>JAHLJT010009436.1:143331607-143594615 GCA_031308135.1 Acheta domesticus
TAGTACCAACTTTCTTTATTTACTGGAAAGTATTATTTTACGGGAAAACAAATTTCGTAACACCTTCCACAAACATTTCATGTCCATAGAAAACTGGGTACTGCAAAGCAAAGAAAATACAGGGTGACATGAATCAACATTGCTGCCGCCGCGCATATTGAAAATGATTCCAAGAGTGTATACTCTTAAGTTTCCCCCAATTCGCACAAACTCGTACAATTCGCACAAACGAATTCGCGCAACTCGTACGAAAGTCTTTGGCATAGTCATTTCGAAGGCAGGTCTCCGCTCCCATCGCCGCCTCATCAGTCAACATTTCATTCGTACGCTCAACATTCATTCATTCCAAGACTCACTTTCTGTACTAATTGAGTCTTACAGACGTAAATAACTATTTTGCTACTTCCGGGTGCGGTATAAAACACTCCGAGTAACTAAGCACTGCGTGGACACATGCTGCAGCAGCACTGTTTGGAGTTGCTGGGGAAGGGTAGCAGTCAGCCCGGCGCAGCGGTGCGGCGCGGCGCGCGGCGGCACGATTTTTTTTTTTGCACTGTTTCGATTTTTTGCACTGCACTTGGTCCACCCCCTCACCTCGGCCGTCTTATCGCTACCACTCTTCTCCCCCTCAGAAGTAGCATAGAAGAATAATGTTCTCGAAAACGAAAGAGGGGAACAGGAAAGACGGGGTGCAGGAAACATCGCACCAAATTACAACACATAAAAATGAGAATCTAAATGATTTTTGTCACTATAATTAAGAATTTTATTAGCCCAGCTTATAGAAACCAATTCAGTGTCTTGGACTGGTGACTGATCAAACGGAGGAAGCATTCTACCAGCGAAAAACATTACACCAAAATTCCTTCGCAATCAAAAATTATATGGCAAAGCGTCACATTATCTGAATAGCGCGGGGCTATCCTAATTTCGATTTCGTGCGCGGCCAAGCAACTCCCACGTGAATCCACCACAGGACGAAACCCTATCTTCCCATCGCGCCAGGCAAGGCCAGCGGCAGTGGGTTTCGCAGTCGCAGTCCGAGGTCCCCACACCCCCGGCGCGGCGGGCACGCTCTGTTTCCCGAGGGAGGGCCGATCCAGCTGCAGTAGGCAGCGGGCGTGTCGGGGCGACCGCCCGCCTCTCGCGACGCGGGGGCGGAAAGGCGAATCGGAAAGTGCCACATCACGCCGCCCCCGCGCCAACCTTCGGCGAGAGATCGTGCGGCGGAGGACCTTGAACGCGGGGAGCGGAGCGTGGGTGGAGACGGGACATGGCGGGGCGGGGCAGAGGGGCGGGTGCTCCGCGAGTTTCCGGCGAGCCGTGGCGACGGGTGAAAGAGCGGCTGCTTAGCTGGATGCAGTGCGAAATTTTCCCCAGCTAGGTGGCCGAAATTTCGATTTTATTACAGAAACCGGCATGCCGTTCATCAAGATTTCATTTTATAGCATTGGTTACGACTGATGTTTATTTCACATCGCCATTAAACTCAAAGTATACATCACCTCTAATAGGATCGTTATGTTTAAAAATTGCTTTCAAATATTTGAAAAAATGCATTTAATAAACTTTTCAAAGACTGAGCACAGATAAAATATAGCACTTTACTACTTCTTTAGTACGAGACTGATGGCTCGTAATTTGCATATGCGCTTCTCCAACAACAGAGATCGCTTCTTCTAATCTAATCGACATATGCGTGCTTCGTCATAGACTTCGAATACTTATTTGCAATTTCCAATTAAGTAACAAAACATCTCCCAAGATATTATCTGTATATTTTCATAATACATAAGACTTGAGTTACAATTTAATGTTCCATCCACCACCTAATGACAATTTTGTACGAGTTCTGTGTCCGAGATCTTTAATTTTCCTTTTAATCCGGAAGATCTTGTAACTAGACGAGTTTATATATATTTCTCCTTAACTGCAGAAACGTGTAGTTGAAAGGTTTCGAATTAATTATGAACGAAAATATAATTTTCGCCCATCTGGATAAGGCGCGTTGGCACTGCGCGGAGGTGTGGTCAGCGGAAATCACGTCGTGGGGGTGCGCAGATGGCGCGGGTCACGGCCCGCCCGCCCACCCGCTGGCGCCTGAGTTGCGACCTCAACACTCTCACGACTGGAAAAGAATAGCAGATTAGCACCTAACCAGAGCCTGTAGCGCATTCGCTCTCCACAAAAACAATCGTTCGAACGATTGTACCACTTTATGGATGGCTACGTCCGATGGTAATTACTCATCAAAAATAACAATACCTGTGATTTGAAAGTAGGATTGTTTCAGTCACTCATGAAGGACGCGAAGCCTCTAACTCAGTACTTAATTATTGCGTAAGTTCGAAAAATCATTATTTAGAATTCTAGGAAAAAGTGAAGGATACTCGAAACATGAATAAGTACCAGAATATCATATTTTCTATAGCTACAGCTTTGTTATTTTAAGAGATGATTCTATAACCTTCGGGAAACAATTTTTATGCTACAGGCATCATTTATCCCCAACATTACAATCAAAATCAAAATTCAAAATTCTTTAACAAAATAACATTTTTCCAGACCCATGTTTCATGTTTTACGTTACGGAGGGGGAAAAACGGAAATCAATAGTAAGCCGAAAAGAGTGAAAACGAAATACTAATAAATATGGAACTATCGTGTAGCAACCAGAGCATCGAAGGCAGTCGTGCAGGACCGCCGGACGATTCACGAATGATCTGTTCACGATTCTATTCAATTACAGTAATACGAGTGAGCTCGCGCAACGAGAAACAAGAACCGTTCACAGACTTCAAGGAATCGTTCGTCGAATTCCTGACATGCGCTCCACGGCCTTCTACTCACCGTTGGGCAACGAACACATGACCCCGTCGCAGCGGTAGCGGCGGTGATAGCGGAGGTGGTGGCGGAGGTGGTGGCGCCGCCGGCGGCGGCGGCGGCGGCGGCACCTGGGAACTGGGCCGGCTCCCACGCCGCCCCCACCGCCAGTGCCCACGCGCGCGAGTTCCGATTGCAATGCCATTACGCCAAGGGTCTCCAAACCTCGCGTCGTGGGTCGCGCCAGACCTACAGAAATCATTTCTTTCGAGCTATGAACGCGTAAACGAAAGTGGAAGTACGTGTAAATACGTTCGTACACGAATCGCAAGTTTGAACCGACTGCTACCACTATTACATTATGAATGTGTGGCACATTGATAATTATTTTCCCCCGATGCTTATTGATCTCTATTTCAAAATCAAGTCCTAACGCGATTCCTCTTTTAATATGTTTGGTAAATCCTGAACACAATACCCTGAGAAGTGACTACTGTACTATGATGGAAGAATCGACTTTGATTACGCGCAATTGGACATGAGCGATTGAAAAGTACATGGTCATATATTTCCAGTAGCATATTCGTTTATTTCCCGGAAACACTTTTGCTGAGAGTAGTAAAGTGTTGAGGTAACAGAACCAAATTCTGATTAATGTACAGATTTGATGACATGTTTACACCATCAATGACAAGTTCACATGATAAAAGTTACGGAGGATATCCCATGACCCTGGTGATCAAATAGGTCCGGACTCCCTCGCATTTCTGGTCACAAAATTAGTAATTTCATATTATTTAAGATTGGTATTAAATAATAGCAACAGTTTAGTAATTGTTACTAAACGTCATCTCTCTGGCTTCCCATGGGAAAAAAGGTATGTGCATTGAGGCTCCAGTAGCAATACAAACTTATTTATTGAATATTAAGTTTAAAATTTGTCTGATTTGTCTGAAATTACAGTCTGAACATTTACTACTACAACAACAACCTTTCCTGATTTCTCCTACCAAGATACTTCTAAAAGATGTCCGATTTCCCCCCAATTTTTCCCTATATTCCGGAATGTAGCCACCGCATAATGAAGAGGTTGCTTCCTTTTTGTCGTGTATTTTCGTCATTGTTTAGTTCTACGGTAATTGTCCATCTGAAGACATATGTTTATGTTATTTTTTCCAGTCCGTTTGCCATATTCGATTCGCCTAACTTAATTCAAACATCCAATTTTGCACCCCCTCCCAAAGTGTGGTTTGCCCTGCAACACGCGACCAGCCCTCGCAAGGCACCGCCGCCGAGCCAATTTCACGGCCAACTTTTGTTATTATAATGTTTTAATTGTCTTGTTGAATATTAGAAATTAGACCTGTAAAAAGCTATACTTTGTTTTTTGTTGCTGACTACTAACTTACGTAACATGCTTAATCTAATAAATTGGTTGAGGAAGCCAAATAGACATCACTATTAAGTATACATTTTCTTTAAATATTTTCATGAATATAGTTTGATTTAATGGACAGTGACATCCAATCGGGAGCTTGACAGCGTCACAGCGGACAAAGTGTCCACGGACTTAATGTTTTAATCGAAGTATACATGGAGGGGGAATTTGTTTTTAATTCGGGTCGGGTGAGTTGGGGCTATCCCATTGCAACGGGAGCTGGTCGTGGCGTTCTGCACAACACAGCGCCCCGGTGCACCGCGGCGCGGGGGCGGTGCCGCTTTCCCCCGCGGCCACGCGGTGGGGCGTGAACGCACCCGGCTCATTTCCTTCGGTTGACGGAAGAAATTGCGCCCGCCATGCAGACGTGAATTAGCAGCTTTGAAATCGAGCTACCGTGGCATACGTGGGAGCGATGACGTAATGGAAACGGCCGGATCGCAACGGCGGAGAGGAAGAGCGTAGCGTATTTGAGCTAACACGGAGAACTTAACGATGTGATTTCAGTGCGGTGATTACCAGAAGTTTAATTTAATGAACCAAGTTTTCTCAAAAGAACATTACATGAGCTGAATCGACATTTTGCAAACATGTCCCATCTTGAATTCCGTTTCATGAATGATCCAATCAAATACGATTAGCACCTAGTCATAAAAATGCTGTTCATCTTTCACAACTACACACGTTTTCATCTTCACACTAACTGGCATATTCTTTTTTGAAATCTTGAACTTATCAGTTTGTGATATTGTTTTCCATTCTTTTGAAACTACTAGGATGTTTAGAAGTAACCGAGTGCTACCATGGCATCATCACTCGGGAAAGCAATGTCAAGAAAATACATCAATTTTAGGGGTAGTGCACGCACGGCCTGATTTCAAATCAAAAAGCCCAAAATATAACAAATCTCTTACGGAGTTGAGTTGAATATTAAGCTGGAAACGTAGATAGACCAAAATGGAGTGGTGAAAAATACGACGAGAAGTAATGATCAGAAACGACTGACAAGAAACTGGCTACTGTATTCACGACTCCTTGAGCAGTTCTAAGTTCTAAAAACAGAAGAAAAATATAGAATGATTTTCCCTTAAGTTTTTGCCGTGTTAGTCATCAGAAATTCATTAAAGTTGTGATTTAAGATTAACTAATTGAGTCAATAACTAGAAGAACTCAACGAAATAACTTCCCGGAAATAAAAGTTGAACGAACCCGAAGTCAATCGGATGGCGGGCGCGAAGGGCTATTTCCAAGAGGAAAGGCGTCGCAGGCGCTGTCACCGACTTCGCGACGAGGAAGTAAACCGCGCGGCGCGCGCCCATTACACGCTCCGCGGGGAGGAACGCCCAGCCTCCGCCCCCGCCACCGCCCACTCGCCAGCGGCTCAACTCACACACTGCGGGCGATCCCACTTCCAGGCGACAATAAAGTCGTGTGGAAGAAGCTGGATACTCAATTCGACCACTAGTTAAATGATGCGGGTGTAGGTATTCCCAGCGCGTTCTTAGAAAACACGCCCAATTTACACATGACAAAGAAATGGAGACATTCAGAAATATATTGATAGCACTTCATTGATTTTCACTTCAAAATATCAAATTGCAAGGAAATATTAAAGAGAAAACTATTATAGTTCTTGGCTTAATTTCATACTTTAAAGAGCTGCTGAAGAACGCTTACTGCTGGGTTTTACATACCAATCGTATTTTAACTTTCCGATTCATCAATTTAAAACAAATGAGCTCCAACCACTGTACGCCCAATGCCTTTGTCCAAAAGGCAGCAAGGAAGATGTTTTAAAATTGTGGCAATACCACACGCACCTCCTAGATGACTTCCCGGAATGATCACACACGAGACTTTACCACTAAAACATGAAACCCAGATATGAAAGAACTACATTTCCAGGGGTGCCCAAATACGACAACACAACTCGAAACGGACTTTCCTTCGGAACACAAACCACAAAACGCAATCTCCTACCAGATCGCCTGTTATCCCACAGAGCCATCGCTCTCACCGACGTGATCCCCTGCCCGCGGAGACGACTCCATCGAGAGAGAGCGAGAGCGAGAGCGCGTGGGGTGGGAGCGGCGACCGGGCGGGCGGCCGGCCGGCCCGCCCGCGCAGCGGAAGCGCCGGCGAAGAAGAGGCGGCTTCCGCCATTCGTTAATTGGCTCCCCGGAGCGCCGCCACCGCCGCCGTGTTGACGATGCGTACACAATAGGAGCGCCTCGCCGCTCGCCCGCCCGCGGCGTCCCTGCAGCCGCCACCGCCGCCGCCTCGCCGTTGCACTCTGATTCTTTTGCTTTCTCAGTAGAATGCGCGTTCTTCAAAGTAACTAATTTCAATTCACTTTTAGTGGCATCGTTGTATGTAATTGATGCGGGCATTGTCTTCGAAATCAATGTACATTTTCATATAAACAATAGTACAAATTAAAAGCACAAGTCAGTACACCACCTGAGAAGTAGCTGGATAGCATCTTGGTAAACAGTCCTGTTATCCACTGTTAGAGATGAACATTCAGTATCAGTTATATTGAATACGAAATTCTTAGCAATACGTCCTAAAACATAATATGGATACAACATTCGTCTTCTTTTCCCCAGAACTTCCCAAATTATCGCAGCCATTTTTGATCATCAACTTAATCTATTTAATTGATAACATAATCTTGTATTTCAACATTCATCTTTTTAAATAGAACATTTTTGTAAGAGTGTAATAATTACCTCCTAAATGAGTGTAGGAAATAAACTACGTCCATTTAATCTGCAAAAACGCAGAAATTGAATGGGTCTGCCCTACAGAAGATCACCTATGAACAAACTTTTCTTAGCGAGTTGATGTTATTTATTTTTAACTATCGTCACTTTTTAAAAAATATGCGATACAAATATTCAATTAGCATAATTTTGCCATTGTACAATTGGAAGCACATCTTCTCTCCAAACAAGTATTGTTCGTCGGTCAGGTCGATTGTTGCATCCCGAAGCCGACGTCTCAGTAATGTAAACTATGGTGAAGCAGCACATCCAGACATTAAACAAGTCCTGCTAGGTAATTAATACAAATGTGGTTTCCAACATCATTGATCAGACAATCATTCAAGTTTTCCTGCCTTACCTTGGATGGCTGACTGGATGGCTGTTCAGCGCCGAGGAAAAATCCAATGTTACATCGTCGTGAACAAACTGAGTAACTTGACAATCTTACAAAAAAGCAAATAAAAGAAATATATTCCTTTAAATTGTTTCGAATACTGTAGCTATGATTTCGTTTATCAATCAAAATTAAGATCCCCATTCTAGAATATTTTGACACGAAAACTTGGAACACCCAAAATGTCACAAGGGGATCAATAGGAACACCGAATGACAGGACGCGCCGACACGCATGGAGTTCGAAACGAAAGTGGCAAACGAAATAATCGCGATCAACTACTTTAAAATAACATTGCCGCGATTTTTTCAATATAATCTATAAAATAAGTTGCAACTGTTGTAAATCGAAGAACAGAATAATTTCCCCGGAACATAGATTTGAAATAGTCCTATCACCTCATATCTACAAAAAACACACCTGTCGTAAGAAATAATCCTGCCATTACAATTCCACCACTGACTTTTGCTTACAACAGTTTTATCAGCCATTTCATACTCCCCTTTCCACATACCCAATAAACGTAGAAAAATATCGCCGTCCGAAGCAACATTGATCAACTCTCGCACGTGCCCCCCATTCTAATTCGCGTACAAAAAAGAACACCATTCATCAATTAAGTGCCGGTTTCAAAATGGAGGCCACGGCCGTGCTCGAGAAACAAAATAGCGTAAATTAAGGGAGAAAGGCCGTGCGAGACGAGACGGACAGACCAAGGGCCAGCGACCGGAGACCCACCACCACCACTACCACCAGCCAGTTCCTCGCGGGCCGCTACCTGCTCACTCGAATGTGTGTCACGGGGATCGGAGGCAAGTTCGTTCGCAGCTGATCTGCCCCCGCCCGCTGCTTCGTTAGCACACGTGCGTTGCCACCGTCGCGATTTCGCTTCCCCCAGATTTCGTACGGAAGGAGAGAGTGGAAGGCGTTTTTTAAGTTGACCTCGTCGACTCGTACTGTATCTCGTGTCAGACGTGATCGCCGTGGATCCTGTGAGGATACATCTTGGAACATTACTAATTGACTTCTAAAGTCTACAGTTACTGATGGTTATTTTGCTTCTATATAATCGATAAATAACATGTTGCATTAAGAAAAATTGTTCTGCAAACTCAATTAAGTGTGGCAGAAAAAAAAAGGTTTATGCATTTTCTAAGCGATTAGCCAGTGAACTGAGAAACCAAGTTTTTTACAAAGTTCGGTTTTGTGTCAAACTGCGCCCGTAGGATCATATCGTTTTATGCTAGTGAATTTAGGTGAAACATAACAAGCTCAGCAATGCAGGCTTCCCCGCAGCAAGATTCTTTTATATCAGTGTTGACAAAACTATTACATAAACAATTAATGATAATGATAAAATGATCTTATTACTTTTAAGGGGTAGTTAAGCAAATATGCAAACAAAAGATCCCTCTTGACCCCCTCTCCTTCGTACAATTTTGTAACAAAAATCTTCAACCCCCTGAAGCCAATGTGCACATATGAACATCCATTCTTCACAAATTACGGAATTAAACGAATGTAATATAGTCATACATAATTAAAAGATGGTTAAATGATAAAAAGTGATTAATCTACTATACGTACATTTTCTAAATAAACAAAAGTTCATCCTTATTCTATCGAAATGTTTTCAAATGACATCTTTAGAGTACGTATGGTTTTCAGCCACTTCCCCTCTCCCCACTGAACACATGGTAACAAAAATGCAATCCTCCCACCCACGATTACGTCTTCGTTAGGGTGTGTATCTTGAACTACTCAAAAGCAGTGGTTTCTTCATTATAAACCAGGTCGAGCGACAAGATCAAAACATTTAAAAAATTACTCTTGAGTTGGAATTTAATGTAATCGGAAGGCCAAGGATGCTTTCCCATTCTAAAACAGTATAATCTCGTACTGCTCCACGATTAGAATTTTTTTCTGAAAAGCAATCCGTGCAGAGAGTTTCTACAACTGTCACCGAGTCCCACTTACCCAAATCGTCTTTCCAGCCCTTCTGTTATTGACCGGTACCCAGTGCAACCCCCCTGACCCAAAGCGTCTCCGGGAGCCCATGAGCGCGGATACGAGCGGCGGAGGCGGCTTTGAGCGTTTGCGTAGAAAGCCGGCGCGCGAAAGCGAGCGTATCGGCCGCCGTGACCCCGCGCGGGGGTCGTGGCCAGAGGCCGCCTGACCGCGGGGGAGGCTGCGACCGCTGTCCACAGTCCGTCGCGCTTTCCCCCGCGGAAAGAGCTGACCCCCGGCCCGGGGCGCCGCCGCGGCGTTTAGAAAGGCCCGTTGACACGAAATAAAACGTCACTGGGATACAGATCCCCCTATTGTGACATCAGAGAGAAACGATATCGCTAATTACTTGGATTCGCCATCTTCATTTGAGCCCAGGTATTTTTCTCTGGTAACTTATCATTCCTTCACAGAATCGAGATGATCGCACTGAAATGGAAATTGCTATGCCTGCCCAACACAATATACCTTCTCAAAACTTTTGTTCCAGCGGCAGGGTTCCCCTTTTCAAAACAGCCATCCTACCACCCTTTACTACTGTTTCAACAGAGCAACCTCCCCTTTTCTTCTTCTTCTTCTTCTTCTTCTTCAAGATTCGAGTGTGTAAAGCTATGTCTCCTGAATATCCCACAGATGTGACTAAAACAACATCAAGGTTCTCGATTCTTTAGCTCATACTTTAAATTTCATCTCATTATGATTGGATATTTTAGGGATGTTATTTCGAAATATCGTGCAGCTCAATAACTAGAAGATAAGCAGAAAGTGTCATTAAGTGGCAAAAACAGTAAGAAACTACTCGAAAATTTTCTCCAAGAAACACGTTACGTGCAACTCATTGAACTACACTTCTATCAGTTGCACAGAATTCAAAGACAATAGTTTTCAATAAAAATTGACCTTCAACGAAGTGATGTTTTCAGTATAATGTTAAGCGCGGAACGTAGCGCAGTGGTCGCAAGCAACAGTGAGTAAAAAGTCAGGGAAAATACGGAACTAAATTACCTCCACCGGTTGAACGGCAGATGGTGGCCAGTCTGCGCGGAAGCAATGAAGATGACGCACCTCAATGACAGAGGTGATTCTGAGATGGTCCTGTATATGAAGATGTAACTGTGCGAGAATAATTTCAGAAAGATTACGTTGGAAATTAATATTTTAATGCGCGTCAATACCTGGATATAATCCCCGCTAACTCGCCACCAACGCCAGGCACACCATAACGAAAAATTTATGATAATATTATAATGTAAGCTTTCATTTCCTCAAATTATCATACCCACTCGCGTCCTCTCGCCGGTCCATTAATTTTCACTTGCGTAACGTTTCACCGTCCGTTATGCAATTGTCTTCCGCACAGCTCAGGGATGGATTTACCATTATTTTCAGATCTCAGTGTGCTGGTTGCAAATAGGCAGGAAGCATTCTTTTAACGCGCTATTTAAAGAAGACATAGATTTAAGTTTTTCCTTTGCCATGTTTATCTTACCAAAACGACAGAGAGCTGAATGACGATTTTAGCGAGTATCACAGAAATTCTCTGGGAATCTCCTTACAGCGAGCTGATTATTTTGTCAGCGTCTAAAAACATTTCTTCACGAAACACTGAACGTCATTCGCATTCAAACAGATTTTTAGTCATTCTAATTGCAGTAAAAATCATCTGGTTTAGCTACACATTTCATTGAGAATTAACTGTTCTTGCATTTTCTATTTTTTTTAAATTTATTTTCTTTTTTAAATGTATGAACATTTTTGTCTTATGAAATACACTACCTCAATAGTTTCTGCAATACTCTGAAGCCCAATTCATATCAATAACTTATTACCAAAATGTATTCCTGAATTTCTCGACAAAAAACGGCTTTGACGACCGTCACATCTCGTAAGGCTCTGCCATCAAAATACGGAACGTAGACAATCGGATTACTTTCGTTGCGCCAATCTGCATATTGCAACTTTTTACCTCCAAGCCTTGAAAGCTAGTGGTGCTACAATATACTTCTTGCATCCGTAATGGTTGCGCAATATTACAATACCGCAATCTTTGTTCGTATTAACAGTTTTCAGCCATCACCTGTAAAAAAAATCTTTTACAAATCTTAGAGCATTAAGTGCGAAAACTAGTTCTTTTAAACTTAATACATCACCACAAATTCGACAATACTAAAATCCGACTATTTGGTTATCGAAAAAAAATCTTGTGATTAAAATTCTTATATGGTACACAAAATTACGCGTAAACTTTTATTTAAATTGTACCATACCTTATTAAAAGATAAGACTTTGAAGAACCACTGTCACTAAAAAAAAAACCATCTTCGATATTGTACTTGTAGGAAGATGACAAAATATTGAGCATTTGCGAAAAATCAGAGGTTTCCACGAAAATGCGACCTGAGTCCTTCCTTTAAGCGTTCTTCCATGCTATACGACGACAAAATTTAATTTCGGAACTTTTCGAAACTTTTACGGCTTCAAAGTACCTCCAAAAATCAAATTATCCATTACCCATTCAAGGAGCCACAATATCAGATCGAACGAGGAATATCAATTTTGGTCAAAATCCTACTCGTGTTTTAGCCATTAGCGTTGTACACAAGACCGACGGAGAGATTAATTCCTTAGAAGGGGATGATATTTTCTGTTGTCATGTTATGTTTTGTTGTTTTTACATTGAAACTGAATGGAGGCATTTGAACCCTGAAGCCAAGTTATTGCATTGGCAACATTTACACCACCAACTCAATTTGACCACCAACTCAATTTGCTGATAATTATATTCGACCATGAAAAGCAGAAGGAAAGCCATAGGTGGTATCGAAGGCCATAGGTGTTAGCTCTCACAAATTGTGAAATGAGTGAACATTCTTATTTGAACAGTTTAATGAGCTAAATTTGTTATTGAATTTTATTCTAATTACAGGTTATTGGCAATACAAGTTATAATAATTTGCAGAAGTATATGCATTCACTTCTAGGCAAAAAATTGTACCACAGCATGTGGTAATATTGTCGTCATATATCTTACCATCGCGCTAAACAAGCTGGGCGTCTTGTTTTTAGTTTTACCGTAAACCAATTTTTCGGTATCAAGGACCAAGTTCAAAACGTGTTAGAGAAGATATTACATCATAATGGAACAATATTTATCCACTTTTCCCTGTATCAGGGCCCCACAAAACTAATTTTCCAGGCGAAAAATAGTTTCCTCCCGCAGAATTACAATAGTTTCTTTATACTGCTTAAGAAGTTTGCGAGAAAGTAAAAAGCGCAACTTACCGTTTTCTAGACACCTTGTCTGTGCCTAGCGACGCTACGCGCGTATCCGTGGTTTAGCAAGTGCCGGTGGCGGGTCTCGAACGGAATACCCGACATGCTAGTCTCCGTTCATGCGCCGCCTTTCGCTCGGCGCCGATCGCCCGGAGTTTCATGCGAGCCAGAGCGTGCAGTTCCCGGACGCAGCTGAACCGATAAACCACTCACAGAACACCAGTATGCGGCCGCACCGCCTTCACTAGTTCATGCAACACGGAGAGATTGCATTTCCAGCTCCCAACTCAATCACGCGGATGTGGAATCAACGCAAATTCTTGAAGAAAAGTTCAATAAATCATCTGAACTAAAACTTTTTTCATTGAAACTAAGAAAGGTCAGCAATTATTCAGCAACCGAATAAACAATTTTATCATTGAAATTTCCTTTAAAGAGGGAACCGTCAATTAATCTTAAGAACTATTCTTCGGTAAAACGTTTGTTTTAAATGTGATTTTCTTGAGCGCCTAAAAGGATACCATTGATCAATAGAAGCTACAATGGGTTATATGTACAGTAATCATTTTCAATCACGGACTCCAACGGTAATTGCTTTTGGGGGACGTTAATCATTCTTCCTTCCTCGCAGAAAAGCAATTCATTACTGGAAAGAAGTCGGCACTCAATTTCACCATCGCGCCACCTCAAGGGCGTCAATCGACCTTTTAAAAACTCCTTTAATTTTGGGCAAGTATTATTTTAGCTCAAATTTGGACTGCCCAAACGCCGATCAAAATGTTCCCGGAAAAACAATTATGACAAGAAGGCTACTGTACTAAAGATGGAAGACGTCAAAACGAGACGTCGTCAAGCGTTAAATTTATATCAATCCTTCACGAAATTAATGATCAGACAGCAATATAGCACTCACATCAGCGAAGAGTTATAAATAACGGAAAATACAATTTGAGCATTGTATGAGCAGAATTCTTCTTCTTTCAGTTTTACTTTCTCGCTACCGCTTACGCAGTAGAAAGAGAATTATGTAATGCTACGCAAAACAACGGAGCATTTTCGGCAGAAAAACGCTTATTACTAGCCCCTGGTAAAGAAAAAGTGGATATATCCAGTTGTTAAATTTACGAAAAAAATCTTAAGACGTGGTGTAGCCAGAATTCAGGTTGTGGGGACATTATCGAATTATACGCGAAATTTCTTCCTGAAACCTTTCTGATTAACGTGAAAAACTGAAGTTGCCTTCTTTCTACATTTCGACTGCTACTCTCATCGCTGACGGGGCAATAGGATCAAGGAAAAATCGAGAATCGCGATTAGATTAGGAGTTCCGTACTAAGACATACTATGTCAACAATCATGATATTCAAAACTGTTTTCATCCCATGTATTCTTTTGGTACACAAGAGGGCAACCTCGGCGGGCACCGCCTCATTAATTGAAGTCACAGTCATGAGAAAGACAAGAAAAGCCTGCAAACTTCTTGATGCACGAATATACACGAATAAATGAAGCGTTGAGAATGGTTACAGATCTAAGCCATTTTTTAAGAGGGGTTTTTTCGCGTAATTCAATCAGAAACCTCATACACCAACTCCTCTCCATGTAGTATTATAATGCAACAGACGGTTTTGCAGTCACTTATCATTTTTACCTCTCGCAAAATTTCGATTTTTTGACTTGGGCCTTTCTCGTTCTCAGTACTTCAAACATCAAGTGTAGGATACAAGCTAGTATCAAGAGTGCTGCGATGATCGTGCCGCTAGGAGCTCAGCCGCGTCGCGGACGTCGTCGCAGGCACAAAAAGGGGAAGCGGGGTCGGCGCGGAAGGCCGGCGCTGCGCTTTCGAGGCGCGGCGGAACCTCGTTAGCATGTGGCGACGCGGCATGCCCGCCACAGCCTCCACTCCCGAGGGCCCGGCCGGCGCGGCATCGCGGCAAGCGGTGCGTGGCCGCCGACCACTTCGCTTATGCAACACCACCTGTGCATCTCAACGCAAACCGCTACTTCGCGCGCGATGCCTTTCACGATATGCTTACCAACTGATAATTCGAATCATGAAAAATATAAAATAAAAAGATAAGCTTAGTTGTTTTTCTTCGAAGAACCTCGTGTTGTTTCTAGATCCCAGCGGGTAACACATGAAAAGCAGAATGAAATAAACAAATTAACAAGCTCGTTTCTAAAACTGTAACTGAAGCGGTATGGGGAATACAAAATAATAGAAATAAAAAATAAAACGAAAGAATTGGAAGAATGAGCACTACCACCGGGAAATCTGATAGAGAGACTCTAAGAACAAATGCTCTAGGCATAAACAATAAAAATAAATTTATATTTTTTAATACACCGAAAGGCAGCGATTAAATTTATCAGAAACATTCAAATCGTGGAGAAGTATTTGTGAAGACTATTTCTTGAACAATGTGGATTCTTCTTTCAATTCAAGCACACACGTGACCCAGCCGGAAAACGTTGTGACGTATGTCGCAAGTGCGCTTCAATCATTATCCTTCACCTGTTCATCAACGAGGGGATACGACAAGAACGACCATACAAATACTATAATTTTCAAAGAGAATTACAGCAGTGATCTCGCACGATACGAATCCTTATTCATTGGCCAAATTCACAGGAGTAAACTTTATATAGTGATAAGAGTTGTTTCTAGTCACAAAAGACTGCCAAGAAAGCTTTAAGATAATTATAAAGATTTGAACGCCGTTAAATGAGTACATTTTATTCATACTACGGTCTCCGCGGAAGAACAGCTCGTGGATGTTTATAACACTGTTGTCCCTCGGGTATTGTCCGATGAAGCGAAGGAACGTTCCGCAAGGAAGAATATTTGCTCTGCCAATCAGCAAAATATTGAAGAAAAAATAGCTCTGTACGCTACAATGCTAACAAAATCGCTCAGTATGACCGACGTATGCTTAACAGTGAAGACGTTCCTTGCAGAATCGACATCACCCGATTGATGAACATGTTCCTGGCAGTTCTAGATTCAGAGCAACACATGAACTAATATTTCCAATTTTTTACCCAGCCTTCAGTAGTACTGCCTAATTTCGTGTCCTTGAAAGGCGAGAGTTGTTTTCAGCATGTCAGATCTGAATAAGTCTCGTGATGAAATATGTATCTACATCAAACAAGCTTTCCTGCGTGAACGTTAGGAAAGCTTCTCCTTCCAGAAGCGAGGGGCACTGGGTCTTTAGGAGGATCTGAGGGTTCCATTCTCCACAGTTAGACTTGCACCATTATTTTCTTAGCTTTTTACTCGGATGAAGGATGGGCCCAGCGATGGATGCTCAACACATCCGTTCATGGCAATGCCAACAGCCACTTCATTGCAGCTCCTAATTACGCTTCCCCAGAATAAACAGGTGAAAGTTGTAATGCTTTGTTGGGACTCCGGCGGGTATATGAGTGGTCGGTTCACCTGAATCTCGCGAGGTTATTACATGATGCTCGTTTCTCTCTTAATTTGTCTGAAGTTTTTTCAGTTCAACGGATGTTCACGAGAATGGAGACGTTGGTGCATTTCGGGCAAAGAAGTGAAGCAATATTTGAAGTCGTAATTGGCAAAGGATCTGAAATCAGATACGTGCAGACATCTTCAACTACATGAGCATTGTTAATTGTAGTTTCTTTTTGGCCCAACTTGAACACATTTACAACTTCCATCCGGAATCACGATTAACCAAGAAGTCAACGTAGTAAGTTCAGATTATATAATAGTGAAAGCCGAGACGAAACGCGTTAAACATTTAAAAGAACTTTATACTTAATAATTTTGCCTATTGCAATATAATGTGCAGAAATGGCAAATTCTGAACTAGAATCCTTTGAGCACAAAAACTGAACAGCGTTGAACACAAAGTTGAATATTAAAATTATGTATGACTAATTAACAAGGCACATCTCCACACAGACTCCATTCATCAAATAACATTATTTCCAGCCAATTTTAATTCGGAACTTCCTATGAGGATAAGAAAAGGAAAGCTCGTTACATCGTACAAATGTTTGTGGAAATTACGCCCCCACGTCAGCTAAACAAGGTACTAGTTTATTTTGTATTTAAAGAAACAATCCTGGCTTTAGGAACTGAAAACAAACAAAGGGTCTTTTAGATCAAAGTTAGAGCTTATATTCCCATCTGAAAAAACAGAGCAAATGAATTCGCAAGAAGAAAATTTACGACTGACGCATTTACTACATTTATTTTACTTCATTTTTATTACCTCGGATTATTAGGAGAGTTACTAAGAGCTCTATCAGGTTATTGCACTTGATCCCATTACTTTTTAACGAGAAGGGACTTTCTACGTAAGGGCACGCTGCAGAACCGTCATTTGTCATCGACGTGAGCAGTCGGCGCCGTCCCCAGTTTCTCGTCAACATAGCAGAGGACAGATGAAGGAGAGCCCTTCCCCAACGCAGCAAAAACAAAAACACATCTGAAGATACAGAGAAAGAGAAGGTGCTCATTATTTACTGACCGTAAGCGGCGGGAAGCGAGTGGAGACGGCATAATAGCAGCAATTACGCAGCGAAAATCTGCGTTTGCAACTTCACAAAACGCAACCTTCATCGAATATCCCCGATATGATAATGATAATAAATGAAGATTGAGTAGTTGAGGCAGTGAGAGGCAAGAAAACAAAAACCCTGACGCACCCTCCCCAAATTTTGCACGAATGGCTGAGCTTCTTACCACAAATTCTCGACGAATAGATCGGAATTTCTAACTCCATTTTCCAAGGTAGAGCGTGGACTGGCTGCTACATTACAGTTTACACCAAAACGATGCTAGCAATAATTAGTCAAAGTCATTTCCGAATTTATTTCCATATTTAATCAAAATATTTCTTACGTTGAAATACGGACATTTCTTGCACGGCTAATTAATGAAAATGGATTAAAAACGGACCCTTACATTTCTTACAAATTACGTGAAACGCGCCTTTTTGAAATAATTCCACGACAACTATCACTGCCTTCCGTCGTGCCGATTTTATTAAATTTTGTGTCACTATCTTGGAAACATACTATTTCACAGTCAGATTGCACGCCTTTAAATCAATTCGTGAGCTGTGTAGTATATTATCCTATATCCTAGATCTGTACAGCATGTTATTCTGAAGCCAACGAAATAAAAAATACTTGTAATTTGAAGAACTATATAACTGCATATCGCGCATATTTTTCCAATATTCCTGAAAATTTCCGTTCATTTTTATTTTGCGAGGACATGAAAAGTTTCTTCCCCAAGTTTCTCTTGAACAGAAAAATGTAGCTATTTTTCTTTCACGAATGAATTGCAGTTCCGCAAATAACAACGGTTGAAAAATTGCTCACACGTATTATATTATTTTATATTTATTATTTATTATTTTATATTATATATTTCATAAAACCTATCTTTAGATATCTCATAAAAAAGCAGGAGAATCAAGTTTTTACTTATTGATTTTTTTTCTCTCGCTGGCCCACAGCGTCAATCCGGCCCACTGCGCGTCGCCGGTTTCCCGTCGGCCAAGGAGGATTAATGGGATCTGGCCCCGCCCACGCGGCGGCGTGCCGCCGCCGTCGCCGGAACAGGAAGCCGGTCAGTCAGTCGTCGGCCGGCCGGCCGGTCGGTCAGTCAGTCGTCGGGCGCGGAAGTCCCGGCGGCTCTTCTATCGCCGCCCCCAACTCGTTTGCGGCGGGTCACGGTTGACGGGGCACGCGCCCGCTTAGTCTAGCACGCGAGGACTGAGCCAACAAGTGGCCTCCTTGTGCTTCTCTAAGTACACTCATTAAACTCCACTCCCTCAACTAATTTCTATTTCCAAACGTTAACTCTAAGACAATGAATTAAATAGAAGTGTGAAAATATAAAAACAGTACGGCAACTTGACATCAGACATTTTAACAGAATAGTTAAAACTCCAGATCAACTTCAAAATTTATTTTTAAGTATAATTTAAATTTCTACATTCAGTATCCAAATATTCCAAACTGCAGTGTATAACATCTTCTAACCTCTAATAAGGTTTGAAGCTTTTAACCATGTTGAAAGACCTGCAGTGAAGACTGAATTCTTTAGGCATAAAAGAGGACTTGTGCAAGTACTGTGTGCAAGTAATGGAACATTAATAGGCATGAACGTAAGTACTATAAATCTACATTTCACGTACAAATGAAAGTGTTAGGCACAAAGTTAAACGACTTTTCTAAATTCTTCCTCCTCCTGCCTAATATCCATGAACGCATACACAAACTAAGTAAACGTATTATCAAAGTTGAAAATGGCCCTTGATGTCATTAAATAATTAAATGAACCCCTTCTACTCAAAAGGATCGAAAAAAGGAAAGAGCAAATTTATTATCACTCACGAACATTACTCGCGGTTTATCCTAAATTAAGAAAAGGACAAATTTAGATTCATTGTCCTTTCGAACCAAATTGTTTGGGATACATTACCATTATTGTGATCAATATCCCATTGTTTGGCAGCTTACTGTTCACCTCTTACCTGAAACAAATGGAAAAGAATATCATAAAGGAAACATAATTATCTCACGTTTCAAGAACTGAATACTTAACATAAAATCGAATCTTCGCACAAAAATCCTCCGAGAGGAGAACACAACGAAGGTCGTCGTACTATCATTTATATTCGTCATGTACACTTACCTTATTTGTATATCAGAAACGGAAACAAAGAAGGTAATCGATCCACAAAGTATAGTTACCCCCGTCACGTTTTGTTCGAGAAACTTTTAACCAACATCTCTTGACCTCATCAATTTGCGAAGCGTTGCAGTGCGCTTCACGCTCCTAAGTTAATTATGCAGCACAGGGGGAGCTATGCTCGTATTTCTACAAGGAAGTACGCATTACACTCACACAATTGAGCAAGAGCTTACACAGGTAGAACATATTTCGTAAGTCTGTGACGATAACTCGTAAATCACTTCTTAGTTATGCACGCTGATATTGTCGAAAAATACTGAATTAAAAACAATACTTCAGCATTAAAGGCCGAAAGGATAAATCTTAAATCAACTCGTATCAATATCAAACGGGAATCGTTTATCTATTATGCAACGAAGTGATCAAACAACCACTTGGTTGTTAGAGGACGCCTGGCAACTTATTAATTTTCTTATCAATGGGAAGAGATGGGGATAGCCGGCGTCTCAGAGAGACAAATAAAATGAATGAGCTTAGCTTCATAACCGTGTTCGTTCTCTCCCAAATAAAGACACATAAGCAAGTCTGCACGAGCCTTCTAACCAATAATAATAATAATAATAATAATAATAATAATAATAATAATAATTTTAATAAGTGTTAAAATTTATATTTGTAGAATTGTTTACTCCCTGATTAGTTCTTAAAATAAATGTTTGTTAAAATTATTGTACTACGGAAATCATTCTTTGATAGAAATATCTGTATGACTCCTACAACATGTACCAGAAAGCTGTGAAAAAAATAAACTGTAATAATAATAATAATGATAATAATAAATTTAAATACAAAAGTTTGGAAATCGAGATCAGCCGAATGTGGGGCGTAAAAGCACTGGTCGTCCCGATAGTTATCGGAGCTCTGAGATTTGTTCCGCAAAATTTGAGTAAGAACTTCTCTAAACTCCCAGGTAATTCAAAGGACTGGGAAGTGCAAGAAATAGCTTTATTGGAACAGCCCACATTTTGCGCAAAGTATTGTAGAGGCACCGATAGTCCTAGATCTACTCCTTAGGTAGCTGGTTGCAACCTGGTGTAGATTTTATATTCAGCCGGCTCATAACAGCTTTAGTCGTGATGTAGTGGAATAATAAATATAATTCCTCCAATAGAATTTATGCCACGTCATTAGTTACATTTCCGAACGAAGTGCGTTTACCACAATTAGGGTGCTTTTCCTCTCAACAGACTTTGTTCACATGTGAGCCGCAAGAATCGCAACGCCGCGAGTTGCGTCGCTCCGGAGGCGGGCAAGACTCCGCGAGGACGTTCCCGAAGCCGCGCCGGAAGGCCATCTCGAGTTTTCTAAACGACCCACAGATCCACTCGGGCAACCAATTAAAAAAACTTGCAAACAATATTTTACTGCCTAAAAACGAAGCATATCTTTGCTTGTAAGTCATAATTTGAAATTACGTAATATTTTTCTATGAATGCCGTCCTCAACATTGGTCAAGTGTTGACAGATTAGGTCTATTCTGTCATCTCAAACGCAAAACTAGAAAAAATTCTGAGTTTATTGGTCACAAAATTATAACAATATTCCAGAATGGATCAAACAAAACATCGATAGAAAATACACCCTACATATCTTTTCTAAATTTATTTTAAAATTTTTCTTATTATAAAGAGTTAAAATCGTTTGAAACACATACACACGCAACACAAGTATAAAATTCGTAAGTACCAAATGAATTACACTCGTAACTGATATCTCGTCATAAGATAATAGTCCTAAAAAAAAAAAAAAAAAAAAAAAGAGATAGAAGTGGCGGTACGTTTTATGAATGGCCTACTTGCGAACCACCACTGCCAAGCTTAGTCCAACTAAGGCAAATGTAATCAATTACTATTGTTATTATTATTAATTATTATTATTAATTTTACTATTACATATTTCAGAACGGCGCACTAATCATTACAAACCGTAAATACTACAAACGAACGTTTTTATGCTGTGCAATTCACCTTTCCAACGACTGTGTAAACAGCTTCAGCTTTTCGCAGTGTGGCTCGAGAATGAGCAACCCAAAAAGCAGTGAGCGCTTGTAAAACACGGTGAAGGACCTCGGCGGAGGAGCGGCCGGCCTGGCAGGTGTGGCTGCGATGGAGGAAGAGCACGGCGCGAAAGTGGCGATCGCAACGCACGCATGGCGCGGCGCGGCGCGGGAGCGTCTCTCGTGCGTGCGGAGGTGACGGGAAGCTCGTGCACACTCCAAGGTCGCCCCCGCTGCCGCCGCACGACGCTGTAAATTTGGAAGCGGAGAAAGCTCCCGATCTTTTTATTAGGTGTTGCGTTGCACTTGCCGGCAAGGGGATGGCCCAATAATACTTTCAGATTCGAAGAATTGGGCATCAGCGTGTTATTTCATTTTTGGGTATAATAAACTACTGCTTGGCTGCTTTTTTTTATTTTATTTTATTTATTTATTTAATCAGTTGTATAGCTGCAACCACCAGAGAATGGGCGTCTATTTTATTTTGGAAACAAATTTCTCAACTCGAGAAAACGGTACAGTATTCAAAAGTTGGTATTTTTTAGTCCTGTACGTCCTTCGGCATTGAAACTGCTCTCAGACGTATTAACTGTAAATATTAACCCCTTATCCATTAATTTTTGAAATTTTAAAAAGAAAACACCAAAATGGCGTTAATGGTATGTTATTCAGTGCATTAATCACTATCCGTTCAAGAAATTTACGGAAAACGTTTGGAGCAGTTTCTGAGAAAATACTTTTAAAAATTGCCCTTATTTCACTAAAAATGACGCGAAAAATTACAATATTGTCAAAACGTTGTCGGGGCTAATTAAATAACTAATTGTAGCGATCAAATTTTTACAAGCAGGAAAAATATTTCCGCAATAATGTAAGTGTACGAAGTGCTCCCAAACATTTTTAACTTATGCAATTTTCAAAAATCCAGTTATCAGTGAAATTCGGATCTATGCCATCTTTATAGTGCAATTCACTCTACTCTTACAAGAAGAACTCCCCACATATCCCGTCATACAATTATCATAGAAGAAGAGGGAAGCATACAGCTTATTCTCACTTTCAAGAGATTAAGACACGCGCGGTACTCAAAATCGCATGTGGTCAAATCAACACTACCTTACCATAAAAGTACTTTTTAAAACCATTCTCAAAAATTCAAATTAAAAAGATTAATAGCCACGTTTCTCATAACAGGGTATCTTTACTAAGTATTGGAAAGTGTAATGGATAGAAGAACTATATGTTGGACCACTGAATAACCGATCACGCTGAAATCTCTTATAACAATATGATTCGTTTAGGTGTCAATAACCATCCGATATCAATATCACTGGTGCAAGGACAAATATACCTGAATGAAAATAGTTTCTTTGTTCTATATTTTCTTTGTTTAATTTTTAAAAAATCTTGTAATTCACATCATGAAAAATATCTACGGTAAAACGTAAAGAAATTTGAAAGAGAATGGGCCAGCGTCTGGTCAAAAATAGAGGATATTACGCGAATTTTGTGCAATCGTCTATTTACGTGACGACTTCAGCAACGAATAGTGTGCGAGGTCAAAATAAAAATAAATTATTGAAATGGGCTAGCAAGAATGCAAGTACTGGTAGATTATAGGAGAAAAGAAGTGCAGTACTTCAGCTCTCGAATGAAAACTCGTTTTTGCGGTCCATTATGGAATAACAGTGTCGAAACCAGAACAAAGTAAACATTTGCACAGAAACATTTGTGGAGTAGTTAAATAATGCAGTACAATAACTTAAGTCGCAGAAATAACACCCCAGTCACACGAACAAACGGCAACTATTCTAAAAATTACAACTCGGGATATGAACTATAAACAATGAAAAAAATGTAAAAGAAAAGAAAAAGAAACATTTCTGAACAATGAGAACAGTTCCATAAAACACAAAAAGTTATTTGCTAGCTGAAGGTTATCCACACCATCGCCGCTGTTTGGATACGAAATAAACGTTTCGTTCTATTGCTCCAAGTAGTCACTTTTTATCGGTTCTCAACTGTCAACCCGAGCGAGGCGGCACTGAAGCATAGTGAATGGCAGTCGGTCCAGATCCGCTTAGGCAGCCCACGCTCTACGGAACAGGATATTTCGAAGGAATACTGTGGCCATGACTCCCGAACACGAAGGGTTAATGAAGCTTTTTCCTAACAGGAATCCGACTATTGCAAACTATCCTCTCAACAGACAAAAGTATTACAGGATAATAATAACACCACAACTAATGGGTATGAAATTCAGCGATTGACCGTCAAATTAAAAGTAGGATAATAGCAAAATGTATGGAACACTAAGAAAAAATTGAAATATATTCCTTAGATATGACCAAACTAATTACAATAGGCCTGCATAGCATTTTGCTCTTTCATTGATGTCCGGAGCTGTGCGTGAGCAGCTCGGGGGCCAAATGCGAAAATTGATAGACGGTGGGGAAGAGACTCATTCTAAGAGTGGGGAACACCAATTAGAAGGCGCAGTTCGAACCATAGCGCGTATATTTTAAGAGCAATAGGCGAAAACATGACGGTCACATACAAGTAATATTGCTTTTTGTATTATATTGTCAATGTTTGTTGCCGGTACATGACAGTAAGAAATATGAAACTACAGCGAATTATACATATTAGATTTGGACGCCAATTATTGTAATTGCTAGTAGGGCTAATGAAATGATAATGCCCCGGGTTTGCTACGATGTAATCACAAATTCAGTGTTTTTCTAAACACAAAATAATGATACTGAATTGTTTTTTTGTTGGATGACAGCAATAAACTATTTTTCATTCATTTCATTTTTTCACGGTTCTCTCAAAGCAAAATCATATTATTCTTGTGAAAATCATGATTATTTTCTCCTCCAATTTCTGACAAGAGGGCAGAGTCGTTTACGACATCGTATAAAAATATTAAGCTCTTTGCATTCTATTTAACAATGCCCATGATAATCTCATGATTTTCCGTAACATATCGTCACAGAGACTCGTTTATCTATTTTATTCAGTTTCATAAATGGGGACAATGGTCACAAATATATGTGCTGCTAGACATTACCCTTCTTGGAATTGCCACATATTCTATTTTTATGTCAATCTTGATGTGAGAGATTGCTCTCATAATTTTCAAGTTGCTATGATTTCGAGATTATAACATTCCTGGTGAACAATCAATTATTAAATTGTGAGTTTTGTTAATTAGAATTATTTTTTTAAAGCTACTGCTTTAAAATATTGCTTAAGAATCACAATGAACATGTTAATTTAAAAAATAAAATAAAAAAAGAAAATACGTACAGTAGTGGATACAAAGGTGGCATAAGCAGTGCACAGAAAGTAAACAGTGAATTATGGCCCTTGTAACTTGAAATATTAGACATATCTATTTGAACAAGTGGGCATACAATTTTGCAGCTTGGATTATTGTATTAGACGTCCAGGCATTCAATTTACGCGCCGCGTCGTGTTACGTCAGACTTCTCCCTCCCACTACTTGCATTTTCGGAGCTGTCGCGGGCAGACGATCGGATCGCAAGTGCAGAATGCCAACAGGAGCAGGCGTTGTGCAGGCCTGATCTACAGATTTAACTGGATTCAAGAAGTAAATGAAAAAATCGTCATCTAGTCATATTGAGATTTTATTTCTCTGGTCAAAACTTGGGCAAGGACATCACCATGCCTCACGCAGAGAAATAAAAAATAAGACTGTAAATACAGAAGTTAATTTAGGGACACGGACAGACACACGCACACAGGCAGCAAAAACGCTCAGGCTCACTGATACAGCCAGACAGAACAGAGAGAGAGGAGAGGAAGAGAGAGGAGAGGGAGAGAGAGAAGAGGAGAGGGAGAGAGAGAAGAGGAGAGGGAGATAGAGGAGAGAAGAGGAGAGGGAGATAGAGGAGAGAAGAGGAGAGGGAGATAGAGGAGAGGGAGAGAGAGGGAGATAGAGGAGAGAAGAGGAGAGGGAGATAGAGGAGAGAAGAGGAGAGGGAGATAGAGGAGAGAAGAGGAGAGGGAGATAGAGGAGAGGAGAGGGAGAGAGAGGAGAGGGAGAGAGAGAGGAGAGGGAGAGAGAGGAGAGGGAGAGAGGAGAGGGAGAGAGAGGAGAGGGAGAGAGAGGAAAGGGAGGAGAGGGAGAGGGAGAGAGGAGAGGGAGAGGGAGAGAGGGAGAGAGGAGAGGGAGAGGGAGAGAGGAGAGGGAGATGAGGAGAGGGAGATGAGGAGAGGGAGAGAGAGGAGAGGGAGATGAGGAGAGGGAGAGAGAGGAGAGGGAGATGAGGAGAGGGAGAGAGAGGAGAGGGAGAGAGAGGAGAGGGAGAGAGAGGAGAGGGAGAGAGAGGAGAGGGAGAGAGAGGAGAGGGAGAGAGAGGAGAGGGAGAGAGAGGAGAGGGAGAGAGAGGAGAGGGAGAGAGAGGAGAGGGAGAGAGAGGAGAGGGAGAGAGAGGAGAGGGAGAGAGAGGAGAGGGAGAGAGAGGAGAGGGAGAGAGAGGAGAGGGAGAGAGAGGAGAGGGAGAGAGAGGAGAGGAGGAGAGAGAGGAGAGGGAGAGAGAGGAGAGGGAGAGAGAGGAGAGGGAAGAGAGAGGAGAGGGAGAGAGAGGAGAGGGAGAGAGAGGAGAGGGAGAGAGAGGAGAGGGAGAGAGAGGAGAGAGAGAGGAGAGGGAGAGAGAGGAGAGGGAGAGAGAGGAGAGGTGAGAGAGAGGAGAGGGAGAGAGAGGAGAGGGAGAGAGAGGAGAGGGAGAGAGGCGAGAGAGACGTATTATGAATTTTGTCTTCGAGTTGAGACACTCAAGTATTTTTTACCCATAGGGAAAGATGTTCCAATAATACAAATTATAACAATCACTCAATAAATTGCTTCGTAACTTGAACGAAAATACAGAATAAAATAAATGACTTTCAGCTTCCCAAAAAAAAATTAATAAACAATATTTGATGGACCAGTGGGCCATCCACCCAATCCCCACCCCCAAATGAGCTCCTACCTCTAATACAAATGCGTCCGTAACTTATCGTTTCCGCTCTTCAAAGATCTAAGTCACCGATTTTGCCACTGGTCCGAACCACGCTCTCAATGAGTTAAGAACATCCTGCTATTTCTTGACAGAGTGAAGGGTGCATTATTCAGTTCAGGCTCTCGTACACGGTGGAGCTATGACCTCATAAATCCAGCGTCAGCTGGTCCGCGCAGGTCGAGATACGGACATAGCTCCCACCTCTGCCCACATTCACACCGTCCGGATCCGGGAGCTGCTGCGGCCTACAGTACATACCGAACACGTGATTCACTTCCTTGGATGCAAATAGCAATCGGCGGTTCATTGTGTAGCGTCGCCAACACCAACGAGTAAGAAAGAGGCTTAGTGAAATTAGCGCAACAATACTTCACAATACTCCTGATTTCCGTAGTTCTCTTAAACGTATTATAATGGATATAATGAATATAAAAGGCGTTAAATTGTATAGGCGCCGAATGATACAATCGAATGTAGTACTTCTAGCAATTCCTAGCCATCTTGAAATATACTATTGTGAAATAAACTTCATCAAATGCAGTTTAACGCCGCTTTTTCCTGGAAAAATCACAGTAGTGTTGCAAATTTTCGGAACCAATTCAAACAATCTAAAGAACGGAACAATTAGCTTGTCCATATGTCACGTATGGATTGCGCATAACCCCTTCGGCTTTCTCCTGGCACACAAACATTTTAAAACGAACGAAAGCAAGAACACAAAAACGAAAGAAAACGAACATTAAAAATGTCAGCTGTTTCATTGACACTTTTACGAACGATCTTCATCATCTATCACAAGTTATAAACTGTGCGGAAATGAAACTGAAGAGTGTCCAAAGTTCTAAGGATACCCACCGTAAATTCTTTACACAAATGCTTCAAGTTTACGTACAACATTACTGTCAACAGTACTATAAAGATTTTAAACACTAATAAAACAATATTCAATAAACAGATGGTTGTTTAGAATTAATTACTTCATATATTTCTTTTTCCCTATCTTTTCCCCACTTTCCACAGACGTGATGCGGACGGAGCGATTTATCCCGCTGGAGCAGAGAATATTTTCCGCGGCCGACCACAACGGGGGGCGGGGAAACAAAGCGCGGGCCAGCCGCACCTTGACACTGCGAGGGCGGTGGCGGCGGGAGCGGGGGCGGCGAGGGCGAGGGCGAGGGCGGCGGGGCGGCGCTTTCTCGCGGCGAGCGCCGTCGTCGCACGGCCGCCGCCGCGCCGCAGCAGAGCCGCCAGTCGCCCGCGGACCGCGCAGCACCGCACCTGCAGCCATGTCGCGCACCCGCTGCGCGCACCAGCTCCACGCGTCGCGGCCGGCGGCAGCAGCCGGCTGCGGCGGCGCCCCGCGCATCGCCGTCGTCCTCCTGCTGACAGGCGCCGTCTTCGCCAGCCTAGCCGGTGAGTAAACCTTCGAGGCTTCTTCGCGGACGACCCCTCGCCTCGGCGGGATTCACGCCGCCTGACTGGGAGGATGGCCGGCGCAACTCGACATGTGTGCAGTGCTTCGTGTGTGGAATCCCAATTTTTTCAGTAGTCCGCGAGTTTTATTTATTTTTTTTAATTTCGTTCGGTGCTGTTGGATAGATATTGGTGAACTGTCCTACTGTGTTGGTTCCACAATAAATGGGACAGAAGATGAACCACAATATTTACTGAGCTAATTTTTTACAGTTTCCGAATAATTATATTAAATACGAATTGAAACATTTGAATTTTAAAGTTTTTAGTGTGGAGTCTTCCTGACACATTTACATAGTATATTCATTGGTGTAGGAAGACTTTTTTTAATTTATCAATATGAAACTACAATTTTTAAAAAAAGCCCGCATCTTCACTGGCAGAAAATGTAGTCTCTGCATAGAAAGTCAGTCTCACCATCTCAAGTTCTCACTATTCGAATTCGCCCACCAGCGATCGTCTCACTCTGACTAGAAGCAAACACGGGGTGCCGTCCAACAATCTCATGTCACTTTCGTTGGGCGCACCCAACAAAAACATTACGCCAAGCTGATTACGTGGAAGACTAGGAAGAGCGTTCGAAAGTGAGTCCATCCATGCTCTTCTTGTTGGCAATCGCCTTTTCACGTGCTCGCTCTTCGCGGCCGACCCTAAATTCTCAACCAACAGTCAAACCGGTCTCAGCAGCGTTATAAAGTGCGGCAGATGCTTTTTATCTCACTTTTTTGGGGGCGACGAGATTGGTCATCAAATGAAGCGTATCTTCTGGGACACCAGATCCTTTGTTGGACGGCAGCTATTTCATTTACGAGATAATAGCAGGCTTCGGTATTGACTCAGTTTGACCTCGTATTGGCATACGATGGAGAAAGTAAAATTTATTACTGAAAGAAAATTAATATTATAGTTTGAAAATTGAAAAATCTTCACAACTCAGTGTTTGGTCATTCATTCATTCATTAGGTGAACCAAATCGCCAACGTTCACAAGTACACAATTTCAACTACAAAAAATTAATTTTTATAAGCAGGATTCTTAAAAATTCCGTCCATTTCATGGCATTCAATATTTTCTGTGACTCCAGGACAAATCTATTTTACGGAATAACTTCCAACAATACTGTCGAAGAGTAATTTGTGAATTCCTATTACGGATGCATAAATAATGTAATTGGCTAAAATATGACAACCAATTTTGTTACAATTTGATAACCCCTTTTAAGAAACTCACAGCTCTTACTTGCGTCATATAGTGCACGCCACACGCAACACTGCAATTACAAATCATTTCTGAGCATTAAATGAAGAAAAAATTAATCGTAAATTCCAATTTTGACACTGACATGATAACCTGCACTCGATGAGCGTGCGTGCACCAAGAACATTAAATCCCACCGCCTTCGGGCAATGTGCCGTATGCAACTGGGCCGCGCAGGCCACGGAGCTGGCGTGAGCGGAGTGTGGGCGTGGAGGATCGACGGCTGGACGGCGCAGAGGTCAAGAGCGCACGACCTTGGGCCAACACTGCCTTCGCCCATCGCTCGCCCAAGGAGCACGTCGCGGAATGCCAGTGCAGACCACTGCGTGACGAGCGAGGTATCTCTATTTCAGAAAACACAGCTTTCCCTCCGATGCGTCTTCATATCTCCGAATATTTAATACGTGTTGCCAACTCATTAATTAGCACTACATTTTGTTGAAAATACGGGTGTAGAATATAAGCATGTACCTTCAATTTGCATTTGATCTGTGTAACTAATTTGCAATGCCCGCAGAAATAGAGGTGGTGACAAAGTATGCAACCACCGATCGAAGATTGTTTCGTTACATGCTAAGGAATCAGTTAACAGTTCAAAAAACGACAACTATCGAACGTAGTGCGTCTCTGCTTACGAGACAGCTGACGTCATAGCTCCAAGGAAGTGGCCACCCGCCATCGTATTTGTTATTTACTTGTTGCATTATGGAAAACCAAATTTAAATATAAAATTTTGGTATATAAGAACTACTGCTCTGTGTACTCGTGTAAATCACACTACGTTGTTGCAGTATTCTTGAATTTTTGTTCAAATATTTAAAAGTTTGCAGTGTTATAGGAAAGTATTTTATTTTTCTTGGGCAGTGTGCGTGCTACGTTTTGGAAAACCATTTTGTGTGGTTTTGATCAGCAACATTTTTGCCGTTGCAAGTCACTAGTCCAACTTCATTAGTCTCCTTAAATTTCAATGGTCCCTTCATAAGGAATTACTGATGTGGTGCCACCGCCCTGCGAGAATGTCTCTAGACCTCTTACGGCACCCATCAATTTATAAAATTTATAAATTCGATTCAAATTCGTTTGTGTTGCCACGATTCTACAAGAATAAAATACCAGGCAAGTATATTGATGTTAAAAACCATTTATAAAACTGTCCTTTCATTCAAAAACAGTTCATAAAAATACCTAATCACCATTACTTTCAGCATTTCGGGCGATTCTTGTTTGATAGCTAGCCGATTTTACAAAGCGAGAGCGTTAGTCAACTCATGATACAAAATCAGGTTTCTCACACTTGTGTCTGGATTAGAGCGGTATAAGATCTTTCAGAAGATCGTGGATGTAGAAAGAGTAGACCTGAGTAGAAATATATCTTCAGATTCAAATACATGGCTATAAAATCAATTGTGAAAACAGAAAACTAGTGAGGCTTCAAAAGCACTACTTTCTCGCATTACTTGTGACGGCAAAGTGATACTACAATACTATATGAAACTGCAAAAGTGTTTCCAACCAGCAATTATTTTTTCTCCAAACATACTCGAACTCAGATTCTTAGAGTCAGCGCGTCATTCACGTCATCCCAACACACCACCAGCATCATAATGAAGTTAAAGCAAAACATTTTGGGTCATTTTTGAGAATTTTTTTAAAATATTGACGCTTCATTTAAAGTCCCACTCAACATTAAAATACCTATTTCGAACTCGCAGGGCCTTGAGTTCGAAATAAAAGATAACAAGAACTATATTTTCGAAAGTGTTGCCAACACTTCCATTTCCGAAGAAAAAAGACAGTGAAATTTGACAATGATCATGAATTCCTAGTCATAACACCCTATTAATAAAAAACCAGCGCAGTTCGTAGACAGGTCCACTGGAAACGTGGCTGCTGTGCAGCGGCAGCATTTCGAAACCGGCTCGCGCGGGCGGGCATTGGTCACTCCGTTGAAGAGGTATCGAAAACCGGCGGCGGCGGCGGCGGCGGCGGCGGCGGCGGCGGCGGCGGCGGCGCCCGCGGGCGGAAGAAAGCGCGAGCAAACAGCACGGGGAAGACGCACGCCTGCGGCTCACGTGCGCTGGCACTGACCGCTCTCGCTTTCTTCGGTGACGACGGACGCCCAGGCGCCGCTGTCGATACAGCCGCCCGCCGCGCCGTTCGGCCTTTTACGTAGTTCCGAGACTAGCGAGTAGCGAAGCACAGAAGGGAGTTGAATTTGGAGCCCGGCGAGCAGCGAAGAACGGAAGGCAGTTGGATTTCGAGCCCAGCTAACAGATAAGAACGGAAGGCAGTTGAATTTCGAACCATTTTACCAGAACTACATGTGGAAGTGTTATCATAGGTAATAACTAGGGCCCGGATAATTATGTACTAAAAATTGGGAAAATATGTGCATATATATGTATCATAAAATACAGAAATATGTACTCAAAAGTATGAAATATGTAACATTAAATAACACTATATCAATAATTTTTTATTAAAATACATTTATCTTAGTATATATTGTTCTGTAGACTTAATACAAAGACTAGAATTAAACATTATAGTTCTCATAATCCTATTATTTACAAAGATCCCGTATCATTAAGAAACCTATATCGTCTCCGATATTGTTTCAGTAGTATACCTTCCCATTGCTGCTCTAACACGCAAACAATGAGGTCTCTAAAGAAAGAGAACTTCAAGGAGATGTGACGAATTGCATTTTGACTTCATTTGACTTACAACATTCATGTAAAATACACTTTCTATCCTTCTCCATGTTTTCTGGATCCAATGTGACGGAATTGTCCCCTCATAGCACTGCACTAATAGCACAAATTGTTTCGAATCCTGGGTTTTTCTCCAGAACGAAAGACCTCTTTTTCTTCAGTAGATCCCCCTATTGACCCTCGAAGCAACTGCTGATTGGGTAATTTCAAAGCTACCAGAAAGTTTCAGGGAAGATGTTTACAAAAATTTAATTGTAGTGCTTACTGAAAATGAGGCAATATAGTTATTCAAATTTTTGGGTATCAAGTCATTGCTTCGATATGCCTATAGATCCTGCAGCTTCACAATCAAATTGATGTATAACTTGTTTTACAAAATCAAAATTTTGAATATTGTAGCTCATAGCGTCGATTCAGGTGCCCCATCTCGTTAATCCTTTTTTGTATTGGAAATCAATGTTTCAACTTTATCAAACTAAGATCTAATCAGTTCTGCAAACGCAACGCACGCACAAGATAGGTTAGAAGTAGTAATTTTGGAACAATACCTACAGGGCTTCTGCTGCCTTGTACATGTACAGCGCTGCACTAGTACCGGAAGGAAGACATATTTAACTTCATTAGGCCACAAAAATCCCGTTGTATTGTTAAAAAGTTTTGTAATAATTTGATGGTTGCATTTGGGTAACACTTCACAAGTTAACAAAATAAGACTTACACTTTTAAACGTTCATTAAACCTATCAAAACCTTGCCAATACAATTTCCTTGCACATCAGTTCCACAGCGAGATTTTACTTCAGATTTTTGGTCCAAAGAGATAATTTACGAACAACGGTAGAGGGACGCATGTAAAAATCAGGGAAAGAAAAATGTCCACAGCTCTTCTTGAGCTGGTGCGTGTAGTTTCTGGTGAAGGGTATCAAGGTCAAAGACCTCTACAATATGCGAAGTGGGTGCGGGATATCGCCTGCTAAAGATGCCACTTTCACGAATTTCAAACTTCCTTTCTGTTCTCTGCGATACTCGCGTTGGTAACTAACAGAACAGAATTATGGACTGCATCGTCGCCTTCCCCTTTTACTTCTAATATCGTTGGCATTTATGAATACACTCATTTCAGCGCGTAATAATAGCTTCATTTTAGTGAGGGGGCTACAGAAAAAAATTTTTGAAAATGCTGAATTGTTTGTTTGGATGATTTCTTATCAAAAACAGATAGGAAAAGTAAATAATTATTTTTTTAATGTAGGATAATGGAAAAAATCAGTAATATGTAAAAATATGTTCATTTGTGTAAAATATGTAAATATATGTAATTTCGGGCAAAATATGTAAATATATGTACTAAAAACTCAACGATTTTGGCGACTAACCGATGTAAAACGTGAACATATCTTTGATTCGACTTGATAGAGTTACCTTAGGACAATATGTAATTACATAATTATCCGGGCCCTAGTAATAACCAGTAGTACTTTGCAAATTGTCGATAGGTACCCGACTCGCCAAGCGCGGAGGGGATTGGTCTGAGAATTTCAAAAGATCGAGTGGTATTTAATAGGACAATTCCACGAATGAAATTACGTTCTACAGAGTTCCAAAATGCACCAAATATTGAGAATAACTGAAAGCAATTTAAAATCAAAGAGGTTATGTTCTAATACATACACGGTCTATTGCACATCAACACAGCGATCGATACATGCCGCCTCCTAAGATAGAGTCGCAGCTTATTATTCGCCCGTGGGGAGGGGAGATAAGAAAAATCGGATTGAGAAAGCGATACTTTTTTGGAGATACACCGCCCTGATTGGCGCATTTTATATGAATAGTTGAACCCTATTGGTTTTAATTTCACGAGTGGAGTTTTAATTTCACGAATTTCACGAGTGGAAGAGTCCATTTCTGAACTTATGTCATCATTGCTCATTTCGGTAGAGGTCTTAAATCAAGATAGGCAAGATTTTAAGAAAAATAAAATTCAATCTTTATTGTGCAATTGCAACATGTGTCAAAATGTGTATGAGTTATTTTTGTTCTACTTTACAAAATCTTTTTTGACAGTCTGGGAGGATAAGATGATACCAGCAAATTTTCCTTAAAGCTTTTTATTACGATCGACTTATTTTCGTAAAATGCAGGGAAATGCGCTTTCCTACATTACAACATACAGGCATTGCATTCTTCATCGCTTCTTCTAACATGGCTGAGGTTGCCACCACTGACACAGCTTCGAGGCTCTGAACGCAAAGCACTGAGGAGATACAAAAAGTGTCCTCGTGCACCCGCGCCCACTAACAAAGCGTGGTAAGTAGAGCGCGGGGGCGACGAGGAGAAAATTCGTGCGCTTTCTGTGAGAGGGAAGCTTGAAAACACGGCTCCGCTATTACCTGAGTTCTAAGCGAAATATCATTAATGTTTCACCAGACTCTTTTATACCAACCGTCTCACAGAATTCAGAAACACGATCTAATTATTTCTTGATTTTACTCTATTTTTTATACCATTAGCATTCTACAGGGGTGATTTTCTAATTAGTGTTTTCTTATCCGCTGAATGTTTCCTATTTTAATTATATCTCCTAAAGTACCGTCGCGAGAAAGTGTTCGATGCTTACGGTAGTTGCCAGATTAAGTTTCATTTTCATTCAGCATTTTTGATAAAATCGAGTAAAACTGTACGCGGCACGAAATCCTATGTTTAGAAACTCGAAAGTGCAGCGTGCCTGTTGAGATATTACTTAACTGTCAAGGTACGCAACGTCAAAATGAGCCTAAATACGAATAGAGGAATAATTTAGTAGATTGCACATGAGGGATGCACGATTCCGAAACAAGTAATTGTATGCATTTGTCTACACACTGCAGCTTGAGCCGTATTCTTGACGTCACGCAGTTATATCACGTGTGGATTGTCCAGATTCAGATAGTCGAAATTTTTGGGACAGACGAAAAACATTACAGCTAAACAAATAACGTTCTCATCACTCTTCTTTAGTAAAGGTGAAGGAGTAGTAACATTTTAACGTACCCAAGTGAAATATTTCGTTTTAATTTTAGAGATAAGTTGTTTTGCAAACAATCACTTCTTTGAGTCCAAAATCATTTTAGTGCCATATTTGAGAAGAATTATTACATTTATGAGAATGTGCTATATGCTTAGTTGCGAAGTAACTAATACAAACTTGGAAGCATATTTTAAAGTAAAAAGTTACGAGTTTAACAATATTAAGGAGAGAGATAATACATATGTTAAAAAATTAACTCATTTTCTGGAATATGATCAGCATCCTCAATTTGAGCTATGACCATTAATGAGATGATTAATATCAAAAAGACATTCGCAGAACCGCAATCGTCTTCATCTGAAGATCCTGGAAACTAACGCAAAAATCTCTAAATGAACGATAAGCGAGTAGTTTCCATTCATGTAGCATACTGCTTACGCATTATGCATACATAGTATTTATTTATTTATTTATTTATTTGTCAAAAAAACAGTAAAAACTGTATATGACGTGTGGGGAAAGAAATTTATCTGCTGGGGTCATTGACCCGGAAGCTGAAGTACATTACTTGTTACAGGCGTATTAAATATTTTTTAAATGTATACAATGCAAACATAAACTAATTCATTATATATCTTTGTTTTGTTACATTAAACATTATTTTTCTTTTTCACGATCAGTATAGTCTCTAATTGTATAGAAACAGTTTTGCAGCAGAAAAGATTTTACTTTTAACTTAAATTTGTGTACCGACTTTAATTGTTTTATGTCATCTGGCAATGCGTTGTAAAGTAACGTACATGTATTGTATGTTGATTTCTTGTACTGAGCTGTTGATACTGACACTTGATGCACGTGATTTCTACGGCGCGTGTTGTAATTATAAATATCAATATTGCATGAAAATATGTTCCCTCCGTTAAGTAGGTCATTTTTGACAAATATTACAGATTCGTAAATAAATAGACAAGGCAATGGTAGGATTCCCAGCTCAATGAAAAGAGGCTTGCAGGAATCACGTGGAAGGCATTTTTTCATTATTCGAATAATTTTCTTTTGCAATCTGAAGGTCTGAATACTACAGGATGAGCTTCCCCAGAATATTATGCCATATCTCAGGCGGGAATGCACATTTGCAAAATAAACGCAACGAGCTGCATGAAGGCTGACAGAATTTGAAAGAATTCTGAATGCATAGCATAATGAACTGAATTTAGTGTTTAATTCTGTTATATGTACATTCCATTTGAGGTTTGATTGAATTGAAAGACCTAAAAATTTTGTTGCCTCAACATCAGCTAATTGCATATTTACGAAGTATTGTAATGCTGGGGGGGGGGGGACTAAGATTTTTCGAAAGGAAACCCACATTATGTGTCCTGGTACTGTAAAAGTCGACAAATTTTGTTCCATTACGTAGTCAATTATAGTCGGGATCTGACTTGTTTGCGTGCGGGGAGCGAGATGTCTGACTTATTTGTTTTACTTATTCTCGTTAGCAGTTTTAATTTTTGCCTATGGACACTTGAAGCAATATATTTAGAACAGGAAATAGTTGCAGACTTGTGGGGGGGGGGAGGGGGAGGGCAGCTTCCAAGAACACCGAGCGCATTCCTCAGACTCGCAATCAAGTCAGCTCCTGACTCTACATCCTCTAACAGGCTGTGCAGTCACAATTCGCGTTTGATTTCGAAAGTTCCTATTCCTTAAATTTCGCTTCAAAGGAATATACTAGTATTTTTGTTGAAATCTCTGAATTTTCGAAACAAGTAAAAGTATTTTTTTGGCGTCGTCCTACAACTATAATATCTAAGATAAGGATTTTTTCCTAAATGAAATGTGTTTTTCAAAGTTGGAGCTTGAAATAAAGTCAGGTACAATTTTTCAAAAAATTGAGTAGTTGTCTCGTAATTTTGCACGGAATATAAGCAATTTTAAAAATAATATTTTCTCAAAAAGGCTCCATTTTTTGTTAAAAAAGTATGTCTTTATTAAGTACGGTTTTAAAATTGGTGAACGGACGACTTTTGATGAACTATTTTCGAAAGTACAAAAAATTAACATTAATAATGATGGATTGATGTGAGAAATTTCTTAATGAATGAAATCTGTTCCTGATAATTAGATTTTCATGGTCAAGTATATTTTATTAAAAAATATTAGTAATGTCACGAAATGTTTGCAGTAGGCATTGCAAATTCGAATTTCCCACGCTTCATTTGCTAGAGTCTTTCACGAAATTTTCAGCGTCAATAGCAACACGGCATTTGAAATAATGAGAATTATTTCCTATTGTTGGGGGATGTTTGTGGCTGTGTGTAACTGAGTTTTGAACTATCGAATGTGTTGAGGCAAAACAGTTTTTGCACCAAATGCTCTACGATTAGTAGTGATTTTAACACGTGATGGCTGAGATGTGTCAATAAAGGACAGAAATTGCGGTACTGTAATATTACATAATCGATAATGCGAGAAAATACCTGCTATTGTAACACCACTAGTAATTCCCTAACAAGTGACATTACTAGGAGCGTTCAGAATGGAAATCTGCCAATCACAGCGTTTACTTTTTTCTCTTATGTTCAATTGACACACACAATCAATGCTAATGAAGTGTCCTTGCACAACGAGGCAAAGTCTTCTTTTTTATCAATTAACAACACATGCGACCTTTACTAGCATCTTGAAGGTGCTGCCTTCACTTATATAGATCCGCATTCGTTAGATCACTCGTGCACCGGAAGAACACATGGCGAGTGGCGAAGAGGGAGAGTGAGGTGACCTCCAGCGGAGGAATAGGGAAGGGCGGCACAAATCAAACTAGTTGTGCGAGACACACAAAACTACTACACATAGAGAAGGTTACGTAAAATTATAAAACAGCAATTTCTGTCCATAATAAGCTTGTCAGCCATATCTTGTAAAACTCCTTTTCGAAACGCAACCCAAACTTGACAATCCAAAAAAGTTTGAAAAAAACATTCGTTTAAAAATTGCCGTAATTTTACGCAAAATTAAGCGAAAACCTTTTTTTAAAATTGCATATGACTGTAAAGAGGCGTCTTTGAAGAAAAAAAAAACGAACATAGATCGTCTTTATTGTAATTGTATGAAGTCACGCCAAACAGTTTTGAACGTTTGTAATTTTCGAAAATTCAGGGTACGACCTGAGCCAATTTTTAAAGTGTTTTGCTCTATCCCGAAAAATACAAAATAAGAAATTTGGGACAATTTCTGAACATACTAATGCTCCTGGTAAAATATCCCAGTAATCAAAATACTCGTTTCAAATTCGGTTTAGGCTCTCGCGTTGCACTGCCGGACCGATAGTCGGTCAGAATCTTTCAGTCAGCCAAATTTTTGGAGTCAAGGACCCAAAAAACGTGGATTCTCAGTAAACAGAGTGTTAGAAGAAGTAATTTACTACAGATACGTACAAGCTCTAGGTTTATTCACTTTTTCGGTATCAGGGACCCACAATGCGAGTTTTTCAGTCGAATAATTGTAGTGTTTTGCCGCAGCTTTACAATACTTTATCTATACTACGTAAGTAGTATGCAAGAAAATGAACAGAACAATTGAGACCCAATCCTTAATCATGCTCTCTTCTGATACAATATCCTCGTCCAAGCGCGTCATCGACGTAAAAAAGGTTCTTTGGACAAGTGAAAGGATTCTAGTCAAAATCCATCTTCAAACAGAGAGGGATGCGCGATGCAGAAGCGTCTTCAGCTGATTAACTATTTAGCTATTACCATTAGTTATTTTATCTATTCTGCTGAAAAGGTACGGTACAAGCTTTATCTGCGCCCCTGCCTGGGCTGCAGACTAGCGCACGCAGGTGCCGGTGCGCCGACGGGCAACGGCGCACCCAAGGTCTAGCGCACGCGCAAATGCCCGCGGCACGACTTAGCGCGGCGCCGGGCAGCGTTTCACCTCACAGATCCCTCGCCTCTCAAAGAGCACTTAATCGCGTTATCAAGGAACTAATGGAGCCGTTGCCCGGTCATCTGCAATTGGGTACGAGAAAAGAAGCATTACAATGATACTTCATGGAGTTCGTGATGACACGTGCACGAACATGGCAGATGGACTCGTCAAAACAAAAAATAAAATACCGCTCTCTCTTCTTTCTACGTCCAATGAAAGAAAAAAAACAATTTTCATTAGAAAACGCATACGTATAACTATACTTGAATTTTAATAACTGTATAGTCTTCTTTTTATCGAATTTACACCTAAACGTGCCCCTCCCCAAATTACGCTTTCTGGCCGCACTTGAATAAAACAACAGTTTTATTCAAGTATCTCAACAGCTTTATAAAGCTCAGGAAGATCGCAATAATAAATTGAGAGTGAATAAAATAGGTGACGCAAAATAGATTTCCATCGTTATTTCAATGAGACTGTGCAAAAGTCTAAAGAAATGGAAATGTTTTGGTGGGGTAATAAAAAAAATGTGTTGTGCTAACACATCGCCAACAACGTCACACTTTAATAAAATTATTTTCAAGAGCGTCAAAATGAAAGCATACTTTAATGTAAGAAACAACACGTACATTGTATTTCTCACGAAGTCAAACTTATTTCAACGAGTATCCGTGCCAGTCGTCAAATGTCATCTAGACTACGCATTGTCTCCGCACCACAACTGCCTGCATTCCCCTGGTGCAGAAGGAAACGCCCCCGAATATACCACCGCTACAAAAACCGACGAAAAGAAAAGAGAAATATCTCGGGAAGGAAGCATCCCGCAGGAAACCAGTGCATTCTCCGAGTGGAGCGCCGCAGATCGCGAGCAGGGGAGGGAATGCGGAGAGGGGGTGGGCAATGGGAATGGTGTGGAATTACAATGGTAATTAAGGCATAGCACTCCGCCGCCCGCGCCTTTTTGCCCCCTCCCACCGGAAGCATCTCGTCCTCCTCCGCCGTCGCCCCCTTACAATGGAGCCGTTTCATAACCCGAGCGCCGAGCCTCCCCCGCCGCGCTGCGTCGCGTCGCTTCGCTTTCTCGTCCTCGGTAGCGCACCGCAACTGCGCCCATTCGAGCTCAAGCGTAAAGGCGAAATCATGCGAGAGTTTTACCAGTTGTTTAAAATTTGATGACCCCGTACACACACGTCTTCCAGAGTTCTCAATGGTGTCTTGAAGTGTACGGCGAGCTAGTGTTCAAACTTGTTTGCTTATCAATTTCTGGATGACTCAGTTTTTATTTTAATAAAAACAAAACAAGTTGCGCGGAAAAATGACGTTTACAAGAATTTTATTTTACAACTTCTCCATTAGTGTTTACTCTAATTTCGAAAGCGATCGTAGTTTGTGTGTGTGTGTGTGTGTTTTTTTTCTTTCTTTTTTTCTCTCGCCCTTACTAAGTACTTTTTTTAGGGTTTATAGTTAATTAGGTTTTACAGAAACGCGACAGTTGCGGCAAAGCGAGGTGAAATATGCATTTTAAAATAGTTGCGGCATTCTTCCTGAGCTAGTAATTTCCGGATCTCGTTTTGACCGTTTCGCAGACCATTGACAGTGAACGCTTGAGGTTTTCAGGGGATCTCAGGAACTGAAAATTTCGTGAGATAAGGGTCTCGGAAAACAGGTTTCACTCACTCATTTTTCAAATACCCATTGCCACAAGTACGTAAATTCGTGAAACACCACTTACTCGCACGAAATAACGTAAAAGGCTTTCGACAAATATAACTCAATGCGAATAATGCGCTCAGTTATTGCATTAACATCTTTATATAAAACTAATGAGATTCATTACGTAAAGTGGTTGCAGCTAATACCGTCACAGACCCATACAAAACCTACCGAAACATTCATATCACATTTGTGAAGCAAGACTTAATTTGAACGCTAGTCGTTAGGTTATTCATTTTTGACATATCTACCACCAATTTCTTCCTGCCCCTGATTTGCATAACTCCAAAAGCAGTAAAAAATTATCTTAATCTGAACCATTCATTTTCAACATCACTGTTTAGAATTCACGTGCGCATTGCTTACATTCTTTTTTTATATAATATAAACATTATTCAGATACAAAAGCACACAATGAAGAAGAGCCGCGCGCATTTTAGTCCTTTGAATAGGGCACAAAGACTACCGGACTCGCTCAAGCGGAAAGTCATCGGGGACATAAAAGAAGCCCGAGTAATGGTGGAACTCCAGCGCTCTTGGTGGACCCCTTTCGAGCGAGCGGCGCGCGAGCTCTCACACGCGCATTCCTGGCGACGCGCGGGGGCTTTCAAAGGGGCAGGAACCGGAAGAAAGCCGGGCGCTTCCACTCTTCCGTTCTTCCTCCTATTCGCCCATCCCGTCTCGCGCGCGCGTCAGGTGGCACGATTCGAGCCGTGAGCTCGCTTACGTCATGCAGGCAAGAGATGGACAGGTAGAACTGTGACAATATGCGAATTCCCTACTTACGACGCGAGAAACATTTCCTCATAGCCCAAGCCCTGATACATGGGGGTAGTGCCCTGCCAGGACATTATTTCTTCCAATTCAAGTAAATTTACTCTTAGAGCTGATGAAATTGTGACATCCTCATAACTAAAGAGACCAAAACAATTCAGCTCATAAAATAATGCTTCTTTTAACGGATATTATCTTTCATTCGAAATTTATTTTTAAGCGAGTAATTTGTAAACTTAAATAAATTACTCAAAACGTACCTTACAATAGTCCCTGAAAATCTCATTATGAAGTATTAATCTAGCAACACATTTAACAAAAAATATTTATTTCTAACTTTACAGAAGAGTTCAGATCTCTTAATCAAAAATTTACACGTATGGCGTTCTTCTCCATAAAAGCTCATTGATGTGATACCACGAATTTTTCGTTGTATCCCTTCCACAATGTAGTATGTCTTTACCCTCCTTCTCTTATACAGAAACTCTTTCACAACATTCGTTTCCCATCCATCCTCTCAGCAAAACAAACAAGCATCACGGCCTCAACCTCTTTCCAAATGAAGACATTGGCGCCTCTACTAGTTTCTTCGACGTGAGCCACATAGTTCTTCGCGGAAACGACACAAGCAGCGAAGACGGCGCTGGCGCTGCCTCCATCGACCCCGGATCTCCGCTACCTCAATTAACTTTCCAGTCGGTCGTCGCCGGCCGCACTGCGCTGCGCTGTGCTAGTGCGATCTTCTGCGAATGCGACGAAAGTGTGGGACTTTCCATTAATCCGGCGCTTTCCTGCGGAACTAGCAGCGTCAAAGGGGCGGAACGGGGCGGGACAGGCTGCCGAAAGTGTCCTCTCAAGCACTGCGACGATGGGGTGCTTCATTCAAGTTCCCATCTGTTGGCGAAATTTCCCTTCCTGCTGGAAGCAAGTCTCCCTGAGAATACCATTTCGTTTTTTGTTTTTATTGCCGAAAACGTAATATAGGTGACAACATAATATTGCCGATTTTCTTTGCATATTACTTTGTTGATGATTAAGTAATAAGCACAGATGTACTGACAAAATGTACGGAAATAATAATTCCTTGAGTTATAAGCTTTTTAACTGACAAATTTATTCATCTTTTTAAATCAGTTGAATTTTTTTGAATTAATATAATCAACTGGAAATGCGGAAATTTGCACGTTGTTTTACTTTCTATAGTAGTTTCTCTTACCTCAAGAGATGAAAAATGCAAAAACAGCTGATAATCTGATAGTGTTACATTTATTAATAAGGCATTCAGAGATGTAGAGGACCTATACTACATCACTTTTATCACACAAGTTTGAAAAGCACGAATTGAGCAAACGATCGAACTTCGTAAATCGATTTTCAATTTCTAGTAAGGCACAGTTGAATGTTGCTTGCCGGAAAGTAGATGGAGAAGCGAAAGAGTTCTTCTGAAAGAAACCGAGCAAAACAATACTTAGCATCACAGGTTTCCTCAGCGCCTCGATGACCGAGACGAAGGAGGCATCATGTTCCGCCTTGGCTCGCGATCGCCCACCTGTTCAGGATTTCACAGAATTTCTAACCGGCGACCGCTCCACGGAGATACAACCGATATTCGGATACTGAGCGTTGTGGCAATTTGCCACTTCGTTAGCATCGTCTAACAAACGGCCATTACGGGCACGATTAGCACCCGCGTCACGCCTCACCCTTTGTGCTGCCAGTACGTGCGGTAAAAGGCACTGGACTGACCGGCCGCGTAAACGGAAGGTTTCGAAAACGACTATTCTCACTTCGGTAAAGGTCTGCTTTGTTATTGCGCAAGACGGGCGCCAAAAAAGTAAAACAAAGGGGTTCCGTAATACTCACCATATGATCGTAAATATTGTCATATTCCAAAACTATCCCCATTTAATTTTATTCTATTAGTATATTAACAAATGGACAGCAAAGACATTCCTTAAAGTTACGTCCTGACTAGTAACAAATTATGCAAAAAATTACGTTTATTAGATTTTAGGGAGAATAATAGGAATTTGCTTGCTCGTGCGTAAGTGAAACGAGTTATCTTTCTCCATTAGAAAAAATGAACTGGCACTTATCGTCCCGTGTAATTTCAAAAAAATACAAATATAGTCCCCGTTGTGTAACTACGGTCATAATACATACGTTAATTGTAAGATCAATCATTTATGCACCACTGTTTCGGACAATACCCCTGGGAATAGCAAATGACAACAAAAACGTTACGTCACAGCTTGCAAAACTCTATAAATTAAAACAAGAGTAAATAAAAGCGAGTCTCTTGACAGAACAAAACCGAATTAACCCACAAACACTTACGTAACTATATCATGGACGTGTCTTCCCCGAGCTCGCTCCCCATCTCCGCCACGGTTCGTGATGGTGCGCACACCACGTTATCGAAGCGTCATCGCCAGCCGCTGTGTAACTATCTCATCTGCAAACGGAGGCCCCGTAACAATGGGCCTATTAAAAAGCTTGCCTGGGGAGCGTGATTCGCCACATCGCCCTATGGGCGCCGAAATTTCGTTCTCCACGTTGATGCGAACCGTATTGCTCCCTCTTTCTGATTTCTGTTGCACATGCCCTTTACCGTACTTTTAAGAAATGTACTTTCTTAAGCTTGCTTTAAAAATTGACACTTCCTTACTTCCCCAACCAATGTGTTACAAACCATTAAGAAACGGTCTCTAGATCGAGTTTTAATATTCGGGTTATTTATCTAGCCGCAACCAAAGGAAAACTTCAGTCTTTCATTGGAATTGGAAATCTCAGAGGCCCCCGAAGCGAAAGTGAGTCACTAGCGGATTTCTAGTTTTGTTCTCAATCCTTATACTTATGAAAAAGTTTTCACTTAACATGCCAACTGTCCACCGTTATTACATAAACTACTAAGTCAAATTATTATGATTTAATTATTTAGAATTGTTACTATATTTTCTATTCACTGGACGTTTGCCATTTATCTCCGCAACACTTGCTGACGATCTAGGATTCAAAAGAACGCATTTTGGAGATCACTGATTTACACTATTCTGTTCCGAGGTACTGCTCCCACGACTAACATATATGTAGATCGACGTTAGGCGACGACAGAGCAGAACCTAGGACGACTTTCTCCACCCATTAGAGGTTTTACGTAAAACGCCTCACTCCATTAATCCATTGTGATACGAACGCGGGCTTTGCTAAAGAGGCTGCGTGCTTCAGGGATACAGCTCGCGATGCGGAAGCAGGGCTTTCGAACTTAATCCCGCGGCCGCCTTTTCTCATTTAGCTGAATCATATACGGATTCGATGTTCGCGTACTCGTTAACGAAATGCAGCAGGCAGTTTGTGCTCGTTTTCCAGCTTTCCTTGAAAATGAAACCTTGTGTGATTAGCTGCAGCTGCGTTTGCCAGGAGAGTTGTTGCACCAGAACACTATGAAGATAACTATCTGAAGTTTAATACCGGTTTCTGACCAATGAACCATAACAAAGACTAAATGCTGAATCGTGAACACCTTGTTCTTTGGGAAATGGTATCTACTGACCTGTTATTCATTCTTTCACACACGGAGACAACGGCCAATTACAAGTGCCGTATTATACAATACAATGAACCTTAGTACAAGAGAACATCGATTCCTATAAAAAGCACGTCGTAATCATAAGAAACTAAGGTTTTCATAAAAATATTGAAACAGTCATGTCATTAAACAGCTATTCATTCATTATCACTACATTTCACAACTTATCAATTGATATTACTGAATATCGAGTAGGAACGCGACGAACAAGGTAAGAAAACTTCCATGATAAAACTGCAGCTGTTATTCGTGAGTGGGAAGGGAGTTCTCAATGTACTTGCACAATTCACCGGTACCCTCGATTTTGACAAACAATTTACAGTGGGTACCTCTGGACAGAAAGATATACTTAATCACAAATGTAGCGTTACATTTTGCCTTTCTGCAAGACTATACTGCAGGAATCAAATTCAGATAGTCCTCATCTTTTGAACAAAACATAGCATTTAATTTTTGTTGGACAAGGGATCTGAACAGGATTCTCACACAAGATCATATTTTTTTATATACAAGAATTTCACACCACAGATTCCAAAAACTGAAACAAGCCTAACAAGCCTCGTAAATATGTTATTTGGAACTAATACCTTCACGTACAAGATGACTGCGTAATAATTTCAACATAACAATGAGACTCTGACCTGCAAGTTCTCTACATCCTATTTTAAAATGTACACATTAAGGCAATACTTTAAGAGGTGTTCTATCAACTATTTAATTTTGCTCGAATTAACCACACCAACCGAGCCAATCGGGCAACCTACTGAATACATCAGTCCAACTACAACGCCAATCGCGCGACGCTTACGGTTTTACTCACGCCTTGCACGCACTGCACCGAGCCGCGTTGCGGCGCGCGTGAATTGAAAGAAAGACCGGTGACTGGCAGCGGAGGTGGAGCGTCCTTGGGATCTAAAGGCGGCGTTCGCCGGAGAAAGAGAGCGCTCCTTCACTTCGCTTGCCCTTGCAAGGATAGCGGTGGCGACGGGTGGCCGGAGGCGGTAACGAGCGTCTAAAAGCGGAGGCTACGCTCCCCGAGCGGAAAGCAAGTCACAGTTCAACAGGCGCCATAACGCTTGGTAAGTCCTGCAATGGCGACGGTGGCGGCCAGGCCCAAGGAGTTTACATGCGTCATAGTTTGACTTGGTAAGCAAGTTTACGTGAGCAACTAAATATCTGGCGGGATGACTTTTGTAATCTAACGGGCTAGTGGAGGGCAGCATCTAATCATAAATGCAAAAAGGTCTTGGAAGTTGAAGAGATGATTATTTTCAAAAACACGAAATACGAGAGCATGAGAGAATTTACGCAATATGTTTCTACTGTTAATCCAAAATAAGTTGGAGTAGAATATAATTCGTCACGAAGAAGGAAGAGTCCCAACTCTACTACGTTAAACATAACTGGCAAATATCACGCAGTACTACTTAGTAAGAATATTTCGCTACCAAATTGAATACAGGAAAGTGGCCACACCTACCCAAAGAAAAAAAATAATCTTGAAAATAATTCGCTATTGAAGGATTCAAAGAGTTGAAATGTTCCGTTTGGCTGAGTATAAAAAAGCCCCTCGCTTGGAAAAACGTTACAACCAATATTCCAGAAGCAGAGAAACAATTCACAGTAATACTGCCCCTCTCCGTTCAAAAATTTTACATTATCATTTTTTTCAATATTCCACAGCTCCCATTTAAATGACTAAAACAATAGTGAACTTGAAGTATGACTTTTTACGAAAAAATACACAAATCATTCTCGAAAACAATATGTGTTGACCTTATACGGAGGGAAAGCTTCACAAGTGGTTAAATCTTCCGAACATTAATTTTATTACTTTTCAAGGCTGACTCGTACAACTAATTTTTGATTTTCGGGGCAGGTTATTTAACCTGTAATGGAACGAGATCCCCAAAATAAAAATATATTCTACGCATATTTCATAATCTACATCACCATATTCTTAGAAGAGATAATCAATGCAACAGAGCGCAATGGGTCATACATTCACTAACATGATAATGAGCACCATCGCCATCATGTCGACATTTGGGCGTTACGTGATACGCGTGCCCGCATTCCCTTCCCGCAAGGCCAGCGGCGGAAACATTCTCGGCACCTGCCAACCGCGCTCGCCGGCAGTTCGAACTAGGCGCCTGCGGTTCGGAGCCGAAGCGGCCTCGCGACCATTCTCACTCCCCCCCCCTGCGGGGCACGCGCACTGGGCGGAGGGCGGAGGCAGTGCGCTCGCGAAGGTCGCACTGCCCCGCTGTGCTCTGTGCTCCGCTCCGGTCGCCTTCCGGAAGCCGCCCACGGGGCCGGGGCCCGGCGCGGCGCCCGCCCGCCCGCGAACCTCGCCTTTCGACCGCCCGCCACGCGCGCACGGCGCCGCCGCGGCCTTGCCACACCCTGTGACGCGCTGCGGTGGAGGCGGGGGCAGGGGAGGCGGGTGGTGGAGGAGGCGGGGGGTGGAGGCGGGGGGGGGTGGGGGTGGACGCGGTGATTTGCCTCAGTCGCAGGTACACATGGATGTAGGGTAGTTATCACACTTCTTGATTGCAGGAAATCTCATAGTGTGCATTATATCGGTGGAATAAAAATATAACAATAATTTGGCAAACAACGTTACAAAGTAACAGTTCTAAATTGAGATTAGGATGGAAGTTGTAGATTAGGACGGGAGTGGTAGATGAAAAGAACAAGAGGTGATGATTTCCGGAAGACCCAATTTTTTCCAATGATGATTTCAGTAGTGAATGGCGTTTTAGAGATCCCAGTAACATTCAAGTTACTGATAGTTTGTTCAATTTATATGATCTTCGATAATGAGATTATAGCAAAATTATCTGACGCTTGGTCTGACTTAAAAAGTATAAAGACCAGTTATTTATTTTCTAAAATAACCTAGAATGCTCTAATCCACTATTGTACTCTTATTTTATGATGTGAATACTTTACGATATTCCAGGTTTAACAACCAGGTGTTACTAAAAAAAAATACCATGAAACACACAAAACACAACACAAACCTAACAAGAAATGAAACAAAATATGGGCCAGGAAGAAGTTAAAAAATAAAAGCAATTTATTGCAGTAATGAAGTACATAAATTCTAAGAATGGACTGAATGTTAAAATGATAAATGTCCCAAACCACATGAAATAGAAGTCATCTGAGAAATTTTTTTGCACATTCAGAACTTTCGGCCGCCCCCGAGTAAGTCAAAATTTCACAAATTATTTTTCTAGTGTGGGAAGCATTTGAAGGCTTACAATTCGTGTCAAACTCGCATTTTCGGCACGGGAGAAGGAAAAGCTGCCTGAGAGGACAATAATGTCTCAGATGAGCGAGCAAGTGGCGCTATCCGGGACGACGTTGGCGGCAGCAGCAGTTACTACTGAAATAGACATTATACCCACATATCTGACTTTTTTTTAGGCGAGTTCAGACTTTCGACTAACTCGCGACAAACCAAAACTAGTTTGGAGGCTTTCCAGCGTGAGAATTTACAGTCAACGTCAAAATGCGTGCGAACCTCGCGTATACGACACGGCTGCCTGAGAGAGGACAGTAACGTCTCGGACGACGGAGCAAGAACCGGCAACTGTGACGTGGGACGATGTGTAGTTGCGAAGATCGCGTTGGCAGCAGCGATTACTGTTGGCAGCGACAACTGCATCGGCCCAGTAAGCGTGCGTTAGCCCGATCCAAGGCCCCGCTCCCGCCCCGCCCCCTCCACTGCCGCCCACGGCGCGCGACAGGTGCCTTTCGCGCCACGCGCCGCTTTTGGACGCGTTCCCACGGCCCCCGACACGAAGCCCTGATTAAAGTCAACCTCCGTTCCCGGCCATTACACGCCTTCACGCCTGTTTTGAAATTCGAGAACGGCTGATATAGCTTTCATGAACGTACTTTCCGCAGTTGCGGTTGTGGTTTCCTCACTGGCAACCTCAGGTAGATACACACAAGATTAATCATGTAGGTGAGAGAATATGTCAGGAGGGAATTCGATTTCACTTCACACTGAATAAGGAAAAAAATGAAACACGCTATGTGATGTGCACGTGGATGCAATTATAGTAACAACAGTAATTTCGGGACAAATATTCCTCTGACCATTAAACGCGGTTGTTGGCACCTATGAGCTAGACGCGAATACAAGAGATTAAAAGCCGTCAAGTATGACAGCGGCACACGTTCATAAAAAAAAGAGAAAACACAAAAAAATCTTAATTATATTTTCACCGAAGATAGGCTTGCCGAACTGTCACGAGCGTTCCCCATTCCTACTCCAGAAACAATCAAAAATTTACTTTAACCAATTATTTTTAGCGAATCACGAGACATTATTCATAAATCTGCTTCGGAAGTTCGTATTTGTCACCATTGATCACACACCCAAAGCAATTTATTACCTCGCTCCTAATTACGAGGAAAACCACCTTCAACCAATGTGGTTGTTGGTTTTCTCTTCCTATGAACGTTCTTACGGCCTCAGTGCCTCCACCGCCGCCACAAGCGCCGCTCCACGGCCTTTCGCCCAAATACCTTCCGTGCAGCCGTTTCCGCATGGCGCGCACTTCCCGCGCGTTATATAAAATCCGCGCTATGTTAACGGGGTCTGTTACATAAAAAAACGTCATCTAGGGAGAAACTCCAGAAATAGTATCGGCCACATCGTCAGAATCGTGGCCACGCTCAACAAAGAAATCCAACTTTGTATTACATTGGGATGTAGAAAACCAAATTCGAAATATTCCTAAATACCTAGAGCGTAATCACATGTCCTTATTTGACGTACTAAAATTCCCTCTGACTCAGAACGCGTACACCTCTAGGTTCGTGGGTGCTTAATGGCTGCCTATGTTGAAATCCTCCTCGCATCGTGGGATGCAGGGTATGTCGAATCAGACACGTCGATTGACCGGCGGCCGAGGCTGCAGCCGCCAAAGAGCGGCGCGTCGGCTGGCGAAGTGCTGCATCAGGGCGCCATACGGCCAGTGGCGAGTGGTGCGGGGCGGTGAGGACGGAACGAGAGGAGAGGCGGGCGGCGTCGCGCCTTCGTGCGTCGCGTCGCGCTTGGCTGGCGTCGGCGGTGTGGCGCAGCGTCGCGTCGCACCCGTACGACAGGCCCGCGGGCCGAATGGCGATGAGCTCCTCTCGAACTGCAAGCCCGACGAAAATAAGGAACTGAGATTTCTGCGTACAGCACATACCCGAACCCCTTTCCACAATGCGTTCATTGCTTATTAAATTTACATTTATCTTTTTCACCAACATGGATTAAATTATTGTACTCACAATTTCACATTCACAATCCATATTTTAAATGATAAAAACCTCGCTGAATTCTTCTTATTGTTCCATCTCTCGTGCGTACTAGATGCCTAAACCCTAAGTCCAAACCCCAATTTGGTAATATGGTAATGAGAGTCAGATCTAATATGTAATTCAGGGTAGTACCTTGATAGTTCCATTCGAAATTGTGACAAGCGGCGAGAAAAATGAATAATTGCGATTTCAATTTGGCAGACAGGAGTGCGCTTATACGACACTGCCCCTCCGGTGTTGTTTTCCGAGCTTTGCAATTCTTTGGAAGCTACTGTTATGTGCGTGGAACCGCAGAGGAAGTGCTTTTCTTCCAGAGCTTCTGTGCGGCTCACTTCAAGCTTACCACATACTAACGCCGTAAACGTCAAAACAAATTAAACGTATGCACACACTGTACGTTTGTAACTCATGTTTTCTACATTTTAATCGCTTAGTTAAACTTAAGCACTCGCAACAGGTTTTAGATTTATAATGGGATTCATAAGAGTAGCAATCCGTTTGCTACCGAACTTCACGTATTCTTTGTCACCCTACAAATATTCCTTTTCAATAATATCCTATTAAATTCATTGTCAGTTCTGTTTATTTCAAATTTCTAAATCATAGCAAATGGCAAAGCACATTGCATTAAATAAACTATATGTCAACAAATTGTATTTAAAAAGTACTCCTGACTTTTGAATCAGTATTTCCTATACTATAGTGATGAAAAGACAAGTAAAACCATTATCACATGCCACACGTTTCAACGGATAATCGTCTCAACGTCGGATGTTCTGCAAGCACATTTCACGTTTACCATCAAACGGGGAAGTAAGCCACAAAAGAAGTTCAATGCTTTTCTTCGGTGTCACAATACATCGATGATCCAAAAAAAGAGGTAATAATTAGGTGCCACTTGTAAGGGCAACTTACCATCTCGTTAGCGAACAAGATTTATTGCTGGGCACATCATTAACATTGCAAATTTCTCTATTGATCCAAGTTATCACTTAAATAATAAGAATTAAATTTTTCAGAGTACACACAATTTGAAAGGAAGCAGGTGTTTTTTCTTTCTTCCAACATCAAGAAACCAAAATCAAGAACTAAGTCATGAAAATTAACAAATATATAAGGCATCCTCAGATTAGAAAGCTATCTCGACCCCCCCAAAATATCAACAAAAGGCTACGATCTAGCCTCTGCACCCTGAGAGCAAATTCACACACCGATCATTCTAACTGTATACCTACTTTCTTTTCAAGAAATGTTTTGAAATAAATTTATTTGTAACCTACGTAAATCACAGATGTCTAACGCCAGTTTGCAAGAAACCTTTTAACAAAAATAGTAAAATGTCTACGCATCAGCCGGAAGTAGATACAATTTAAACATTTTTTATTAAACAAACTTATCAAGAACAATTAATTCTGATTCAAATTCTCGCCTTTTACCATCGACGAACTTTAACTATTAATAGACAACAACCTAACTGGCACTCCTTAACTGAAGTCTCTGTACGCTTCAAAGCCACTTTGAACGCCACACACATATTCATGAACAGATGGTCATGAACACACACACACACACACAGTCGTCAGTCGCCTAACAAAAACTGCGTAGGTAGCTTCAGATACCACCCATTCCTCCGCGTGTTTATTTGCTTCCTTGATTGGGGGTGTCCAACGGGTAGAAGCGCACCAGACGAGGCGACGCGAGGCGGCGCAGGAAATGCCAGGTCGCGTGCGCGGTGCAGCGGCGCCGCAGGCTGATGACTCGACATCGCCAGCTGCGCGCTTTCTGCAGCTCCGCCAGCCCCCGCCGCACAACGCCTGCCTTGTGCCCACTTTCCGCCTGCGAATGAGCAGACATCCGCAGGCGGAAAGCAAGGAGCGGATGTATGCAGGCATTTTTCTTTCCTTTCATGAGCATGGACAATCACAAATGTGTAGTTTTTTGAAGTTCTGCTATGCTTTTTTGCGCTTCTTCTCACCGTTTAATTTTCAAGTTCACATTAGTGAATGGTGAACAGGAATATTTACTAGTTTGTATAAACATGCATTTTCAAAAGCCCTGACATGTTAAAAATACAATCGAAAGTAACACAAAAGGTGTATTTGGGTAATAGAACTTCATGTGCCAACTACAAAAGCAAATCTCCGTTAAAATGTAATTCGCCCGCAAACATGTCAATCGCGCCACAATATTAATAACCCATTGTCATAACGACGGCTCACATTTTGCCTAAGTAACAAATCGATTTCAATGGAAATCTAGGAACTGTGTGTTATGGAGAGAGTGCAAATCTTGCTAATTACCCAATTACCCGGTTTATGTTCATATAATCTGAAATGAGTGTCAAAGTCGAAGTAGGAATGGTTTCCAAGCACACTTCGGACGTAAGCCGGATGACGCTGACATTAGCAATCACGAGGTAGCTAGGTAGAAGATCGGAGAAGGGGAATAAGAGATATGTGATAAACAAGGATCAGACTGCTGGTGGAAGGTTTTGTAACGCTAGAAACAGACAAGGTGTGCCGTTTTGAATTTTACTATGTCAGTGGGACATTTGTACTCGCACGATAACACCAAACACATACATACATCTGACGCTTCACAACGCATCTCCGAGTTGGCTCCGAGGCTTGTGTGTTCGGAATCTTCTTACAACAATCTTAATTCTGTACTACGCGTAATTTCCCACGGATTTATATGCCAAAATACTTTTTGCAAACACACGACATCTTGCATTTGGACAATCACCTTACTTCAGCTAACATCCTATGAATGATACAGACGGATGAAGTTAATAATGATACGTTCTTCGTCATTCACACAGCTTTATCCACAACGTCCGGCTGATTAATTGGACACGCCCAACATTAGCTTTTCGTTATCTATAACATTAACATATCTATACTATTCAAATTCTTTATCACTGCCGTTTTTCTTACGAACAGAAAAGTCTACTTCTACACGGCGCCTCAGAATAATATTACAAAATCCTGAGGCATGTAAAGGGATCGAAAATGATAATTTTATTAAGGACTATATATTGGAAAAGTAAGTAAGTTTTATACATGCGGCACTTGCCCCTTAATTTTTAGGCAACCTCATATGCACAGATGTCTGACAGGTACATGAAATCCTCTTGACTGCATCAGGACGTGGCCTGCCGAACTCTGTGCATACGGAGCAGCCTAAAAATTAAGAGCAAATCCCACAAATACAAAAGTACGAATAAAATTTTCCCCATGTATTTCATTCGCAAAAAGTTATAATTTTCTCCTCTTCATGCCCTACACGTTCGTAAAATTTGCTTTGAGACATTCTGTATGTCTCTTTCTGCTCTTGTTAAATAGAATAATTTTGATCTTTTACAGACGCAAAGTAAGTTATGTACTAATGGGAAGCAAAGCTGCAAAAACTTTTGTAGTATTTTACTCATTACTCTTAATAAGGTTTTCTTAAGGCAACAGTGTTGACGATCATTCCGTAAGTTCACTAATCCTCGGCCAAATTTCAGTCGGCTTCATGAAAACATCCGCACATTTCTACGTACACGTCTCAGCGTAGGTGAAGCTGAGCAAATGTTTGCTCTGCTATGTCCGCCGCATGACAAAGCGAAGACGAGCTGCCTCCAGAGGAACTAAGTACAGCGTGCGCGCGAGCAAACAGGCCAATTGGCGCGGCGAAATCGCGAAACTGCATTCCGCCGGGATATACGTAGCAGCGAAACGCAGGGGAGACGCAGTGCCGCGCGACTGCCTCGGGGAAACGGAGCTGGTTATCTGCTGGAGAAACGAGGTTCAAGGAGGCGCGGGGTGAGCACGTAGAGCTTCAGCGAGGTAGTTCGTGGGGCAGGCAGAAGTAGCTGGCATCATCTTAGGGGTAGCACCGGAGAATGGAAAATGAAACAAACATCAAATGAAACAAACTAAAAATTAAGAAACCAAACGCTAACTAGCTGAACATGTTCAAGTCTGTCCTCATGGCTTTTTCGCCACGGTTTTCCCATGTTAATTTTATTTTCTCCGAGGCCCCGAAGACATCCCAGGACCTACTATCTGTTATTGGAGAACTCGAAATGCAGCAACCAGAAGACACGAGTCCCACAATTGGGAGGGAAAGTAAAGTCAGCTTTTTAAAAGCCAGTATGCCACAATTTTCACACTCATTCATCATAACGATTCCATTATTTGGCATATCTGTGCCCACACATCTGCAATCCATTCGACGGGTAGTAAATATTGGTTTATTAGTGTTCTCGTACACCCAGTAGCCAGACTTCGAATGACTACGCCAAATTCATTCCTTTCCTCCTTAACATAAGAATAAAACCTTGTTTAATGATCAGTAACTCCACAAATTACTAATTTTATACCTGAAAAGTCATGCTAACTCATCGTTCCGTCGGCTTATTCGAGGACAATAAAAGCAGCCACATCATCACTTCAGAGGCCATCACCAACCATCCAGTCATTATCATCATCACAGAAATGCAGAATGAGTTGAGACAACTACGGCGAGTTTGTTCTGGAATAGAACCACCTGTTTTACTAATATCAAGCTAAAGAGCTGTTCTTCGATCCATCTGCCCTTCTCAAAAGTCAAACAATTAAAATAATTCACAAATCATTAGAAACGTTTGGAAAGATTCTGAACAGATTTCATTTCGCGAATTCTTGGACAGGAATGGCATGGCATCAGAATACCCATTCTCTCTATCGAGCAATAATCTACATATTCATCCACCCAAAACCAAACGTCAAACAGAGCAAAACCGAAGGTGGACACCAGCAACGTTTCCATTTATGCTTCGCACCGGGATTCCTCGGGCAGGAAAGGTGCAGCCTCTGAATTTCGCGCACGTCCTCGGAGGGAATCAGCCTTTCCTCGCGGGCCCGGGAGTATGCGGGTCCGGCACGAGGTGTGACGACGCGCCGGCTGCGCTACAAGCGAGAGAAACCCTCGAGGATGAGCCGACGACGCTGCTCTGCTGCCGTTGTCGTTGAGCCGCGGCCGACCGGAACGCGCGCCGCGCCGCACCTGCGCCCTTGCCCACGCGCCGGCCCCTGAGCTGGAAAGTGCCCCCCCCCCCGTTGTCAAGCTGTGCCTGGCGCCCACGCCAATATGGGCATCCACGAAGTTGGAAGTCTCCTCGCGGTGCCAACCGGTTATCCACTTCCACTTTCCGTGAAAATTCAGAAGCAAATGCATCTTTCGATAACCCGGTCTTCAATATTTCGAATTTCTGAATAACTTTTTGTTTTTTCTTTTCCTCCCTCTTATACAGATTGCGTTCACCGCGTAACGTCTATCTAAGTGGTAATATTCTGTTATTTGAACATTTTCTTATGCTCTACACATTCAAGATTTCTAGGTTCCACGGAATCCGAATTCGAAGTATCCTCAATGAGCACGTATTCTGAATGCAAAATTACAATAAACTCTAAGAATTCAAAATGTAATTTCAAAATGTAATATGGTGGAAGAGAGTTCATTTTAAAATAAAGCGACACATACGTTAATCTGACACTGACATCTCAAGGACCAATGGCAATGGTCGAACAATTTTACATTTCAAATTCAAGTAACGGATCATCATTACATAGAGGAAGCGATGATAAAAATTCAAAATGTTCTGGAATTCGTATTCAGATTTTTAAAACAATATGAAACTTTCCTCTCCAGAACAAATATTTTGTACTATAAAGTTTTTGAGAATGTCAAAACTTCTTCTACATTAATTTATGTTTCTTCATTTCAATTATATAGTACGACAATCACGACGTTCAGCACAACGTATGCGTCGCAAAAAAATGACTCCTGCTTAGACTCGAAGGTCAGAGCAAACCTGGAAATACTGGATGTACCTCACGTACCAGAGACAAAACCAGACAAACAAGACAAAGCTTAAGGATATCTACTCTACTTCCTGATTCTCTACTTCCCACATCAATGAGCTGTCAGGCAACTTTGATGTCCTCTGTTAGTCATAACAAGCAGCTGTTCTGCCAGAAGAAAAAAATACAGTATGGCAAATACAAGTAGAAATATTTCAAGTTGACAGGAAGTGAAACGTTCATCAATAAACATGAAGGCAAACATTTGTCATCCGCAAATTTGTAGTCCATACGTGGTTTAGTCCTCTAGGTTGTTTTTTTTCTGCTGCTAATGAAGCGTCACTGAACGGTATTTCATAATTTTTATTTTCGAGTATCTTCTAGTCCAAGTAAAAGAAAAACAGAAATATATCAAATATCTTTCTCTCCTCGTGGCAGGTTTATTTACGTTAATTTCCGGAAATAGAAAGTTTCTAATAAGGGATTTGAATAATGTAACGAATATTCTTATTTTATAAACAAATTTCAACCAGTTTGTAGCTTTTTAATGTAATCTCATTTTATGAAGGGTCGATAATTTGCAAATGAAAACACTCATAGACATTTAAAAACGTCGAACTTTAACACTTAATTTACAGCACCTGATGATGTTTGGCAGATGGAGATGAACCAGAGTCCCATAAGAGCGCCCTTTTTGCAAATCCATACGAACGAAACAAAATATATAAAAAGTCAAACGAAACCAGGGCTAGACAACTATACGAAAACACTTCTGAGAACGTTGGAAAGTTGTCCCCCGCCTCTCACAGGGAGTGGCGACAGGATCACCTACAGAAAATGCATGTTCAAGCTAATTGATTCTCTCTATTCACCATTCGCGCTTAATCGATGCGTCATTTGTGAACAGCTTTCCGAACAGTCTCTTTAAGCATTTTTAAGAATTAACTCTTTTCGTAGCCAATAACACTGTCGAGCGATCATCCATCGAACCCTTCGAGCTGAATTATTGGCAGACACAAACGTCATTCGCACAAGAGAACTCTCAATCATTCCGTCCAAGTAGCATTAAACGACAGGCTTTTGTTAGAACACCGGATCTATCCAAACACTCGGGCCCGTGTTCACATCGTCGTAATGCTAGCTTGAGCAGGAGAAACAAACCAAGAGCGTTATAATTCCACGTTTCATTTGGCACAAACGCATAAGTTTCAGACGTTGCCGAGTCATAAAAAAATCGTGGCGGTGCAATTCCCGCAGCTCGACGCAACGCGGCGAGCGCGCCCCCGCGGCCTGGACCTTGAACCTCTGCAGCCGCTCCGCTCCGCTTTCCAGGCGTGAGTCAGGTCCCGCGCGGCGCCGCCCCACGCCGCCCGCCCGGGGCGTCGGAGGCCGTGGCCCGGACCGGGGCCGGCGCCGGCGTCGGCGTCGAGGCAATTAACGCCACATCGAGGAAAGCCTCGGGCGAGACGCCGAGCCGTCTCCGGAGCTCGGCCCGAACCCCGCCGAGTTTCTCTTGCGATGTAGCGGAATTCCGTTTGTTGCGAATCCTTATCGTACGCATATGGAGAGGTTGCACGATACACTCTTTAGGAAACAGGATGCGAGCTCAGAGCTTCAATACTCGCTTAAAAAAAATCATTTGCCCGATCAGTGACACATGAATACATTCTCTTCGAACATAGGCACTAACCCAGATCTGCACAATAATTTCAAGAATAGTTCGTCTTGGGTTGATTTTTGGTGGTCTTAATACCTCTGATGCAGAAAAGCTCCAAGAAATGAAAGGTGGTCACTTAAGTTTACATACAATGAGCAGAAATATGTTGAAAGACCAATAAAATGCTATTTAGTCTCTTCCCTCCCCAAATGTCATAGTGGAAATCTAAGATTATAAAATAATAAAACCAAAAAATTTTAAATGGTTCACGTACGGAAACCAGCATTATCATCAAAACTTTTTTCTACTTGGGATTCTTTGTGAAATAGTATTTTTTGGCCTACACAAATAATTTCAGATTGCATTTTGCTGACAGCAATGGGAAGATCAACTGCCTTTCACCTGGCCACCTTTAGGCAGCTGTCGAGCAAGTTGTACCGAGCGGCAAAGTTACCCTGACGTGGCTCGTACCCGCGGCGCCGGATGCGACTCAGAACACGATAAATTGCAGCTCTCGGGAAAATGCTTATTTCCCTCCTATAGAGTTTCCGAAATACTTTCCTTTTTCCATTGGGTGAGCAAAGAACTGAATAGAAGTAACAAACTAAAAAGCACATCGCATTGGGTTAAATATGGAGACATAATTATCTGAGCATCGTAAGCTTTCACGGGCGGAGTCAAGATGAGAGAAATTTTCCGGTTGATAAGCCGTGGCCCAGTGGCCAAGGACCCTTCAATGCCAACTGGACTATGGTCTATCAGCCCGGAAAATTTCTCTCCTAATTATCTGAATTATGTTAAAACAAGTTACTCTATTCGCAGAAGCCATTTGTGTTTCTTTAAACAGATTTTGACCATACGTTATGAGTCGAACTCTCAACCACTCCTATGTAAAGTTACCGACCAGGGTTTTGGCAACTCCATTCTGCACATTTTACCCTGTTTTACACTGAGCCTACGTTCAACCATTACATGGCGGCCGAACTCCGATTTTACGTTTCGCGGAGTGAGTTATACTGAAAGGTTTGATTCCTTCAGATTGTCCTCATTATACGTGAAAACTTTCTGAAAGAATGTTTTCTTTCCATGTCTTTCTTTGATAGATACTACTCTCTAATTTCCATTGATTTATCGTTTGTTCGCCTGTCCATCCGCCAGAGCGGCCAGTTTGGCGGCCGGAGGTCACACGCGACTTTCTCGCGCTTCATGTCGCGAGGCCCGCTTCGCATTGCTGTCGCGGTGCCTGTCAGGGCTCGCGCCACGAGACGCCGACATCCGATCGCGCGCCCTGACACCGACGCAATTACGGCGTGGAGACCGGCGGCGAGAGGCTCGGCCGCGGCTGGCGTCTCGAACGGCTCGCCGGGTTGATTGGAAGCGCTCTGCTTGGTATGAGACATTAAGAAGAAAGGAGAACATTTCGTAGGCCGGCGCGCATAAAAAAGCAACTTTCTATTCAAGAAATCTCATTCGGTCGTAATGTACTGTTTACACTATTTAAGATTCGGTATTCGAAAAGAGTTTCTTTTCCTCTCCCTATCACGAGCGTGGAATTAAAAATTCTTCCCACGACAATTCCACGTACCTGTGAGAAAATTCCTAATGTTCGTTTAATCGATAATCATTGGTTCCGCTGTTCTCGTACCCAAAACGTTTACTGAACAGACGCTAAATAGTTATACACTGGCCAAAAATATGCATAATACACGTGTATGACCAAATTAGGTGATAGGACTATAAAGAATTGCTGGATTTGAAGCAAAGCGAATAAACAAACTCCCAAGTTCAAATCACACGCAGATTTATCAAGCGACTCGTACACGAACACGCCGTCTGCATACTAAATACAAGAAATGGCTTCATAATTGCCACCGACAAATTGCCTAATTTTGAGAAAACGACCACTTAAAATCCCGGCGCTCTCGAAAGCGGGTAATCGCGGGATAAGACGCTCGCTCCCCGTTCTTCTGGACGACGATGGCTATCTCGCTGCAGCAGCCCGAGCGATTGAAAGTGAGCGCGCGCGCCGTTAAGAGGGCCACGGGCGGCAATTTGACAGCGATTGCCCAGAGGTAACGCGCGACCCGGCGTATTGCCTCGCCCGCGTCGGATGCGGGCGTGATTGCCAGAGCATTACATCCGCCTCTCAAGCGCGTTTCTACGGGGTCCCTGAAGGATCATGTTTGATCGCTCACGTATCGTCTTCGCTGTGGGCTGTTAAATTTTTAAGTTTCTACAGATTTTTTGTTTTAGACGTGAAGGCGGCGAGGACTTGCTCACGAGAGAGAGAGAGCGCAGTTATTTTGTTTACGTCAACCCGTTTGCGGCAGCGGAAATAGTTGACATCGAAGTAATTACGTCTTACCTCTCTGTGCCAACACCCAATGAAATTTATAGCACAGTTTCGTTGAGAAAACAAATTTAACCCTTTGACGACCAGGGGACATATATGTCCCTTATTTAATTTTCTTAATTGTAGGCTTCGTAAATGCTCAAACATCTTCTAGTTTTTTGCATGCTAATCTTTACACCATATATTTTAATAATATTGAGTTACAAAACCCGTTTCTATTCTTAATTAGTTTTTTGGTGATTTTTTGTATTGCTGTTCGTTCGTTTCACATTCCCCACATTTGCCAATTAAATTTTTAAACAAAATATTAATATTGATCTGTCTGAAATTCTTTTTAGCGTTTCATATATATCATAGATGAAAAATATATTCGATTTGGAGAAAAATTTGGGAAAATGTTAATAAAATAAGCGGTTTTGTGAGAAGGGACAAATATGTCCCTATGGACCGTAGGGGTAACTGAGAATCAGACAGACACAATAATGTGAACGAGATTGTACAGGTTTTTCCGTCGGCCGTATCTTGATCAAAGAAGACCAGACATGCACAGATTCGACTGACTGACTGTGATTTTCATTTCTGCTAGTTGTAAGCGAATTCTTACGTGAGTAATTACTTAGATACATCCATCACAGACATGGAAAACAGAAAGTCCAAACTTTTTCAAATAAATGAGAATGAAATATTGCAGTTTTTATTGGCAGAAGAAAGTGGTGATGAAGATAATTTGATCACTAATTGATTTACAATTTAATTTGTTACTGGTGACGATATTTCGTGTGTCAAGTGCATGGACAATCGATCTGTTTTATTGCTTAGCAACTACTTGTCACCTCTAGATAAAACATGTGTTGAGAGAAGAAAATCTAAAAGCAAAGAAGGAATAAAAATTGAATGTCCACTCATGGTACAGACGTACTAGTTCAAGGAAGGTGTCGATCTCATGGATCAGAAAAAGGTTACATATGAAGTTGACAGGAAGTCGAAAATCAAATACTATCTCAGCATATTTTTTGACCTTTTGGATATTAGCGTAAATAACGCTTGCATTGTTTACCAACAACTTGAATCTGAAAATGGTGAAACAAAAAAAATGAGCTCGATGGCATTCTGTCAGCACGTAGACAAAGGTCTAATAGGCGAATATACAAATAGAGCAAAGATCAATACCCCAAACAACAGTGTCCCTGAAAAGAAAATCCACCCCATCTCCTGCCCCAAAACATTAGATTGAAAAAATAGAAAAAAAATATGTGCTCAATGTGCAAGAAAAAAGAAAGAAAATAGAACAAATAACATTTGTAATATTTGCAGGGTTCATTTGTGTTTCACACAAAATCGTAACTGTTTCTTGGACTTTCATTCAAGTGATGTTTTGGAATTCCATTCAAAAAAAATGTTTGAAGTATTTCATTAAATTGATGTTTTCTGAATTTCATTTTAAGATCATATTTTTTGAATGTATGTTTATTTAAATATTTCCACAAAAAAATAAACCAAATAGTTTTCATTAAAAGTTAACTATTTTTTCTCTCTTCCTGAGAATCATCCTTTACGGTCCATAGGGACACATATGTCCCAAACCATATTTTACAAACCGTAAAAGCAATGACGTCAAAAACCATCCTAAACGATATTGTAAGGCGTCTAAAGTTGTTAATTTGAAGATTATAAATTTTCATCATGCGGAACCCTTGTGGTCCTCAAAGGGTTAAATTTAAACTTTCTTTCTTAAACTTTCTTAAATTTAAACTTTGAAACTTTTCTCCTTTCAAGACACTCCTATATCCCACGAAGACAATCTTGCCTTATTTGTACTGGCAGTTGTCAGTTCTAAGTCACATCATAGATAAATTATATTACAGATGTACAATGGTCCACAGATCGTCCGATAAGTTGGCCGCTTCGCCCCTTTAGTCAGAGACCAGAGATTGAGACTTACACTACGGGTGCCGAAAGAAAGAAACTCTTCAGTAATGAATACCAGCGGATTCTGCATTGTAAAGACCTCTATATCAAACGCTCGTCCCTTGTCCGCTCTCCTACTAGTTTTTCCGTTACAATTACAGCATTTTATTTTCTGCGACAGTTACAACATCTCGAATGTACAAGTTCTAGCTATGCGATTGCCTTCATGTATACTCTGAATATACCTGTTGTCCCTCATTCATTCGATTAAGAGATCTAATTTTCAGAGCTAAGTGTCCCTGGTTTCGTCTCCCGACGGCCATGAGCATTGTGATTTACGGAGTATTTCATAGAGTAAATCACGATGTAATTTATGGAGAATGGCCCGCGACGGGCCAAGCCATAAATATGCTGTTCACGCCTGACTCGGAGCACTTTTGCCTCTGCGCGTGAGGCGAGGTGAACAACACTGTTGGGCATCGCCAAAGGTATTTTGTTATTCTTGAAGATAGGGGCACTTAATTTTCTGTTAGGACATGCAGGTGCACAAATGTTTATTTTTTTTATTTTTTAAGCGGTGGTATGGCGAATACCGCCAGTCAACTTTGCTTCAAAATACCTTACTGAGTAAATTAGGCTGGAATGGCAGTCTTCCGCTCTCATTAATTCGATAAAATATTCGTATAATTCATGTAGGTAATAGGTACATATAAATGTGTACATTACGAAGCATTCTTCCTTTTCAACACTGAGACATCACTTCCGTATTTTTTTTACACTAGAGGAGGTTCCCAGCGCTTAATAAATTGTTAGAAAATTACTTTAAAATATGGTGTCAACATTTTCGCTACCCTTGGGACCTGAACCCTAGAAACACCCGGTTAGAGACGCTGCAGACAGTTGGCTTTGAGCTAGCTAAGCCGGTCGCCTTCGAAAGCTTCCTGAATTTTCACACGGGTCTTTGGGAGAAAAGAGAACATTGCACATCGACTGGAGAAAACACTGAAGAAAGTGCTGGCGTCGAATCCAGAGCTTGTGACCACAGGTACTTCTAAAGCTCGTCAAGGTGTAGCAGAAGTGAGACGTAAATGACATGTTCGTATTGGCCAGACGTCTCACGTACTGTGGTCAGGGAATTTCAAGGTGCATCGGAATAAGCGTTCTTCAATGTGATTTCACTTAATACCCACCTTATTCAGTGAGATACAAAACGAGTTTCCGTAAAGACATCGCTAAAGCATAAATTGAAAGTCAATGTGAAGTGGATAATCATACACTTCATTTCAAATAGCATTACCATTCCAAGGAGTCTTATTTATCGAATTTATTTTCATCAAAAATACAAAACCAAAAAGATAGCAGCACCTTCTCCACTTCGAAAATACGTCTAGTTGTTCGGAGCCATTGCAAAACCATACATCTCTAACTAAGCAAACTCAATCATATCACGAAACTATTTACGTTTCCGCAAGTAAATGAAAAGAAACGGACAAAAAAATTGGCATTAAAAAGGCATACATCAAGCCCTCTTAACATCCCATTAAAATACCGATTATTTCTCGCCGAATACCGGTCGCGTCTCTGCCTCAAGGAACATTTCTCAACGGGATAAATCCACGAAGTAACACTTCCTTTATTCGATGAGTCTCCATCTAGGGCCATAAGCACACAATGTATACACGATGAAAGCGTCGATAGCAAAGCACAAATGAACGCATTCTACAACAAGCAATTATTACTATACAAGACCGCACCTGTGAAGTGTTTTCCTGTTGTAAACCGGCTTCCACTTCACTGTTCCATGACGCCCGCAGGCGACGCTAGAAGAGAAGGGTTTTTTATTTGCTTTTCTAACTGTGCAGCAGTAGGTTCGACTCAAGAACGGGTCTGAGCAGCGAGCGTCCTTAGTAGAGGCAAACGTCAACACAAATTTCCCAGAATAAGCGAATCGAATTCAAGGACGACTCCCGAAAACACTCCAAATGTTAGTACATTTGGATAATTTATTAAACTTCGCGCCGAGGAGTATAATCACAAAACATGATTACTATTAACACTGCCAAATGGGCTTGGATAAAATACAACTAAGAAACCCTGCATTAACTTCATCGCAATTTACTTTTCATACTACACTATGGATTTGCTTTCTTTTTTAACTTCACGGCGTGCTCGAAATGTTTTGATAACTTTCACTTAAGTGTATTATAAATTTTATGATCCAAGTAAGATCACGAACAACTATCATCTAGATTTGAACCTCGCTTGTATTTTATCCCTAACAATTTTCACGCAGCTTATGAATACGATATTTTCCTTGGTGAGCAATACTAGACAGAAGTCTTCTCCATCGATTAGAAATTTAAAGATCTAAGTCACGACTGAAAAGAATAAATAAGTCTTGAAGATCCAAAGGTGCACAACAGGCAATCCTGAGCGGACGACCACATCAGCGGGAAAAACCTTGCCCGAAATGCGCAAACCAGACCGACTGAACGGATGACCATTCATTGAATCCGAGCAAGCGAGGGAAACGCGCACTAAGCCCAGTTGCTTTCTCACTTTTGAGGAGTTGAAATATTCCAGCTGAATCATTCCTGATCCTGGTTCGCGATCCCAACGACCCAAGGCTGCGGCCTCCAAGATACGAAGGCAAATGGAGCAGCGAGACGAAAGTCGAGAACAGCAAAAAATAAATGTGAACTTTAATAGTTGAAGATGTTTTTTAACATAGTTTAAGATCTCCTGCTTCATGAGATTGAGGTTTTACAAGTGATTAAGTATTTTGTAACTTTCAAACTATCCATTACCATAAGTCCACAAAATCAAAACTGTTCATAAAACTACATACACCTTCACAGGAAACCTGTATATATCCACATCGATACTCTAATGCTTCAAATTAGATTTACAAACATTAGAAGTATGAATTGAAAAGCTGAAAAAACATTCTTCCAAAATGTATGTTCGGGTTGTCTTGTAAAGACAATGGAACGATAAAAATATCGTTCCATTGTCGTTACACGCGAAACACAAATTTTGTTTTGGTCTCTTAAAATTCTGGGTCGGAGAACATAGAAGCGTTATTGGTGTGGTCGAGGAACCATTCCGGAGCACTGTACGGTCGGCAGTGGACGGTGGGCGGCGGGCGGCCTGCGCTCGGGGCGTCGCTCCGCCCGACGCCCTTGGCCCGATTGCAACGCCGTCGCCGCCGCCGCCAACGCCCGCGAAGGCGATATACGCGTCACTCCCGCGGCCACTAGCACGCAGCGTCTGATCCCGTTTCCTCGACGTGCCGATCTATATCACGAAGCCATCTCCAGGGCAAGGAACAAGCAACCCTCGAGGTCAGCAAAGAATATTGGCAAAGTTTCTGACTCGCGTGAGACGTGTATTTTCACGGACTCCAAATAAAGTAATTCGGTTCAGTGTTGGTAAAATTCTAGGGAAAAAATATTATGGAACACTAGCAACATGGTCGTGATGACCAGAATAAGTAATTACTGAAGCATAGGATTACTTCATACTTACGTGCATAGAATTTATTTTTGGGAAATAACATATTATACTGTCTTTTAACAAAGTCCAGTACCAAAAGTCAGCCCTCATTTCTTGTCATAACATACTTAAAATTGCTTCAAACTAAGAACGGTAATATCTTATTGTGTGCCTTCCTGCATATTGGCTGAAGATACCTCACACACTAAAACATCCCTAGCGACATGGGTCATTGCTTCTTTAGAATTATATTGATATGGACGGCCCTCCCAAAATTATGTACTCATGAAAACTTTATACCAAGTATTCGCGTTAGGTTAGCTCCGTGGTGAGAATTTTCTCTCGGAAACTAGTCCAACAACTTCTGACATTAAAAAATCAAAACTAAACAAATTGAAACGTATTTAAAGATGTCTGGAACAGACTATGAAATTATAATATTTCTTTTCATGTCATCGAGATGTAAAGTCCTGCGTACAATTGCATAAGATTTTATATCTGCAAGTAAATCTTTAACACAATGTGGTACACGATCGGAAAACGAATTTTCACTTTCTTTTTTCGCCTAGGGCTTTAGACCTATCTTCTCACCGAAGTTACGTGTCTGAGAAACTGTTTACCATTCCGGTTTAAGCCCCAATCACAAGTCTCTGGTTACAAGGTAAAAGTTCTTTAGTCAATTTTTGGTGAAATTGGGTTAAGTGCTGATACTACAAGTTAAGTAGCTATATTTTATTTTAGTAAAACGACCGAATTCAAATGTTGCCTCCTTAACGAGAAAAAAAAAACGTTGGGAAATAGAGTTGAGCATTCGAAAAAGCTTTGGCTCAATGATCTAATTCTTGTTTTCTCTAAAGTAAGATTTTTGACTTAAGAACATTTACCCCGTGACCACAGAAGTAATGATACCCACGTTTTACCCGAGACTTGAAACCCTCTTTGTGGACGGGCGGTACTACACCCCTTTGCGCTATGGGGGAAACCGGCCAGCGCACACGCGAACAATAAAACAAAACCCGGGAGGCCGGTAGGCTGGTCCGCGCGGGCGCCTAAAAAGGGAGCAGGCGCGACTGGACACACGGGCGTTTCCCCGCATCTCCGGCGCCTGCGGCGGTGGAAGCAACAGGTGCGGTGGCTGGGCAGCGGTGTTGGTGGCTTCGAGAGGGAAACTGACGCAGCGGCGGGCGAGAGCGCTTCCCAGGGCGCAGAACGCCAGGCTACACGACGCTCAACGGGCTTTGTCAGAAGCAAACACGCGGGACGCCGCGCGCTCCGCTCCTCCTGAATGCGTTGGAAAGCGACGCTGGAATCTTCCACGGACAGTGACTAATTCAGAGGACTAGAGATGCAAGTGGATCCATTAGGCACAGACCCACGCGAATGTCTAGAAGTCCAAGCATTGAGAAATTCGAGAACTCCAAGCATTGAGAAAAACGAAGAACGAAAGACTCTTAACAGATGGAAACTAAAAACGTCCATACTGGCGTGACATTTGTTTGTAAATAATACTCGTATTAACAGTCCGTTTTGTCTCATCTTTTATGTTCACAGTTCTCTATCCAAATCAGAGAAGAAAATTAATCAAATTATTTCATTCTCCAAAAGGCAAAATCATGTATTCACATATTTGTCGCGATGATAGAATTATCCTGACTTTTCAATATCTTAAACTACTTGTCATTGTATTTCTTGTAATGTCCGCATTCATGATTCAAACTGTACACAGTACGATAGATCAATTTTCGTAATAAACTTACTACAGTGCCGGCAGGAAATTAAGTTCAATCGCTGAAGGAACATTTCCACTTCACGAATCACCAAAATGACACTGAAAACTTTCTCGCTGCCTTAAGCGAAGAAGATTACCAAGAGATAATAGAGTGCAAAGTATTACTATTATTTTAACTCTTTCAACCAAGGTATGTGTCATAAGATAATGCAAATAAAACAAGCTAATGTCTTACGGCGAGGGGATTTGGAAATATGCACTCTATTTGTCATCTTGACTTCACCTTGCAATGAAAAAGCAATTATATTTACACCATTTTTACCCCTGAAGGGAAGTATTATTCGAGATTTTTGGAAACAATATAAAGAAAACTCACTCACACTGTCACCAATCGAAAATACTTAAGCAGGTCTCTACCCCATAAATAATTCAGGAATGAGAAGGTTAGCGAGATTAAAACAAACTGCAAGACGAAAAAGCTTTTGTAACAGACTCAAATGTAAAAACGTTTACACGTCCGAAAGGAAAAGAGAAATAATTCGATGCTCATCAACTACCACCTTAGGCCCAAACCGTCAGGAAACTTCCGGAGAAATCGCACGCTCCGAAATCATAGGGGCCAGTTCTTGTGTGAAGTCTCTCGAGCAGAGCGAAGCGATAAAAAAGAAACGATTAAAAGATGCTTCCGAGTGACGTTGCGGGTTGGACAACGTACTGGAGAGTGGGATGAACGCAGATGAACTTCTGCTCCTTTTTTCTGCTATAAGAAGGGGCGGGCGTTCTCGCACCTCGTTGAGAGTCTAAGAGAACATGCGAGGCACGACTCTGCCCAGAGAAATCTCTCGCACTACAAGTTCCTTCCTGGCGCTAAATGAGAACTAAGGATAAAAAAGATGGTTTGCCTTCAAATGTCCATTTAAATATTCGATTTACAAAAGAGCACACTATGAAACGGGGCACTCACACGAAAATGATGCACACATTCTCCAAGAGTCAAAACTTATTCATGGAATGTGTAGTCGTACAATGGCTATCAATTTATTTAATGTCCACTCTCGACTATGTTGATGAACGAGCTCCCGAGCGCGTAACAAACTGCATATTGTCCGTTTCAAAGATACATCCCATTACGGCAAGGACGTTCCGAGAGAAAGCAACTCGGCACGCCGAACTGAGCATCACATGCAATAAATCTGGAAATTTATGGTCTCCATCGGCCGGTCCTCGCCTCCGCGGTAACGAGCGTCTCCGCGCGGCGATTACCTCCACGCGCCTCGCACCCAGCGCGTCGTCGCAAGAGGCGCTCGTAATAACGCGTTGCGCTGAAGCGCCGCCCAGCGACATCGTTAGCGGACGGCAAGAAGAGCATGAAGCGCACGCTAGAGACAGAGCTAGTGCTGTGGCTGCCCGGAGGGAAGCCTCTCGCGCCGTGTAAATGGAAAAATATAAAATAAACAAAATACGGGGGGAAGCATAATAAAAAAAATTGTTCCAAAGCAGGAGAAACTTCTTGACTTTTGTATCCAGCACATGCTATCTGTAATATTGTCTCCATTTCTATGACACACATGCGGCGCATAAACTCTCCCCAATCGTCTTACCCTGCATTGCTTGAAACAGCATGGAATCCCACGGCCTCGCCTCTTAACACTCAAAAATAATTCCGTAAGAAAACTGATATATTTGCTATGTATACTATCAGTCATTCAAGCACACTGAAGCTTAGCCAAATTGCAAGTTGCGTTGCTATGGCAACACGGAGGCTTCTTGCCCGAAGACTTCGATATCGTAATATTGGAATATTGAAATACAGTAATATTGGAAGAAGGAAGTAATCGAAGGAAAAGAAGGAATCAATACCATAATAATGAAAGAAAAATATTCGATAGGTTGAACAGCCATTTTATGCACCTTTCCTTCTTAAGTATAAATCGCAATAAGTATCTCACTACTTTAGGAATATGACAAACAGCATAAGGTCTTTATATTCGGGGGAAAAAAAATCGCCCCTAAATGAGAGTCGGACCGGGCAACAGTCCACATGCCCCACCGGCTAAAGCGTCACGGGCGCACGCGTCAGGAGTGAGCCGTGACGCGGGCGGGGCGGGGCGGACAAGCCGACGTTCATAAGCGTCGGAGGCGGCGCCGCGTGGCGACGCTTTACGCCAGCGGGCCGCGCCAGCTTAGTGAGAGCTCGGGCCCCTCGCCTCGCGGGAACAATAAATCCGAGAAAGTGCAGCGTGCGTCGTAAACGTGTCCGGCAGGGAAGGGGCGGGGGTCGACGGACTGGACGACGATCGGGATACTGTACCTCCGACCCAGCGGGGAGTCCGCGAGGCGGGAGCGGCGCACTGAACCGGAGCCGAAGGAAACCGAGACGCAACTAGAAACTTGACAGAAAGTGAACGTTTTAGCACCTCTACGTTCCAGGCGGTTTAGTGGCATTAGAAAATTTATGAGTAAACTTATACCAACACCTGTGAAATAGCTCTTACGACTCACTCTGTTGATGCTTATTCACTCACGTTTTCTGCGAAAAAACTACGTATTTGAGTTGTTGATTTACTATCACAAGACAAACGAAAAGTTCTACTGCATAAATTCTTTCCTGAAAACGCGAATTCAGGCAACATCAATTTTAGGTCTACATAAATAGTGACATGTATTTTTATTTAACCACTTCTCACTATACACTCCGTGAACGATACACATTATTTAACCTTCCAGCGGGCACGCTGTCGTAAATTTTACGACAATCGCAGATTTTTTGCATTTGCTGTAAACTCATTGTTGGCAAACACTTCTGTGTTCTTGGTATTCTTTGCGGGTATCGTTAGTGATGCATTCGTGCAGCCACTGCTCAGTTTGCACGCAATATTAAGTTTTTGTAACACACTATTCGGGCTAAGTACATAGAGACGTAGCCTTTACGCTGCGCGCCTGGTGTTGTTCTAAAATATTGTATTATAACTTGACCTTATCGAAATTTTGTGTAAAATGTCCAGAGACAGAATTCATGTGAATGAAATTCAGAATATTCTACACAAGCTGTCTAATCAGGAGGAAGATCATGTATTGGATAGTGATGTCATTGTACTGAGTATTAAACACATAGCCCAGAATCAGCAGGATACTGTAAAGGAACAAGGGCTTTCTGATACTAAATACGAATGTTTATCAACTGGTATGTTTTAGGTAGTAAATAGCATTCTTAGGTATTATAATGCGACATAAAATTGCATTGTTCTACAATTTATTTCTTTTATTGAAGGATTATTGAACAACGTAAAATTTACGACACGCGCCTGCTGGTGTGAAAATTTTACGCGCGCCCGCTGGAAGGTTAAAAGAAATGTCTCCAACTATCATTCAAAATCGTATTATATTTCCAAGCGTCACAAAAGTAAGACAGAGACACTCATAAAACTACTAGAACCAGTTGTAACTAGTTCTAGTAGTTACAACGACGCACGCTGTTGTTCTTCACATTAATAATATAATGCACACAACTTATTCCCACATACACACCGTATCAAATCATTCAACCAAATATTCCAATTTCAATTAGGAAGAGGCAGTGCATCATTCCCCACAATGTCAAACACTGGCGACATGCGAAACAAAAAGTAAAGAATTCAGGAGCACTTTCACGAAGCCCGGAACCAAATCTGAAATTTCGTGTTAAGGAAGGGCCGCGACTACGGGCCGCGGAGAGGGAGGGGAGCAAGCGCGCGAACCGCCAATGTCAAGGGTGGCCTGTGGGGGCGGACGCGTGCGGCGGTAGCGCCGGGGGCGGCGCTTTCTCCGGGGCGCCTGCGCCTGCGCCGCCGCTTTCCCTGGCGCCGCCCCGGAGGATCGGCCAGGGGCGAGGAGGGTCCGGGAGGCGGGAAAGCAGCCGCCGGTGCGCGATACCAACGCTTCCGAAGACGGACTGCAACCTCTCAGCGAACGGCAGAGGAGGGAAAAGGGGGCCAGATCGCTATCTCTTAAGAGTATTGAGTAATGGGGTAGTTGTATTGGTTACGAGCTGCGGTTGTAACGAGTGCCATTGCCATGTGCAATGATTTGCGACTTCGTGGACTGCCTGAGGGGTAGACACGCGGTTGTAAAAATATCGAAAGGAATCGACAGCCACGTTAAGTCATTGAGGTGATACAGCAAAAGCGGCAATTATCAGTTTCTTCAGATGTTCCTATATATGACCGAACTAAGTCTTATGAAACATACTATCCCCTATTAAAAAGACAATGCCTAGTACATTTACACACGCTACGTTCCGTGAACAGTACGAAAGTATTTCATATTAGAAAACCTAACAAGCTAAAATCCGTAAGATCTTAATCATATGCACGTATGGACACGTAGAATCTTACAAAAGAGGAGTGACTGAAGTTTGAGCATCACAATTTTCTCGATGATTTGAGACAACCATATCCTGTTCTCAACTAAAATTATTATAAGCCACTATTCGACACACGCACAGAAAGAATGTAATACAAAATGTACTCAAGAGTACGAGTTGTAACAAATGACTAAAGAAAGCCGAATTAAGTATCAATGAAAGCGGTGATCAGTACTTCCCCAACAATTCTCATTTACGTGCTTACTCGAGCATTGAAGTCTCCAGTACACATTTATTTGTACCGTGAACTCTGGGTACAATAAAATGAAGAAATCTACAGTAAATACCAAAAAAACTGTAATTGATTGCCTTCACAACGAGGCCTCACAAAATTACCTGAATTTAAAGAATGTTACGCTAAAGCGCACAAATTTAAGATGAAGTCTTAATTCACTTTTCTTGCCTAGCTCGTCTTTCTCTTACCTCTCGTGCATATTTGCCCTCGATTTCAGCACTTGTGAAGGTGCACACCGAGTATTCTATAAATCAAGTTCATGCGCTTTACAGCGTCGTCACAATTACCCAACAGCAGAGGAGATGGTTCGTTCCAAGGCGACCTACTATTACGCGCTCACGCACCTCGTTTAAGTTTTCCTTTTTTATCGATTCAACATGCAATTTACCTCTTGAATCATTTATCTGGCAGTATATTTTTACTTATGGCTCCATCCCTTGCCTTTCCCACATTTTCCAGTAGTTACTCGGAAACAAAATTTCCATGCAACTAAGACAGTAGTAAACAATTAACGTAATTGAAATAATTGAAAAGTTCACTAATAATGTAATTTTCTCTAGTATCCGGCCCAGTTACCTAACAGCGACTTTCGAACAAAATTTGGTAAAAAAAAAGAGCCAATTAGCGAGTTTCCGACAAGTGATTAAGTAATCAATCTCTAATCAAAGCGTGATTCCTTTTCATTCATCATTCTCACAGGCCAACTGTGCTTGAACTACCGCTTAAGTTATTTTTATTCCTCCTTCACACCCGTAACACTACGAATCTTCCAATTTCTTAAATTTAATTCCAGAGTTTCATGGCAGAAGTAACACCTCCTCACGCTCTCTTCGCGGATTACCGTCACCACACGTTGAGGAAACCTATCAAGATCTCGTACGAAAAATATGGGGCTCAAGCGCCCTCACGCGCGGGCAGTCGTTGCCCTGTCTGGAGCACGGGTCCCGCCACACGAGTCGCCAAGCGCGGTGCGTCGGAACAGCTGTAGCGGGGGCGGCGACTTGCGCCACGCGGGGGGTGGAGGGGTGGAGGGGAGGGGCGGAGCTGGGCGGGAGGTCCGGGTTGCCCCACGGTTCCGCCACGCGCCTGCGCAAGCCGTCTCATTGCGTGGGCGACGTGTGGCGGCTGCTGCTGCCGGCGTACTCCTTCCCCAGGACCTGGCCTCTCACGCGGGCGCCGCGCGGCACATGGACCGAGACAGAAAGGCTCAGCGAAGTACGCCAACGCGACCGAATGGCGGGACAAAAAAAAAGTTATACGAAAGCGTATACGGCACTGAGCGGACACATCATAACATAGAGCAACTGACTAACGCCAGTTATAGCAGCAGTCACTTTTTGACGACTCTTCCTAATTCCTTACAATAATATTTCTACCCTTCCAATAATATTTTAAGGGGAAAATACAATTCATGAAATTATATTAAATCATATATGTGTACGCAAAGGTGAACTTTAAAAACACTTCATTTTTTGGAGTAAAAGAAAAATAACACTACCTTACATTGAAATCAACGAAGTAAATACAAATCTCGAAAATGGGTCATATTTCCATTTACCCTCTACTTGTTAACGAGTTTTGTCGAATACTATACCTGTCAGAAAATAACAGAATACACCACTCGAGCTTTTGATATAATTTTAGTACACTGCTACCACGCGCTCAACTACACGCAACGCACAATCGATCGGTGACTCGGGTGGGGAAATGACCTCTTGACAAGACACAAGACCCAAGACCGGCCGTGAGGCACGATATTACACGCAGTATCGATCCCGCAAAGGCTTTTCTTATTGCCACACCTACGTACACGATCAAGCTTACCCAAACAGATATGGCAATGTATCATAGCCGTTTTCAAAAAGGCTTGGACCCCAATAAATCTCTCATCTACAATCCTATCCAAACTGGGATCTGTTACCGTCTTTCAAACTGAGAAATCTTGCAAGTAATTTCTTAAGAAGAATGATTAGGCCAAGTAACACTCCAACTAGAGCAAGTAATCAGTGTCTGTCATTCCTTGTGAATTAGAAGAACCATTCTACTCACAATTACTACGAACAATAATTAATTTTACGTGAAAGTGTATAAGGTAGCTTAAAATTATCACGTATATTAACACTAAAAACACTACTCAAAAAATACAAAATTTATTTCGGGCGCCCTTTACTTTCAGACACAAACTCTGGAGTTGGCAACAATTCCTTTCCGGCGCCTCACGCACTGCGACGAGCCGCGCCACGAACACCCCTCACGCACTTCGGCTTCGCGGGGAGCTGTCGCAATCCGATCGCCCGAACGGACGCAAGTGGGTCGTCGCAGGGGGGCGGGGCGAACGCCCTGTCCCGAAAGGGCTCCTCGCCCGCGGCGCGCGAACGGCCACACGACCGGCCGCCGGGCGACGGGGAAGGGGGGCGTGGCGAAACGCGTCGTTTTCTTCCTAATGCACCCTAATGGAGGCCACAATGCCTTCTCTGCCGCCTTGCGCAACGACCTTGGCGGGCGCCGCGGGCGCCGTGCCGTCGCCGCTACGCACCGCGGGCTCCCGTGCGTTCCCTCTCACCGTCGCGCCGCGTCGAACCCGAGGCCTCCCGCCCGCGCGACTGTTCGCACGCTCACGCGATGGCGACATACGCGCGTTTAGTACGCCGGCGCTGCACTTAACCACGCACGTTGTAGGTCAATTCACAGACGCATAGGCATTGCAAAAACTATTTATTTCACTCCAGAAATTTAAGTCACTAACTTTTCTAGCTCGTGGCGAAACGCTCAAGAAACGGATATTTATTTTCTTCTAAATTCAACACATGGAAAATTTCAGGAAAACAAGCGACTTGCACGCTACTTCTCAAGAGAAAGATGTGGATTTTTTCTAAAAAAACATCAAATTGGTTTGCACGTTCACACTATTTTTTTTCACAATTCCCGTTCAATTACTTGCGTATCATCCCTCGGAATGAATTGTATAACATCCTCGATTGATTTCGTAAAGTTTTGGATCCGCAAATATATGCCCTTAAATAACCATGTTCTTGACAACACGAATAAATACTAGCGTGTGAAACTGCTAAATATCTGTAGGATCATGTTAACAAATTTATCGCGACATACATAATATTTATAATACAAACCAGTCTTTCCAGAATGATCTTGAGAAATTGGTTGGCATTCAGCATGGATAATGCAAGGACATAGTGATTCTCACATAGTGATTCACATTCTCTAGCAAACGCACTTTACTCTTCACTTTGGGTCAATCCATTTTAAGTGGTCCAAACCACCTCGCTCGACCACCTCGAAAAAAAAAGTCATACTTTGTACATAAATTTAGCTGTTTTGGCTGTTCAAAAACATTTAAAATTTTTTTATTGTACCTGCTTTAGAAATGGTGGCCATTTTTGTTTCACGCCGTGCCAAGGCTATGATTCTATTCCTTCTTTGAGAAATTATTCTCTGAAAATCGAATTTCGATCATTCGCGTTCCATAGATTTGGTTGCAAATATTCCCCAGATAGAAACAGAAGTTAGATAAATAATATTTCTATTTGTAGACCAGAATATACTGAATCGAATGCTTTTTCTTCTAGAATACTAGAACAACCTAGAGCGGAATAATTTAGAAAAGAGTAAATTTCTGCAAACGCGAAAAATGGCGCACGGCGTGAAACAAAAATGGCCGCCATTTCTAAACCAGATACAATAAAAAAGTTAAAGATGTTTTTGAACAGCCAAAACATAACGAAATTTGTGTACAAATTATGATTTTTTTCCGAGATGGCCGAGCGATCAATTTATTAAATTCTGGACCATTTAAAATGGATTCGACCCCTATGTAAAGGCAACGAAGACTTTTTCCTGTTTCCTATCTTCCTGTCTCAATTTTCTTGTAATGGAAATTATTTTCTACATGGATTATTCCGCTAAATGCAAATTAACAATGATCCAAAAATTAAGAAGATGCGGGATTCTAGATATTTTTAATTGAAAAACGCCAGCTAATCTCTCGCCATGGATAACAGCAATCTTTCCTAGTGAAAAAGTCGCTAGTATTTTCATACTTCCTTGAATATGAATGTGATAACTGAAAACTTAGTTTCTATTTTACTGACTCAGGTTTGTGGAAAAGACCACAACAAGATACAGTTCAGAGAGCACACATCACAGACTCAAATTTAACCTATTAAAGGCTACTAATTCATTAAAAACGTTGACACAGGGACAACTTAATATTGGGCAAATTCACTTCCTCTTTCAGGAAGCCGTGCCATAGTTCACTGACACGATCACACCAACGTCCTTGTTGCTTCAGATCACATTCTCTTCCCTTCATGCATTCCCCGCGGCTGAACCAGAACGCGCCGGCTCGACGTGGAAGGCCGTGCGTCGTACGCTGCAACCGCACCAGAGGGGACGGGGGCCGTAGGGCGTGGCGGGGCGGGGCGGGGCGGGGCGGGGCGGGGCGGGGCGGGGCGGGGCGGGGCGGGGCGGGGTCAGTAGGTCTCGCCTCCGACCGGACGCCGGGGAGGCGGTTGAAATACAGAGCAGCAGGGAAAGGCCGGCCGCCCCAGCTGCTCCCCAAGAAGTACGGCATAGCACCGCACCGTCCGGACCCGCCCCGTCCGGTTTCCAGGTGATCTTTTTTAGGCGGCAAAGTACCCATAATTTAAACCCGGCCGTGTTCTTTTGATTGAAGGACGATGGTGCCTGGACGCGGCTATGAACTTTACTTTCCCGATCCGAAAGAGAAGGTTCTGCCACCGTTTCTCAAGTTCCCAGACGCCAGCTGAGAGAGACCACGAATGCAAGTTGTTCCACTCCGAACCGGTCGGGCCAGAACGTCGGAAAGGCACTCCATCAAGTCCACTGGAAGCACAGATACAGACGGTTCTAACCTCACTACATCTATTAGTAGACTACGCACAACTCCAAAGATATATTCTCCTTTCCCTAGAGTTTCTCTTAGATTTCGAACGATACGTAAAGGTACTCGTAAATGTTACATTATAAACAACTATTAAAAATTGTCCCTCAATGTAAGTGTCAACAATCGAAAGAGCTGGTTAGCATCGCGAATAAGAAACCAGAAAATTAATTCATACGCTGCTTTCCAAAGCCATTCACAAGTATCAGGTTTTCTAAACAAATTTCTCCAAGTTCGATGTCCGCATTAATTGACTGGAGTTATGGATCTTGTTTATCGGTAAGTCGGTCGAGGTTATTTGAGGTCGGAACGAGAGCATTAAGAATACAGCCTCTGGGCGGAGCAGCAAGGCTCATTAGAGTGACATTACAAACGATAGGTCAATAAAGGGTCTCTAACCAATGAATTGGTTTCTTATACTTACGAATGCCGACCTACAGTACAAATTCGAAAGTCCACCCAAGCTACTACCCTGAAATCATTTTTGTGAGCTCTTTCTATTCTTTGAAGGTAGTTCTCCCTGAAATTATGTGTTAACATGTTCGGAAATGGGTCATGGCAATTGGAGCAACACACTGGATGCATGACGAGACGTCCGAGATTACAGAGACTGAAGGGTAAGATTAACAGGTGGGAGGCCGCAGTCTGATGCAAGTGGTGCTCGCGGTTGCTTTTGTTTTCACGACGAGTCACCTCCACTTTCCCCGCCACTGACCAACTCTGTAAATCTTCTTCGTTCAGGTTTCTGACGACTTGGATAAACAAGAATCTTAGTCTTTTGATGGCTATACATTGCAAAGCGCGACTCACCCCGAGTAAGCTTCTTGCATGGGACTTCATTTAAAAAGATCAATCTTTCCGAAAAATATATAATTTACAATATTTGCATTTTTAATTAAGAATTTTCATTAAGCATCCCAATCATGCTCAAGTCAAAATCACAATTTGAAAACACTGTGAAAAAATACTTATTTGCTAAAGATTCCTGTATATGATATACAGATATAGTGAAAAATGCCCCCAACGTATTTAATTTGCTGCAGTATCGGGGACGTTAATTACAATACTACGCACTCATATACTAAAACAGGAATTAGTTTAATCCAACATTTCCGTGTTTTCATCAAACACGTTCATTTCTAGTATAGATAGTTTTAGATTTCTTAGTAAAGTATTGAATGCACTGACAAATTACGTTCTTGAAGTTCAAATTATCCAAAGTAGCAAAGGATATATGCATTGGAAGACACTGTAATACGAAAGAAGAACGTTCTTAGCACTCACTCACCTCTACTTCCACATCTCTCAAGAGAAAAACTCGCTATCTATCTACAGAAACGAGACATCAGAAGTGGAGAGAATGAGCTGCCTAAATATTCGCAAGTCACTCTCATAGAGACATGTCTCCTTGTCAGCTCGCGTTCACAATGACATACAAGAGGCGTCTAATGCTGCTAAGCGGGTATGGAAAGAACAAGTGGTATGATCACTTCTATCGAGAAAAAAAAATCTCGTGGCAACCCAAATTTATTATCTTCTGAACCAAATCATACTTCCATCATCGTCGATTCATTTCATCAATACTTTTTCACGTTTTTGCACTCATTTGGATGAATTATATTCTACACTTGACACTTAAAAGAAGCCAGAAAGATGTCTACTAACCAAATTAGATCTTATAGCTTGTTAGATCAGCAATGAGGTTTCTCTCTGAGGAGAGATACCTAATGACCTTATCTCAACATTTTTTCACTTTCCATCTGAAACGATGTAAAACACCGGAACCAATCTCAATATCGACAGGCACTAGACGGCACGACAGTTACCTATTATTTACAACATTCAATTTCAGAAGTGCAAATAAAATGGCGTAAGTATGCAAAAGTGCCTTGCAATCCTCCGCAAATGGAGAGATACAGGAGGCCCTCGATCGCTAAGTTCTTAGAGTCATCTCAAATAACATTTGAGAATTTTATTTATTCTATTTGGAGGGATAACGAAATACTCGTATTTCAGTTCTCATTTTCGTCGCTGACATCCGAATGCACGGGCGAGACCAGCTCGTTCCACTTCCCCGAGTCAGCACTACTCTGTCAAATATCTCACCTTTCCTTCGCGAGCCACCGCCAACACAGAACTCCGTCTCTATCTTCACGTGCATCACAACAAACAGGCTTAGACACTGTTCGGAGGGGGGGCGGCGGCAGAGCAGGGCTGTCGAGAAGGCACACTCTCCTCCACACGCGCCCGCCGCCCGCGGCGCCGCGTGAGGTACCGTGCGCACGAGCGCGCTGCGCCGGCACCGCGCCGCTGTCAGCTGGCAACGCGGCGGCATTCGAGGGCTCTCGACGGCCGCTCGTAAAAGTAGCAGACCGCTCCGCCGCAACCCGCCACCCGGGCTCACAATCGGCTCTTAATTGCAGGATATCTTTTTTTTCTCCTGTCGTTGTTTGTAAGCGTCTTGTCGCCGCCGCGGCGGTTGGTTGTGGAAACGTTACGTCAAGCGCCGGCGGGTGACTGGGAGTTTGAATTTCTCCCGACTGGAAGGAAGACATCGAAATTTCAGTTCTTCCGATAGAATTATTCTCTTGGGAGTGGCTCGTTGAACGTCCATTTTCAACCTCTGGTTATCAGCACTGACATCTCGGAACGTAGAAATCTGACATCTCGGAAGTGTAAGCACTCAATTATTTAGCGCCTCTTGCCTCGTGCTCAGTTATAATGGGTCCTTCTTTCCTCTCTCCTTTTATTCGCGTTTTCAATATAATCATTTTCATTATTCGCCATTTCATTATTCGTTTAAAGATACCTTGTTTACATGGCAATTTTTTCTCCTTAATGTCTATTACATGCACATAAATCTTCATTTGTATAATAATTGCTGATAAACCAATTGGAAAGATCGTTATAAACTTTTCTTATACCATGGAAAGGATGATGTTGAAAGTTAAAGCATTTTACAACAGTTTTGAAATCAGTGTGGTTAAGACACTACTTCTAAATAATTTATATACTACCTCTCACTTCCATTTGTTTCCGACGTGAATGTGGTAAGTTGTCATTGCACTGCCTTTAAAGGGGTCAATTCAATCTCAAGAAGCCGCAGCACCACACTATGACTACTTTTCATTGAAATAAAACTATACTACATAAGGCAGCAACTAATAGATATTCTTAATATGAAAGCAACTAATGTTCTACACTACATGATTACAGTATTCGTTATAATTGTTTCAGTTAAAAATTCAAATTATTACAGTATTATGCTGGAGTGTTTTATGCGATGTTCTTTTTGGAAAATTCGTTTTATGTGGTGTTGCGCAGCGCTTCTGGTGCTGCTGGTCACTAACCTTATTCTTTACTTCAAAAACAGTTAACACATTAGCCAATTGAATGTTATAATTACCAATAAACTATGTTGAAGAGCGGGGGGGGGGGCAAATTAACAGAATTCCACTGTTAGCAAGATCCAACACGCTATGTCACAGGTCAACCATTTTCACCAGCCGTTAATTTAGCTCGCATGGATCGGCGGCATTTCCCACTGCGCACGGCCTGCCTAGACAGCAACGCCAAGTGCGGTGACTAAGCGGCGCGAACGGGCTGCGAACCAGAGGCCGGCACGAGTGCGGCGGCGCGGCGCGCCTATTGAAAAACGTGCTTCTGCGGATTGGCGTGATTTCCGGGGTAGGCGAAAGGTAGACACGCACGCGCGCACGCCCGCCCCGCGCACGCGCAGCGCCCGATCGTCGCGTACCTCGGAAGGTGAGCGCTAAGGAGACTCCACTCGATACCATACGAGACACAAATGGCGGAGGAGAGCACTCCGGTATGTTCACACATCCAAATAACTCTGGTAAAAATGAATTAAGATTAAAATGCATAATTGAAATACCGCAAGAACGCATCACCGTTTGAAACTTTCTGATCTCGCGCGAATTCCACTGCAGGTGTAGAACAATGAAAACATCTCTTCACAACACACTCGGGACCGAGAAAAGGTCCGCTCGGAAGAGTATTCACTACAGATTCTGGAAAACGAAGTTTTCGTTGAGGCCTACACAATTGTCTATGAAAAAATATTCTCTCAGAGAATTGCAGTGCGTTTAACATAGGTTTTGAACCAAAAAAATCGATGGTAAAAGAATCAACATCCTAAACCTAATGTAATGAAAAGATCTGTACTGAGGAGAATTTAATATTACAATTAAAGAGCGCCAATGTCTCGCGCAGACAAGAACTGCAAAACGAGCGGATCAAAATTCTTCTAAATTAAAATTAAATTCAGATGCGCCACACAACATCGTGACCTACGAACGCCTTCAGTCTTTACGAACTGCTTTCACAATGCGTAAGATCGAACATGAGTGAGCGTGGAAATGAGTACACCAAGGTTGTTACTTCAACGAAAGGCAATAGCTCAGTAAGTCCGTGGAGATTCCAACTGAATCGAGAATCAAAAGCAGGTAAAGAATGGAAATCTGATCAATACATTCTTCATTCACAGAATACGAAATCATACTTTATACATGTATGTACGTGCAAGTATACCCACAACTGAATAAAATTCGTCGACACCCGTTATCGTATCAGCTTATATCGCATAGAATTATTACGTTCGGACGACTCAAATGGTTTGTAACTACATCACCGTGGCTGTGGCAAACTGGTTTGCCACTGCGACACATAAGTGGCGGATGTGATTGCCCTAGTTAGCTCGGGAAGGGCAGTCACGAGGCACACGTGAAGCAAGAGCTCATATTTCTTCACTGGTTTCATGTTTTTCCTTCATTCATGTAACAAGAATCAACATTAGCCTAATAGGATGTTATTCATTAAGGCGTTTGTACTCGGCAATCCAGATAATTTGCAAGTTTAAGCCGTAATCAGGACCCGCTTTGAACCTTATGTAGCATGAGCGCCTTTTCTGTGAAATCGTAGATAACGTCCTTAAACTGCAATTTATAACTACATTTTCAACACTAAAGAAAGATTTTTCGCAAATTCAGCGCATGTGGGTTATAAATGTATGTCTGTGTGCGTTTCATTCATAATGTGAAGAAGCGCTTCACGATTAGAACATTACGAAAACAGATCACCAGTAATGAGAAATACTATTAGTTATAAGTCTACCAGTCTTCCTGTACTTTAGGAGCCAAAAAACATCTTTCGCTATGCATACTTTCTAACTTGGCGTGCAAACCTATATAGAAGACTTCAAAGAAGTGTTAATTGCACCTTTAGATGAACGCTGGGCGAGCACACATGTATGCATGAATGATTCAAGTTTGAGGTACAAGGTATTTAGTTTCTTTTGAAAAGACTTTTTTGAACGAATTTCACGGCCAGGGTCGGGCAAGCCGTTATGCAATGTTTTGTAGTTGTGGGCTTTCAGGGCACGGCCAGCTCAAAACTGGAAAGTCTGGAAATACTAACAAGGTGCCACAATACAAAAGCAACGAAAACAATCTACTCCAGTGGTTACCAACTCAATGCTCTGTGACGTCACAAATCTGCTCGCTTGCTCGGAACCGACCGACCGAAGGTAGAGGCCGTTGCGGCGGTAAACGCAGTGTCCCAATGATGGAACGGAAGTGGGCGACATGGTTCGCCTGGAATATCGATAATTACAATTTTAACTGGTAATTATTATTTAGAATGTTTATTATTTAATAACAATATTAAGGATTCTACAATATAAAATACATTATTACATAACTCAAAACAATATCCGACTCTTTATCATAACCAGAACTGTAATTCCACTTCCTTCTTCTTCTTCTTCGTCGGTTCTACCCCTAAGAGTTTGCCGTTTTCGATTTCCATATTTTTCGGTCATTCCATTGACCTTCTTCTAGTCCTTTCTCATTCATTACTTCCTGTATATACGTCTTCCAGGCCAAAACAGGTCTACCTCTTCTACGCCTCCTTTCAGGTATCCAGTTTAAAATTTGAATTGGCCATCTCTCATTTTGCATCCTCTGGACATGTCCGTACCATTGAAGAGCTTTATTTTCTAGTCTTCTGGTTATGGTTGTTTGAACCCCAGCTCTTTCCCATACCACTTCGTTTCTTATCTTGTCCAGCTTTGTTATCTGTAAAGATCTTCTCATGAAGTCGAGCTCTACTGACCGTATTCTGTCTCTACGGCGTTTTGTTAAAGGCCACATTTCTGCACCATATAATATAATATTTTCCACTACACTGTGGAATATTCTTCTCTTTGTGTCTTGTCGTAGCACATTATTCCATATAAGGCTATGTAGAGCTTTGATTGCATTTCTGCCCATTGCAAGTCTAGTGGTAATATCTTCATCAACTTTCCCATCGTCAGTAATTATAGTCCCCAGATATTTAAATTTTGAACAGTTAGTTATTTCGTCATCATCAATTTTTATATTAGAGGTATCTCCTCCAATGGATAAATATTCGGTCTTTTTAAGGTTAATTTTAAGTCCCCACTTTTCGTATTCTTCTTTTAATTTCCTAAGCATAAACTCCATATCTTCCCGATCTGATGCCAAAATGACCTGATCATCTGCAAAAAGTAGAGAATGTAAGCACCTATCATTTATGAGAACTCCCATTTGCGAGCATTTCTTGTACCAAGTTTCCAAAACTTGTTCCATATATATATTAAAGAGAAGTGGCGATAAACTACATCCTTGTTTTAACCCTTTGTTAGTTTTAATACTTTGGGTAATTTTCCTCCCCATTTTAATACACGCTTCAGTATTCTGGTACATTTTTTTAACCAAATTAATCCATTTTTCTGGAACATTCAGTCTTCTCATTGCTGACCATATTTTGCATCTAGGAACACTGTCATAGGCCTTTTCCAGGTCAATAAATGTCATATGTGTGTCTATATTGTATATTCCATTTTTCTCAATTATTTGGCGTAAGCAATGGATGTTATCTAAACATGACCTCCCACTTCTAAACCCACTTTGTTCTTCACTAAATGTTATTCCCTTCTGTATTTTTTCCTTTAGAATACTAGCGAATAGCCTAGCTATTGATGGGATGACACTAATTCCTCTGTAGTTTTCACAAAGGGTTTTGTCACCTTTCTTGTGTATAGAGCTGATATATGACATATTCCATTCCTGAGGAATATCGCCACTAACTTCAATTTTGTTAAAAAGATTTTTGAGATATTCAGTTACATTATAACCTCCGTATTTTAAAAGTTCCATTCTAAGGTTACCTGGTCCTGGAGCTTTATTGTTTTTAGCTTTCGACAAAGCCCTTTTTACATCAAACCAACTGATTTCAGGTTCCCATGCTTGCCAATGCATGCATTCCAAATTGTTTTGGTATTCAACTCTACTTTCTTGTAATAATTGTTCGTAGTGATCAATCCATTTTGTAGAAGTTATTATTTGTACTTTACTTTTGTAACATTTTTTCTCATATTTTTAATCGTTTTCCACGCTTGGGTTGACCTATTATATCCTATTGTATTATCTATATCCCTACACAATCTCTCCCAGTGTTCATTTTTTTCAATTTTTACTAATTCTTTAACTTCTTTTCTTTTTTGTACATATTCCTTTCGTGTTTGGGCATTCCTATTTGAAATCCACGACAGGTACAATGTTTTCTTTTCCTTAATCAAGCTTTCTAAATTTTCACTGAATTTCTCAACGAACTTCCTTTTTTCTTGTTCTTCTCCTAGGGCTTCCTTAGCTGCTTCAAAAACAACATCTTTTAGGTGATAATACATTTCTTCGGGACTTTTATCTTCGGAGTTTCCTAGTTTAAGGTTAATTCTGTTTTGGTAGAGCATTTCAACGCTGTATTGTTTTAAAAGGTCTGTTTTAAAATTTATGTCATTTTGTTCAATTAAAATATCGGTATCTTTTTCAATAGATCTTCGTTTACTTCTAAAAGGAAATACATGTTTGCTCACTACCATATGATGATCAGTTCCACACTCTGGTTGGCGGTATACTCTCACATCATTAAGTTTTACTCTTCTTTCTTTCTTTACCACAACTAAATCAATTACTGATTGAATATTCCACTTCCTTTCTTCTATTAAATAGCATTTTTGGAAAATACAGTTTTCACATTTTAGAACAATAATATTTTATACAATAGTATATAATATAACGAATCAGTTCGTTCTGAAACAATAATTAATGTTAACAAATAGGTACCCGGTAGGAGTCACGTAAGAGAATTTTGACCCAGGCTTGATTATTATTGATGTACAGTTTCGTTTGAGACTGTTGTAAATCCTCGTGAATTTCAGTATACTTGCCATAATCTTCAATCTGCAAATTCCTTTACTTATTCCACGATTGCGAGCTCTGTCAATTCTCAGAATATTTTAATCTCGCATATTTCTCTGGGTCTCAAAGCTACATAATGCTTCTGTAGGTTGGGTTTTATATCATACTGCAGTTCATTCGAACACACTAAACACTTCGCCATTGTTCCAGTATCTAAAGAAGGATACCTTTTTTTCCTTAAAAGAAAGAAAATTGACGGGTGTAGATGATTTCGCTCTCATGTTGCCTGAAACACCGGCAAAGGCCCACTGCTAAGGTTTCGGTACCGTTTGCCCCACCTTCCCTTCCCCAGTCGCCCCTACTGCTTCTTAGAGTGTCTTATCTCGGAGAGGAAACCGTGCTCCGACGTCATTCCTTGTCCAGTTGGCAATCACTGATCTACTCCAATGAATGAAATTACACTGAAACACAATGTTCTTCTGCACAGGCCTCTCTTAGTATCGTCTTAGAAGGCAATCTCAATGGCAGAAATTCTTGTATTTGTAGTGGGCGATTACTGAAAACATTCCTGACTGATAGGGTTAAGAGATTTAATGTCAGATACCACAGAACAAATGTGCTTCATGAAACATGGGGAGGATGCCTTCCGATGCTCCTCGGGGCTGGTAAGTTACCATAACCCCATAAACGACGTCCACCGTTGTAAATGAATATCGACTTCGAAGCCAAACTTTGGCCACACTTTATCCAATATAGAAAATAAGAAATTAGGCAGTAGCCACCACACCTATAAGTACTCTCGTGATATATTCAATACACCTTTCAGCACATGTTTAAACCTTGTGATATACGGATTCACGAGACTCATTTATGATAAATATGTGCAACATCGAAATATTGTTTTCAAAAAACCATGAATATTTGACATGCAGAGCTAGAACGTTTCATTGCCTTTGCACCGAATATCCAGATGGTATCCACTACGCACGTGCTGACAACAGTCGAACGCTCTGCCAACACAGCCACGAAATGACGTGACGTGACGGCTCGAGCGACTGGGCACGTACTGCACGCCCGGCGAAAGGAGGCGGGCGGGCGATCAAGCGGGCAGGCGATCGGAGCGCGACGCCCCGTGGAGAAAGGCGCGCAACCGCCGCCCACGCGCACCCGCCCCTCCCCCTGCTGAGGCCACCGACGGCGTCGCGACGCAAACTGGTTCGACCCCGGAAAAATCCCCGCCCGCAGCATCGACACGGTCCGTCCGAGAGTGTCTTCCACAGACACGCCCGCGTCGAGGCCTTTTCAAAGGGCAGGCGCTCTGCTCTTCCTCACTTTCGATGGCAATAGATCATGTCGTTCCCATCCATGATACTAAGGCGAATTGTCGTACAATTACGAAACCGATTTACGCAGCCTCCTCTCACGAACATTCTGGATTGTATTATGACAGATTCTGCAATGTCTTCAAGGTTTGTACATATAGTTTTCCTTTAAATAAAATCCCAGAATATATTTTGGTGTGTACTGGTAAACTATTGGTTGAAGGCAGTCCCATTAGGAAGACCATCATACAACAGTATGAAGTACAAGGATCTATCAAGAATAACACAGCTGCTTTTGTGCAAAATAAACAACACTAGGGTAGCAGTGTTTGCCCTTCCAAGTGAAGAACTCCAACCGTGAAGTACATTGTTACTTATATAATTTACACGTAAAAATAACAAAATCTCATAAGATCTTACTCCAGTCACAGCTAAAATGAGAAAACCAAATAAAAAATACGTTTTCAAAGAGTTCACGCTTCGTTGGTGCAGAAGGCAGTCATGTACATCTCATCATTGCCGCAGGTTTTATGTAAATTATCCATGTTCTCCAAGAAGATGCAAATAGTGCATGTCAGAAAGCGATTTTCTAGTGTTTCGCTTCACCGGACAGAAAACAGGAAAGCTGCAACTCCCATCCCAAGCAAATATAATTAGACTGCTTCTATCCGCCGCGTTTCAAGCACACAAGCACAAAAAGACATTCCTGAAGAGCAACCTGGACATGTTTAGTTTCCAAGAGAAAACATTGCATTAGCTTCAGAAAAGTTCTATAAGCCGATAAACACGTGAACATTTACTTTGGCTTCTTGTATTAGAGCTTATTTAAATGCCATTGTTCTGAACGACACAAAAATAATGTAAAACTTTACAACTCATCGATCTTATACCTTATCAGCTCGTATACCTATCACAAAAACTCTTGAATGTACTCTAGCCCCGAAAGGATATCTAAAAATACACAAAATACGCGTACTATTTTCTTACTGAGACTATCCGCTTAAAATCCACGTCACTCTCGTGGAATTTTAATAACCTTATGGCGACGAATAAAAACTACCACCCTTTTCGTGAAACCCCGATCTAGAGTTGCGCTGACATATCGCGGAAGGAACCATCACAGGCCGACAAGTGCAGCTCAAGAAAAAGAAAGCAAGAAGGGGCGGGGCGGGTCAGCACGAGCGACCTCGCGTGAATGGGAGGCGACCGGGGCGCCGCGGCGCGAACAGAGGACCCTTCCCGAGAAAGAGAAAGGCCCACGGCTGATTAACGGACTGACCTGTCCCGCCGCCCAGCAGGAAGTAAGCACCCTCGGCTCGTATTTCTGGGCCCAGCAAAGTGTCGCACCCGGCCTGCGAATTCGCTCGTAATTGTGAAGTGGTGCGGTTCACTGACACTTCCGTCACTTTCAATTAGCAGTTGGGAGGACCAATAGCAGTGGAGTGTGCGTATTTTTCTTCCCACCTCTCGCAATCTGAAATGCATGACACCTTCCTCGATATTAGAAATTGTAATGTTTGGAGTGATCCCTTCCTGCGACATCAGATTTCAAGCATACCGCAAAGCGAAGCGCAATTATGAGCGACAGAAGCGAATGGATACACGAGTACACTCCCATTAAATAATGACCTACCACTCGACGTCCACACGCCCATCAATGAACTTCGCAACATCAGATTCTGATATAAATGGAGGACATTTCGGTAGGTGAAGAGTGAGAGTTGTTTCATATCCTATTTTCGATGGCAACCGCGAGATCCGTCAGTCGTATCCCCTCATTGCTTAAAAACTTATAACCACGCACAACCAACCTCTAAACAATCCAACCTTTAACAAAAGGAAATTTACCGCTAAATTGTGGATCTTAAATGATGCCATGCACTTATTTTTAATACGAGTAATTGAATAATAACTGGTAACGTTACGAGGAGAAAAAGTTCGTGCATTCCCAGTAGTCTTTATTTCGTAGCGTAAACCCTTTTAACAAAGATCCAGCCAGCAACCACACCTTCACAGATCGTTTCCATCATTTAAGTAGCGACGATTTAAGAAATACCTACACAATAAAGCTGAGGAACCCACGCACGTCCGAGAACATCGGAAAAGGCCGCGTGGACAGGACATCCTGCAGGAAATGCCACCGCGGCAACCAGGCGAAGGGCGGAGGCGTGGCGGCAAGCGGACGCCCCTGTCACGCAGCTCCCGCGTTCGTCTCCGGCGGCGGACGCCTTCAAGGGCAGGGCGCACGGTCCTACTTCCTCCCTCCGACGGAAAGCAGGACGCACACCGCTCGCCCACGCCCAAGCCACCCTAAAGAATACGGTTCGGAAGACACCTCAAGGTGGTGTGAAACGCACTTTTCTGGGAAGCGCCCATTGTTCGGAAGAAAGGAACTTGCTTCGTAATAGTTATTAATTCTCTGCCTTAATGTTCTCATTAGTGAAAATGAATACGAGATTGTCTAAAACCATTATTCGGTAGAAAATTCTGTCATTGAGGCAATAAAAAGATTCATTTTAACACGCTATCCAGAGATTTTCCTTATCGAAAAAAAAACTAAATAATAGTTCTACGTATTGTAATGGACAAAGGCAGTTCTTTCACAGCATCCAATGACATGTCCACATTCAAACGGTTCCGATAAACGCATCCGGCCGAATGCACCCCCTAAAAAACTCCATCGCAATAGCGCATCTTCATGGTTTTCCTCCAAGTGCCTGAGGCCTCGTTGACCTTAATCACGCTGTTGTGCAATGGAAAACACCGTCAGCAAGTTTTTCGAGACGCCGAATGAACAAACTGATGCGCCACGTTCTCCCACCTAAGTCGCCTGAGGGGCCAAAACGACGACCACGGCAGGCTTCTGTTGCACCAACCCAACACCCCTCATACGATGATGACCCGGCATAAAACAAATTAGGGAATAAACGAGACAATGGCATTAGCAATGTGCAACACTCCACTAAAATGTAATAACACAAGATCAAAATGTCAGAAAAACTAGGACATGGTTGAGTTTCTGAACAGACCATTACACAAGGGATATGAACGAAGATGCAACTGCTTTCTACCCTAATTTCTAATGCGTATTGACAATCATTTAGAAAACACGGTAATAAAAAGTTTTCAACATTTTTCTTAGTCGAGGTGCTACTTCAACCTTGCAAACAGGTGCATGAATACTAGAAACCAAAACACTGAAATCTGCCATAAATATACGAGTGTTTACACGTAAAGTAACTAACTCATTCGAATATTTTCTTCGTACATGATGCTGGAGGTAAAATAAAATCGCAGGAATCTCTCTTCCCTTTGCATACTTCTTATATTATTCTTTCCTATTATTACACTGTCGTTCCTTTCTCAGAATTCTGCTGTTCCAGAAGTATACGACAGGAGATCAAAACCAAAATAATTACTTGGACGAAAGCGACTAAGAAATTCCTACCGGTATCCTAACTTTTGCAGGCGACTTCTACATTTAGCCACCCTCTACGCCTGCCAATTCAGCTCCAGAAATTTGTTTCAACTGTGAGTCGCGGTTCTCCCAGGGCCGATAAATCAAGTTTATTCGACTCGAAGTGGAATACACTCATATTCGAAACTACGTGATTGATGCAATACATACGGCCCGCACGAAACGCATTCTACGGCACATTCCTCGCCACTCCCCCGCATTCCGAAGCGTGAGCGCCGCAAAGCAATCATATCGGGGCAAGCGGCGGAGCGCAACCGAACCTCTGGTCATGCGCGACAGACGGCGACGGCCACGCCGCCGACAGCTCGGCGGGCGTCCGCGGAGCCACAGCCCGGCGGGGGAGACGGGCGAATCACGCGCGCTCCCCCAGCCGCGCGGATCGCGCGCGAACGTGGCGGCGCGGCCGTTTGCGCAACGGGGCGCGGATGTGGAGCTGGCGGCGGCGGCGGCGGCGGCGGCCAGTGAAAGGGACGCTGCCCGCGCAGAGCCGCGCCTGCCGCAGCGGCCGGTTCGCGCGTCGCCGATCCCCTTGCAGAGCGAGCTTGCGCAATCCCGTTACGAGCCAGATGGGCCTACGAGGCGCGACGAGAAACGCCCCCCTCGTACGTCTGCTACCGACCTGCTTGCGTCGGCGGAGTCTACGAACGGGATACAGAGCTCGAATCTGTCATGCTAAATGTCATATGAAATACAGAGTTAATTTTGGTGTTCGGTCGTATCGTTATCTGCGTATGTCATTTCAAGCATTAGTGAAAATGTAATCAAAACGTCTCGCCAACATCTACGAGCACTTTCATAACAAGTTGCCACAGTGCTAGTCACATTTCTATTATCTTCCTGCATCTTTTTCGTTTTCCTTACCTATGAAAATATCAAGCAATGGATACCACAGATCCAACGTTTTGCGCTACAAGGTAAATAAATTCACTTCGAAATTCACAAATTCCAATCAATTACGTTATTCTATAAAAATCCATTTCACTCCAATCACAGACGTTCAGACATGCGGGCACTACCCCCGGTCATGGCGAGTTGAAACGACAGCACCAACTCCACATCAAAACGTTTTCCCCAGTACTGCTTGAAGGACGTTTGGGAGCACTGCGCTTGGGCGCAGGGTCGCTCGGGGCGTCGCGGGTCGCGTGGCGAAAGGGGCGGGCTCCGACACGAAAAGTGCGCGCTGGGCCTTGTTACTTCCGACAAGAAACGCCGAGCCGTAAATCTCGTGGCTTCGTGCTCACGCATACCCGAGCTCTACGAAACGCAAGATGAATCGGCAACGACACTACTAAAGAGTCGCCATTTCTTTTGGAACTCGGACTCCTAACGCACTGTCTTGGCGAGAGAGTAGCAGAGATATCGTTGCTCTGACAGCAGAAAAACCGTGAAGTCGCCGTTTTGTAATTTCCACATCGAGCGTCAATAACACAGATTATATTAAAAATGTACCAACGAGATGTGCTACACTTCCAATCGCAATTCATACTGAAAACTCATAGTCGCTGTAGAACTTCAGCAAGGTAAAGATACGGCATTAATTCTTTCTACGTTTTTCTTTCTACGATTGAGAATTTTCATTCCTGTTATTTAATATTGTTGTTTTGGAATGATCAGATCCAAACCAAACAGTTCTTTATTTTATTTTATGCAATTTAATACTTGACATTTAGTTAGCATTTTCTTTTCTAAATAAAGGGGTTTTAACTTCATTCTTTCCCTCTTATTAACGTACAAGGCAAGTGAAAACCGAACACGAAACAGTCGCAAGACTTGGCATTCCTCAGACGTTCTCAATCCCATTCAAAAGTTCATTTAAGTCAGCGTTGAATTCCGCATTTTTAAGGATTGAGGAGTGTCTGTGTAACTGGAGTTCTTGCGGTAATTTAATTCAATTTCTCATAAATAGAAACACTCAGGCAATATCCTCGTCGAGGTCTATCCCTCAAGTCCTCAAGAATATATCAGGAAAGGATATTTTGGCAACCGTTCTGGCAACACATTAGTAAAATATGACGCCCTTAAATATATAGGTCATCTTGGACAATTTTAACGCAGATCCTCTTGCTTGACTGTGTCTGATACATTTTTAAAAGAAAGGTCTTGGACCTACTGCAGCTACACAGACCCGGCCAAAGAGTATAGTCCGGTTGGATTTCATTTGATAACGTCAAGTCCGATACATCGCTTGCATCCCTACTGCACGAGACTGGTCTAACTGGAGGATGCAGAAAGAGACCCAGAGCCCGCTTGGCTTCCTCGTCGCTGGGGCAGTAGTCCTCGCCGGCGGGAGGGCGCGGTTCGAGGCTCAACGCCTTTCGCCGGGGCTCGGCGCTTATCTGATGACGCGCGCTTCTACATCTCTAGGTGTCCCGCGGCGACAGCTGCGCGCCGACATGAGGAATGGAGTGCTTGGCTGATCACCCTCGTCAAAAGCACTACGGAAGAGAGCTTTCCGCCACGTAAATCACACGTGCTCTCGATACGAAAGGAAAGGACTTTTGAGTTCAGTATCCATTACATTATTTTATTAGGCTGTGAAAAAATCAATTGCTGTAGCAGAAATTATGGTCTAATTAAACTATGACGTCTAACTCATGGAATCAAGGAAATTACCGATTACAGAACTCAAATACGGATTGCAATGCTCAGAGCTGCGACGGGTTGCTTCAAAATTAATTTCATTCAGTCACATACATACTTCAATTGAACCGTTCTCTTCTGTAACTTCTTTCACTAGTATTTTTTTTATGGTGATCATTTCACATTTTACAACAGTCGCAGTAGTAACTAAATTACTCTAAACTTCTCGGCTGCTTCTTAGTGTGGGTTGGTAGTTTCTGCTTTCCCATTTATGGGTCGTCTGTGCGTTTCGTTCGAATTTTGAGTGTGAATTATTGCGATACGAAAACCGTTGCACTTTCGCCGCAATGAAACTATATTACAAAGCTGGCTTCAGGGATTTCTAGTAGGAATTTCAGGTCAAACAGGACATGATGAAGATACCAATAAGAAACTATCAAAATTTCAATCAGTATGAGGTATAATTCATAGGACAATAAAAAACAAAACAAGGAAAGAGACGAAAATAAAGTTCTATAACACAATGGCCATCCCTGTCCTCCTCTATGGAAGTGAGAGTTGGGTCCCTAAAAAGAGCACTTACACACAATTACAAAGTGCAGAAATGAAATTTCTTAGAAGAACAAAAGGTTGCACAAGAGAAGATAGATTTAAGAATGATGAAATAAGAGAAGAACTGAATGTGAAGAGCCTCAATGAAAGAATGATGAGAGTACAGGAACAAGTGGCTACAACATTTACAAAGGAAGGATAATTCTTGTTTACCGAAGTTGGCCTTCCCAATACAAACCAAGAGGAACAAGAGATATAGGGAGGCCGAAAAAGAGATGGAGAGAAGTTCTATGAGGCCGGAACAGGCAGACGCCTAATCCTGGAAGTGAAGAAGAAGAAGAAGAAGAAGAAGAAGAAGAAGAAGATGATGATTTCAGGTCAAAATACGAAACCAATATTTGCCGACATACGATTCTAGACCTCACATTAAATTTTAACTTATATTAGCTAAAAGAACGCCGAGAGATTTTGTTTTACTTTATCCTATTATATCTCATTAAGAACAAATGCGTCTTGTTACAGGGAATGCGAGCGCTGAAAGGTCAAGTTTAAAAGTGGTCGGAGAAGACACACTATTATGTTCCAAAAGCAACGTTGTAGTACAAATTTTCAGGCAAGAATAGAAAGTGGGAATTCGCTGTTTCGTATTTCACTCACAATAGTCTTTCATTAAACACTCCTTCACCGATTGGTAATTATCTGAATCTCTTACGTCATTTTAGCCGTGATATATCAGACCATGCATGGACCGGAAAAACGCCCATTGTTTCCCGAATACCCTCCAGCAATGCGTTGTGGGTTAAACCTCAACCACAGGTTAAAGAGGCGCAGCCAGTTTGCCTCCATTAAATCACAAACCCCAGCCTGCACTCTGCTTCCTGGCGAGCCGGTCGGCGCGGAGGGCGCGGCTCGAATCACGCTTCTACGGCCGCAGGGGCGAGGCGCATTTGTCTGATACAGACCTGCACCTGCTTTACCCGCGGGGCCTCCGCTCGCTACCGCCGCCGCCGCCCCCTGCGCCGCCGAGCTAAAATGAAGAATGATGCCTCGGCCTCCCGCCCGGTCGCACTTCGCGTCAAAAGCCGCGGGGCAAAGGCGCCAACCCGCAAAGAGGACGTCAGTAAGGCCCACGACACGCGCATGCGTATTAAACAAGCAAATAAAAGTTGAACATATCTGAGTGAAGAACGGGGGATTACCTTTACCAGACATTAACACAAATTGTATTTCTGCCGAAGAAACACAGTACAGTCTAACGTGTAATAGACTATGTAAATATGTAACTAACTGTTTTAAAGGGAAACAGTCTTTCAATGCGGTTTTCCGAAATGTCACAACTGACATCACATCAGTCCTTTACAAATTGAAGACGACAGCTAACATACACCAAGATAATGTTCATCGTAAAATAATTTTCACAATTGATTAAATGACAAAATTTAAGACGTTTAAACATTAACAAATATGATAAAACACCTTGCTAATTTATAAAATAATAGGACTGACGCACTTTCGTTAGAAGTTTGGCCGTCAGCTCAACACTTCAAGAGTTCCTACGACAAGATTTCTTTTTGTCACGCTTAGCCCACTATTTATTGGCTACACGACTAACAAAACGGTTCAGACAGGTCCAACAAGGTAAGGGGACGTTACTACGTACAATTCGATGATCTCGTTTCTTCAACGGTAAATCATCAATCCCCAGCAGGTCATCATAACTGTTCAGGAATTTTCATATTGGAAACCATCAAAAATTGTCTACAAAACAACAGATGTCCATATAAACAATTAAGCCAGGGAAGTTTTGCACAAAATCAAGCCAAGAATGGAAAAAGATGGAAAACATGAGCAATTATTTATTAATGCATTTGATATTTTGTAATGAGACCAAACAGATAAAATAAGAAAACATTGCTAACTTCCTTACAAAAGTTCTGCGCTTTCCAACGGGAAATACATCGGCTTCTAGAAATGTCACACTCTCGTGCGCTCGCATTACGAGTACAAGGCGCTAAATAGTATTATGCAAATGAGCGAGCCAAGCGGAGAGCTGCTTCCGGCAGCGCACGTGGCCGCGGTTCTTCGCACCGCTCCTTCCTTTAATTCTGTAACTCTCCCTTAATATGCTCGCAAAAAACCAGCGGACTCGCAAGCAGACATGTCCAGTGCCGCATTTCCTCCCTCTGCCAAAGAGAAAAATCAACGCACCTGTAAACGGTGGTAAAAGGAGAAACAAAACGACATTGAAAACAGTAGCATAAATGAGAAGGCCCGAGATCGTGGCGAGATTAATAATCTTTGGGACAATTTTCGATTCAACACGGGACAGAGATTAACAAACCATTCCCTCCTTTCTTTCATGTGTTCCGTAATCTAAAAATCTCCATTGCTAATCACTAACTTCCTGATTAGGTACATACAACTTCATTAAATAGCTTAAAACACGCTGTATAGCACTGCTTACGCATTCTGCCTTTGGTTGACTCCCTCATCTGCCTCCACTGGGGCTTTTTCTCTTCTTCCTCAGATTCCAAGAGCGCCTCGGCCTAAAGCTCCACCACCGCCTGACACGACTGTGACGCCGTTAATGTAGGGCAAATTCTGCGGAGACTCCCGAGCGCGCCCACTAGCGCAAAAAAGTTGTAGTAGTTCCAAATCTCCTGAGCGCGAAGGCGACACCGAACAGGAAGTGGCCTGTGGCAGGTTTACAGCGAAATCTCAGAATCCGGACACCTCTTTACTCGCGGCAGATAGGTGCAAAAAAAACCAACTTATTTTTATTATTTTAAAATGTTATACATTAGTATCAAATGTAATCCTCGAAGGGCATGTAATTTTATTAAACAACATCACGCAACATATAAACACAAGAAAACTCCCTCAATAGCTTCCTTTCATCTTTATAGCAGTGTGATGTCGAATGCAAGAATCAGCCATGACTTTAGTACTGCGTAGGAGATAATTTAGAAAATGAATCAAAAACTGTAATAGTTTTCCTTCCAAAAGAAATACCTCGTAATTAAATGATAAAAATTATCAATTCATCCCGTCAATAGACAATACATCTTCTATAAAAATTAACTTGAAACATTTGTTGAATTTACGTTCATAAAAATCTATCCACATATACGCACATAAATGCCAGACCACAGGGACATTAGTATGAACATATGGATGCCAAACTCCCCGCTCCCGCTCCAGAACATATTAACAGTAAACTGTTTCCCAACGAATTCTGTCGAAAGAGACGTCAATGGCTGAGGTGATCAGAAGACGTCGAAAGCGCCCGTCAAAAAGAAAGCCTTTCCCTCCATCACGGCAAATCAATTTCTCCGAATTACAGTAATCTGTCACCTCCAAGATCCACAGCACGACATCGGGCGATTGAATTAACCTTCCCCGCCCTCGCGCGCAGCCGGGAAGCAGCAATCAGGAACAGACCATCAATTCGGCGCTCCAAGATAGAAAACAACGACCGCTCCCAAATCTTTCTTCCGACCTCTGGCGCCCCACCTACGGCCGCGCATTTCGGCGGCCGCGTGCCTCGCATTCTCCCGCGCCGCCCAAATTACAGTCCTCGCCCGCAAAACCACCTGGCGGGCAGGCGGGCGGGCAAAAGCCAGCACCTGTTTGCCGAGTGGTCCTTTTACGTAAGACGCTGCGCGGACGCGGCCGGAAGCACGGCGCCTGCAACAGCAGCGGCGGCGGCGGCGGCGGCGGCGTCCTCTGCATTCCGGGTGCGCACGCGCGCGCGAGAGCAACGTTATCTCGGCGCGATCGCAGGGAATTACGCGAGCGTTCGGAGAGAGAAAAGGCTTGTGCCTTACCCAGACGCTTTCTCTGGTGATGGTGCAGTGTTCGAGGAACAGAAGATTCTCTAAGATAATTAGCAATAAAAAATATATAATTATAATACTCAAAACACTTTCCACGTAATAGGATGTAACTAAGATTCGCCAGGCACGGCATTAAGTGCCAAGAGTCACTAAAATAGTATTTACTTTTTTACATGTTTTAACATCTCAATTGTAACACGAACACACATATACAAATTTTCTTGCCTGCATGACTGTTTACTTGATGTCCATTCATCGGGGTACTGAGTTAATCGCCGATGATAACTCACTGAGTATTCCGAACCAACCCACGACCTGGACAAGTAATACCGACTGTACATTCGTACATTTGATGGAAAAAATATTATACAACTTTATTAAACGATTCATAAGTTTTATCAACGCTAAATCTATGGCGTCTTATTTCTTCCTTGCACCAAGGGCAAAATACAATTTTACTGATGACGTATGAAAAATATCTGGGGCTGTTTTCTCCTTAAAAAGAATTTAAGATTTTAGGTTGTAAATTTGTGGTACTTACTCTCACGATTATAGTAATTCACCTTCCACTACGACGTCCTCGAATATCAAGATAAGTGACACTGCGAAAGAGAGAAGTATCAAAATGGAGGTAATTCAATTGAAACTATTTCTGTCAAGTGGATGACCATTACAGTCAATTTCAAATAAAACAGGAAGTATGGCTATCAAATAGCGCCCACTCACGGTATGAATGTCTTCTTTGACACTCGCAACCCTTCAGGCAACATTCCTCATTCGCTACGGAGCACCGTTATTTGAGAGCGATCGCTGGGAATTATGCGAGAGAAAAGGATGCGACGATGAGGAGAAAGGGCTTCCGTCGAGTCCTTCCCATCCTCTACCCTCTCCCCTGAACTTCCCGGATGCTTTCTCTGCTCCTCTTTGCCCGAGAGGAGCGCCCACAGCGGCACCACGAGGCTTTCTGTGAACCCTCACTGCGCCGGGCCAAGCCAGGTTAATGGTTTGCCAGTTTCATGGTTCGTCAATGGCCCCTAGCTGGCAAAGGATAGGAACGAAGATAGAACTCCTCAGATGGTAAAAGTAAATAACGCTTAAAAACATTACCATTTGTGGGAACTCTCCCTTTTCACGAAGTCTAGCACAGATCTTCAGTCAAAAGTTTCCATTGATTAAATAGATTCCCTGAATTAGCCATCTTCTCCACCGCCGCTTCCATCATTTTCGTAATTCCCCCGCCTACTTTCTCTATTACTTCTTTTCCTCTGGCTAAGCATCCTACCTCCACTCCCTTCATTCGACAGGATGACCTCCCGATTCTTCCAGTTACTCTTTTCCCTTTCATCTACATCTTTTCTGGCGAGGGGTGATACCTCGGGGAGAAAAACATGAGAGGCAATCGGAGCGCCACAATGTATTCGTAAGTCACTGCTCCGTCGTGCCTTGGCGGCTTCCTGCGATCCCCCGGGGCGTCTGGCCCGGCGAGGTGAACGCATTACCGATACCCCCCGGGAAGGTCCTCTTAATGCGCGAGAGAGCAGGGTCGCGGCCCCGCCAAATCTCCTCCCCTCCCTTTCACCGCGCGGGCCGATCGCGCACGCGCTGGGAGCGTCTAAGGATAAAGTCGAGCGGCCGGCAGACGGCAGCGCACCGCTTTCTCTACTTCCTTCTCCTCCTCCTCCTCCACGTCGTCGTCGTTCGCGGGCGTTACACTTTTGCGCGACGCAGAGGGGAAGGCAGGATTTGAGGAAGTGAAATTCCTGCGGTCGTCCACCTGATCCTAAATGGCTCCTTCCAACGATCGCTATCGGCACGCCTATATCCTTTCTAGAGGATTGTTCGGAAAAGATACTTAACGGTTGCCACTGAAAATACAAATTTCTCTAAATGAAGATGCAGACTAGTCCCATGCCATTTTTTGACACTTAGGAAAGCGTCTCAAATGAATTCCGAAATTGTCTCCTGCCTTCTTAAGAATTGAAAAACATTTCCTCAAAGAAAGTTTCACGGCACAAATGGCTCTTATTACTACCTTACATAAAATGATTCCTACTTATAACGTTAAAGACTCAAAAACTCTGTAGTGTGAAAGCATATAAATTTGTCGTAATGTACTTAGAAATGGATCAAGTGGAAATCGAAGACTAAAATGGAATAGAAATATTTAGAGCAGCTTTTTCCCCATATATTTTGGAGGAAGATTTACTGAAATAACGTCCAAGCTACAACGCAGTAGGGCGCAAGCGAGTAGCAGCACGTGATACCGTCCCGTGTAAGTTGTCTCCCTCGAGAAAAGTGATGTTCTGAACCAACCAGTCACGCGTCCACTTCGTTTTGATAATCGCTGGCTACCAACGAACTGGTTTTACAAGGCACTTTTGATTGGTTGAATTCTAGTTCAGTAATGAACTAATAAAATTAACTACTAGCACATTTCAGGAGCAAGGTTGATTTAAAATACTATTTTTACCAATAGTTCCCTCCACAATTCATCATATACCGTTAAAACTCTCCCATCTCCATTACAATTTAACCATTTCGTGTTTCTACACTGAGATAAATTATCCTACACTAATCGCTCACTTCCGGCACCGTTTCCATTATTTCTTGAATGAAAAATATAGTTACCTTTCTTACGTCTATTCATATGGGATATTTGCAATGAACACCAGCAGCTACCATTTCTACCAATAGTTTTGATATTAATATAGTGTCAGGTGTCTACATGAATATTCACAACTTCACGAAACTTCAATTTGCACTCGCATGAATTGCGATGCCCGAGTGATTAGTGAACACGCTGATTGCTTTATTAATATAGGTCTAATACTGACGCTGGGGCACGGCTTTGTTATACGCTTCACCGCCAATGGCGCTCGCCAAGCGCCCTATAGTATAGAATGAAAAGCAAATCAAAAATACGAGAAAATTGTATTTAACGCAACTCTATGTTTGATTCGATAAACATACATTGATTAGGGTTACTGGTTAGTAAACACAACCTCACTGGAAATTATGTTCCAATATACGGTAAAAGAAAGGGGGTGGAAGACAAACTGTCAGATATAGAGATTTGCGAGGCAACGCAATAATTTACATTGTGCTGAAAGGTATACTTTGGTATTATTTGATTTTATGTGTACGATATTGTAATTTTTATTATCACGATTGTGACTATGTTGCTCGGGGTGTGTCCTGGGCTATAGTTCGACTTCGTCTTGCGTTCTCAGGCACGTCGCGAGCGATCCATGTATCGCCGGGCAACATGACGTCCATGGCAGCGGCAGCCGAGGCGGACGCCGACGTGGAGGAGTCCGGGGAGACGATGGTGGACGGGTCGGCGGACATCGGCGCCACCACGCTCAAGCCCACGGAGCGTTTCCGCCGCCTCATCCCGTACATGACATTCTACTTCGCGCAGCAGGGGCTGGCCCAGCGGCCGCACTTCCAGCAGTACGAGGGCCCCGCGCCCACCGCCGTGCTGCCCCCGCGCTATCAGGTCAGCCAAGCCACAACAACGGATTGATGCACTTTTTGGCGTAAACCTTTTTGTTCGGCATCCATCAAAGAAAACCATGAATTTTTAAAGTGTTTAATTGAATAAGGCACGGTGAAAATGTTTACTACATTGTACAATTTCTCGGAAACGATGTACGCTAATTCACTTACAGGATGTCCGTAAGTACTGATATACACGTCGATGCTGATACAATGCAGTATTATTAGCAATGAATTGTAATTCTTCACCGAATGTTTACGAGGTTTCTTAATTTGATACTTTAAACAGCACCTTATTCCCAACGAGCTTCACCTATGAACAGAACAACCACTAAATAATGCAAGGTTTTTATTATGATTTTTGAACAACTGTATTATATAAATATACATGTGCTTAAACCTATCATAACAATAATTATAAACGAACTTATGGTCAGAAATTAATTTTTACACGGGTATAACACTTTTTGAAGAAGCATTTTGAGTTTACTGTGCGCAGACATTTGATTTGAGCTGAAGATTTAATTCAGTCGTAGGTTGGTAAAGGGAGTTGGAGAACATCGTATCTACAAACTAGAACCACAACATGGTGCTGTTATTCATTTACTTATAAAAAGGTAATGTATAATCTCTAATAATTAAACATACCGAGATTATTACAACCAATATATTGGAAACCGTCCATTTGGACGCCTCTGCTGTAAGCTGTAGTACACAATAATTCGCACACATTTGTTTTCACATTCATTCAGTATACATGTGCCGCTCCAAGAAATGATGTCTAACCAGTAGAGAGTTCTGAATCGAAAAATTATTCTATTATATTTTAGGGAATTCGAATTCAATCCGACGAATCAAAGAAGAGAATAGAGCAAAAACACGTTTATGTCACATAAATACACCGGCGTTATGTTGTAATTATGACTTGAAAGTTCAACGCAGCCGCTTGCCCCATTTGCAGGGTAACCTGGCCGTCCCGGCAGGCTACATCCTGCGCGCGAAGGCGCCAGCCACGGCGCGCCCGCCGCAGCCCTTCCGGACGGCGCCGGTGGTGGCCGTGTCCAGCACGACGGCGCTGCCTCCGCCGCAACCGCAACCGCCGCGCGCGCCCGCGCCCTCGCAGCGCGGCCCGGCGCCGCACCCGCGGCCCTTCACGCTGGCCTACGACCCGCTGCTGTACGCGCCGCCCAGCCCGCCCGCGCCGCCGCCGCCCCCGCCGCCGCCGCGCCCCGTCGCCCCTGGCCCGCCGCCGCTCACCCCCGAGCAGCGCACCGCCGCGCTCTTCCGCCTGCTCGTGCTGCTGCAGCAGCGCCGCACGCCACAGCCGCAGCCGCACCAGGTGAGCCCAGCGACCGCGACGCGATGCGACGCGCGACGCCACGCCGCCTCCGGGCGCTTTCTCATCCCGCTGTTATCCAACCGCCTGATGGCGCCTACTTAGCGATCCACTTGAGCTTAAATGAGAAGCCTAGAAAGCGAATGCTCAAGAGGTTCCTTGTAGGAGTGGTGGTCAGGAATTGTTAGTAATTGTCCCAATTCCCTACAATTCACATCCTTGTTTTTATCCTTTAAATAAGAAGTCGACATCATTTATGTATAATATTGATGTGAATATTTTCGTGATACAAAGAAAGACAATGACAGGGTAAAAAAGCACAAAGTTAAATATTTACACATTCGACCAAAGAATAAAACTTCAATTTGAACGAAAAAGTACACAATCGTTATTTCAGATTTAATCTCCGAAAACTAACATGGGGAAGTCGAAAAAAATCATGTCCGATCAAAAAATATGACAAAATATTACGACACAACACTTTTCAATCTATTTTCCTATAAGCTATAGTTTCTATCGAACTAGTAAAGACAATCAAAGGGCCTAAATGAGAAAATGCACCAGATATCATGCATTAAACTGTTTCGACCTCCCTTGATCCGTCACAAGACATTGGTGTGATTCAACACCTCCCATTGTGTTCCCATCCCATTTTCTTTCAATTCCATTTTTCAGTCTTATCTGAAACTTACGTTCATTTTCCACTGGATTAACACAATTATTTAACACAACTTACACATGTTAGTGCTAAACCATCAGCACCAATGCAAGCAGTTGTTATGCACCTTTTTATTTTATTTGTTTTTCTTTTACACAAACAGTCGGTTAAGAGCATTAAAGCAAAAGAAACCAATTCTACTCACTCCACCTTATGACTTTAGCCCTTGTAAATCAACTTGTTCCTGAAATGACGAAAATCATTGCATATTTAACCATTCGCAATTTTCAGGTGATTTACCAAAAGTTCCATAAAATACAAAATCAATGAATTATCTATACAAGAACACAATGGCACAATAACGAAACTTGAGCACATGCAGCCACATATTCCAAAACAACTTACACCACTGATAATACAAGTGATAGATCAGCGATGTGACATTTGTAAACTTGAAAACGTCTATTACATATCACGTTTTTAACAAATGAAAGATTCACCGACTTATTCCAAGCATGAAACCAGCCTCTATATCACGCGCTGCAGGCAGTGTTCAACTTCTTTCAAACTGTCTCTGACCTCACAGATGTATACCGCTGAAATAGACTCTTTGGGTATTTCCCTAGTTTTTCCACTGTCATTAGTCATAAAGCAACACAACTTAGTACACATGCAACATTTGTGCACAAGAGTTCAGTACACCTACGCAATATAAAGTACATTTACAACATTCTTCTCCTCGTACATAAAAGGGAAAAAATTATAAATTCAATAACATGAAAATAATGCGAATTTCCCGCCACATAATTGTGACCCACTCAAACAAATATGTTGAAGTGAGAACATTGTCGATCATAGGAGAATAACATCACAGTATACTCCTTATGTTGACTCCTGCACAGCCTCCACGTCAACCGTCCCCTCGGCCAAGCCTTGCACTTCAAAATAATTCATCTCTTATGCTTCGCATCAACAATTGCCTCTTCCTGGCTCTTCGCTTCTTCCCATGGGACAGTCGTGGCAAGGGGCCTGAGCAGTTCCTTTTCCTGAGGGTTGACGATTCTATTCGCGCCAACCCATTCCTTTGCGTGCGTAATCCCACGTGCGTGCGCCTGCTTCCACAGCCGGTCCCCGCGGCCGTGCCGGTGAGCGCGGGCAGCGTGGCGGCGCTGGCGCAGACGCTGGCGCTGCTGCAGGCGGCGCAGTCGTTGCCCGGGGAGGCGCCGGGCGCAGTGGCCAAGCTGCTCGCGCAGCAGCTGCTAGTGGCCCCGCAGCGCGCGCCCCCGGCCCCGGCCCCGGCTGCACCACCCGCGCGCGTGCCCGTCGCCACGCTCTACGGTGTCCGCGTGCCGGCGGCGCACCGCCCGCCCGTCAAGGCCGCGCTGCTCCCCTTGCAGGTAGGCCGCCCGCCGCACGCGCCAGCGCCGCGCTTTGCGTCCACCGCCGTGTCCAGGAGTACGTAACCGATTTACATGCCAGGAGTACGTAAGCGATTTACATGCAATGAATGAGAAGTTACAATGAATGAAATGTTAAGGTGAACGAAATGGCACACAGTTTGTTGGTTAATAATTCTACGAAGTGGGCTTAGTCCTTAGAAACACTTGTTACCATGCTTATGTAGCACATTAATATTGAAAATTAATCACGAAGGGAAAATCACTGATCCCGCAGGGATCCTAGCGGAGAGCAACTTTGGGTCATCCAGAAATATGCTATAATCGAGATATGCAATCAAATCACTAGTGACGACAACATAGCGATCAACACATTTTTATAAGGTACATTTAGAATGAAGGGAAAAATGAACAAAATGGGTATGACAGACTTTTGTTGATTTATAATATATTCACTTTCAATATTAACTGTGCAGTGGTCGATTACTTGACATTTGCCAGCAGCTCAAGAGTGAAAAATTGGGGATATTTCCCATAGAACTTGGTAATAGAAAATCGCATTTAGCGACCTATTTTTCGCACACCGTTTACTACTCGTCTACCGCAGGTAACGACGCTGACCCCCGACGTGAGCCCGGACCTGCTGTACAACACCGTCTCCCCGTCGCCGGCGCCCGCCGCACCGCCCACGCCGCCTCCGCCGCCCGCCGCGCGCCCCACGCCGCTGACGCCCGTCGACGACGTCGACCTGCAGAACTACCTGACGCCCGTGCGCATCGCCCACGTCGAGGTGCGGCCCAACGGCCACGACGTGCACAGCCCGCTCAAGCTGGTGCCCACCAGCACGACCACGGCGGCGCCCCCGCCGCCGCCCCCGCCCGCGCCACCCGCCCCGCCCCAGCCGCCCACGCCCCCGCCGCCGCCCGCCGCGCCGGCGCCAGCCCTCCGCCCCTACGGCTACGCGTCCAAGGCCCCGCCCGTCGACGCCGCGCCCGGTCTGGGCAGGGTCACCTTCACGCAGAGCTATCCCGACCCGGACGCGGAGGGCGGCACCCCCGGCCGACCCGGTGTCGACTACCCCACGCTCGCCACCATCCCTCCCACCAACTTCGACTGCAAGTCGCAGCGCTACAAAGGCTTCTTCGGCGATCCCGAGACGCACTGCCAGGTAACGCCCTCATACTCGACATCCTTTCAATACTATTCCCATAACCATTGCATTTTGTTTCCTACATAAATTCTCGCAAACCAGTTAACCGAAACCACCTTCCGTTAACTCATTGCGCTACCATCATTTCCGCCTACAGGTGTGGCACTACTGCGACTTGAACGGCGGGCAGGCGTCGTTCCTGTGCCCGAACGGCACCATCTTCAGCCAGGTGGCGCTCACGTGCGACTGGTGGTTCAACGTGCGGTGCGCGTCCACGCCGCAGCTGTACGTGCTCAACGAGCGCCTCTACAAGTACATCCTGCCGGTGATGCCCAGCTTCCCGGAGGACTTCACGGGCCCGCTCGTCGACCAGTACCTCACGCTCAAGTTCCGCGAGCAGGAGCAGAAGAGCAAGGCCAAGGCGAAGGGCGCCAAAGCGTCCTCCGCCACCACGCCCAAGCCCACCACGGCCAAGCCGCAGCTGCCCCCGGCGCAGCCCACGCAGAACACGCTCCAGGACCTGGAGGACGACCGCTGATGCGCGGTCAAACCGCCAGCGGACGGGACGGGACTGAGCCCGGGGTGCGATGTGATTAAAACACAGGTGTGGGTTGGCGTTTGTCACAAGCGTTTCCACAGATGCCGATCTTGGACATCAATCTGGCGCGAAGGCCAACCGATTGAGCTCCGCATTGGTCGTTTTGTAGGGGTGGCAATCTCGCACACACTAATTTTAATCGGACGGTACACAATCTAATTGAAGTATCTGATCGACACTTTGAAGTTCACGTGTATTTCCGGGTAAACAATCATTGGGCTCAAACAAGCACCTACATTTTCTCTGAACCATTGGGACCATTGGGTCTTCATTTTTTTTGACAAATAAGTTCTTAAGTGCCAATAATTTCTATGATTAGTACTGTTAAAAAATATGAATTGTTTAGTCATGTCCTGTAAAATGCCAACATCTGTTCAAATTCCTCAAAGAGAAGTTACTTCGAGCTTTCTGGACTTTGGATTTCCAAGATATACAAAAACACCAAGTTGCAAGATTTCCTCCTTTTAAGAGAAGTATGACCTTGCATAAAATGCCAATAAAAGCACTCAGATGCATCTATTTGACCTTGTTTTCCATGGAAATCTCTCCACTAAAAAGTGTCAATCAGATACCACTTGCACATGTTTTCTTGATATTGCAGATCCAGAATAGTCACACACGATCCAATGAAAAACATTTGTCTTACTAAAAAAGGCAAGGTAGTTCTAGAACAATACTCCCATTAATTCAACAATATTAATTAAGTTAAACCTATAAATAAATTTTATTCCTGTTTACAGATTGTATTAACATCAAAGTATCAGAGTTGAAAAACAGTTACAATATTTATTTCACTGAATAGTCACGAATTCACTAAATACTGTAGAAAGCAAGAATTATTTTCATCCATTTCAACCTCTAGACTTTCCACTTATCACAATTTTAAAATTTCATATTTGCTTACATAAATACAGTTAATTATAGTTATAATCGTTAGTAATCATTATTTTCAAATATGAATCATCATACAACATCACATTTTTTTGTTTAGTAGAAATCTTCCCACATAAGAGTTTATTACTGGTTCACATCATTGGATCAATTCTGATTTAGAACGATTTCTCCTTGGGTAAATCCACATTTTCCGCAATATCAAGAAAAGTGTGTGACTGGGGCTTATTTTAATTAGACAAAATAAAAGAGCACCCTGGCAAAAATCAGTCCATATGTTCCAAAAAACTATTGATAATTTGTAACTCTTAAAACAGTTTTCATTAATTCTGACAGAAAGAGCAAATGCTAAAGGTTGTGCAAATATATCAACATCTCAAAGCCAATCAATGGCAAAACTTAAAAGAACATCCTTCTGATTTGCTAAAGAGAAGACATCTCTCTCCAAGGATTTACCTCAAACATACAGGAAACACATTATATCAGTTTCACTATAAGTAATATCATTCCATTTATGTAGAGCGTTAAAAGTTGAATTGGTTTCATCTACAGTTTGTCATTCTCAATTCGCATTAACATCCAACCATCGGCAATGAGATATCCACGTGCTTATAATAATGATGCCATATTTTCTACTTTTGATTAATGTAAGTGAATTCAAATATGAATGATCACATGGTAATACATGAACTCGTGACAGTAGTTGCATAAAACTATAAATTCTGCCATTATCAGATCAAGAAAAGTGTCTCTAGGTCAAAGTTTTAAATTAACAGCTGTTTGGTCATGAACACATTTTGACAGTTGACAGGATCTAGATCTAAAAAACAATTTCATAACTTGTGTTGTATTCTTGGTTTGCTTGTTCATAAGTTACCATGTATTATGTATATAGAAATTAACTCTTGTATGCTGTTCATATCTATCCAACTCCTTCAATTCAAATCTTTAAGTGATCTTATATGCAATGAGAAAAAACCCAAATAACTGTTGCCAAAACACAAACACTTTCAAGAAGTTCATATGCTTCTAACATACCTACTCTCAGCAATAGGAAGAAAACTGTCACTGTAAACATATTCTAAACATTGTGTACATTACGAGTATTTTCATTGATGACAAAAACTGGAACTTCAACCGACAAAGACTGAACATAATTTTGAAGAAAATTGTAATAGCCATCAACAAATATGGCAAACGTAAATAGGATTAACAGGAACTTCAACTTTCACAATAGATTTACCATGCTTAAAAGATAAAAAACAAAGATAATTGTTTACAGCAATTGTATACATGCAAATAATAACCCCTCTGAAACAACTATTTGAAATTTTGTTATATATTTCCGGTCAAACAGAATTTTATGAATCTCATTGCTAAATGTACATTCGTTAATTCATTGTCAGACCATATCAAATGTTCACAGTATTTCACACAACTCAAAATTTTATAACATTTTCATGTATCATCTCTCTATCTCAGTTGAATGTACAGAAATTTTCATTCACTGATTCTTCATTATTGATTCCATTATTTCAATTTTGTCCATTTCATTCATAATGTAGGAATAGATGTTGAGTTGTTAATAGATTGTAAGTAATCATCATCATTCATGCCATTTGTATGTTATGTATCTGTAAAACTTCATTAAATAGGATAACTGTTGACTTATTAGATCTAGAAATGTAGCCAAAATATTTCGTACAGCAAGACTTTATATGATGACAAGACATTACAATTCATTCTACGGTCATGGTGTAAACCTCACATAATTCGTAACTGGAAATGGATAAAAACTTCCTACTATTTGCAACGGTGTAACAGCATCTGAAAATTTCACTTTCAGTTTGGCAAATTGTGAAGAACTGATCTGGCAATTCTAGTTTAACAAAGTACATTTTTGTTCTTTGACTATTCCCTCCCCAATCACTGAAAATGTGTTTTTCAGATCTTCAAAACTAAGTAACTTTGCCATATTGAAAGGAGAATCCAACCGCTGTCAAAAACATCCTGTGATGGCATTATTTCATCTCTAGTCACAGTATGTGCAATATGCCATGGTTTGTTGAAACTTTGGTTATCACTTGTTTAACCTAATTTATATGCATTTTGTATCTAAGTTTCATAATAAAAATACAAGCAATTTGATGACTGTTGAATTTCCTACACTTCATGACAACAAATCTTTGCCTGATTAATGTACCAAAATGCTTCTCCTCAATGAATACATTAACACATAATGCTTCTTCATATTTTAACAAGCTCACAATCAAGAAATTTTGCACCATATCTAGTATAAAATGTGTTAGAATGAACAAGAATTTTACGAATTACTGTTTACTGCTTGGCTGTCTGCCACTTCCTTTTATCCACCTGTCCAAACTTTATTTGTAATTTTCTTTTACATATGACATTCCAGAAGTTATTACTGTTTTTTTCAAGTTTATCCCTAAAATTTTCTAAAAAATATTATCATTTCCTCTAATGCTATAATCCATTATTTATTTAAATTTTTCCAAGAAACATAACAAAACATATCAAGCCTCCTGGAAAAGGATTGTGAATTTGAAAAGCCCTTTTATCTCCAACTCTCCAATCAGAATTTTAAATAATTCACTATAACCCATATCAAGTTCTTTATATCAAGACTCAAGAGGATTCTTGTTCAATAATACACTTTGAGAACTTACTGAAAATAATAAAACTGAATATTTTTTTAAAATATGTTTTCAACTTTCTATTTGTATGACCATATACACAAAGAACTATTGAATTAAGAAAATATTCCAGCATTATGAAGGTCAATGAATTCCTTTCATTTATTTATACAAATGTAAAAAATTGAACGCTCCATAGAATGTCATTAAAAAGTACTCCTGAGAAACAAGAATGCATGAAAAAAAATCATTAATTATATTAAAAAAGGAAAAAATTCAGCATTAGTTCATTCTCTTTCAAGAAATATCGTCACACTACTTAAATAATGGAAGCAAACCAAAAACAACCTACAATATCTCTTCGACATTCAATGGAACAATATCTCTTCGACAGTCAACTTGGTGTAAATGGAACAGAAAAAGTCAAATCCCCAAATAATCGAAAATCCAAAAAAATATCAAAATATATTTATCTTAGAAAAAGGAAATTAGAAATTTAATCTTATTAGATCTTCTGTCATTTGGTTAAAACAAAAGATTTCATTCAGGCGCTTAGAAAAATTGGTTCTCATTAAATTTCTACCTAATAAGACATTGTAGTTCACATGAAAGTCAAGAAGAGTTTAATACTAATACAGAATATCATAGAAAGTGCTTGCAACTATTACACCTGTAGCAAAGCAGAAATTTAACAAAACTGACAAATGTTTCCAGATTAACATGAAGACCACAATACAGTATAAGCACAGTTAACCTCAACACTCCAAGGAATAACATCCTTTTCATTTTGTATAAAGTAATACTTGTTTTCCTACCTGTTGGCTTTTGGCGATTTCAGCTAGAACAGCAGATGCAACCATCACAGCAGCATGAACGTTGTCAACTTGTTCTTCATTCTGTTTATAAAATGACAAACGAATTACTAAATTATACACTTGTATGAGATTTGATCTCAATTTGAAAAAGCTTATAATTCACTCACCATTTGTGCTCGAGTGATGACTGAGTGACCACTATGAGAGCCAATCGCACAGCAGGGGCATATGATCTCATTGCAATCATTACAATAGAAATCTTTCTTCTGATCACTGTGTTCTTCACATGATGGACTGGCTTGAGAACGTATTGGCGCTCGCACATGGTTTTTTAGTGAACGTGCAGCAGCATGAACCTGCCAACATAGTCAATGAATATGGATTTTTTTTAAATAAAAAAAATCAATATAACTTCCAACTAACCCAGCCTTCATACTCTTGGACAATCTTTAACAAAAATATTAAAATAAACAAAATCAGCGTTGTCAAACATTTACTCAACTAGAAAGGTTTATTTTTCTATAGGTCACGACTTTCCATTCTATGCAGCATTTTTGAAACATGCTTTGATCCTACTCTGCTCTGCATCTACTATTTAACCCATTTTGCTTGTGCACAGCTTGTGAGAAGAAGTTTACCAAACACATTCCATGTGATTTAAAGTACTCTTTTATAAAAGAATGATAAAATAATTTTGTCAGTTATACTAAGTATTTTCTTTAAAATTTAAGGTGAAACAATATTTTTTTTATATCCTGAAGGATAGTACCAACAAATGTACATTAGTGCTAAACAGAATTTTCAGAAGTATCAGAATGTCTTAGCAGGAGTTTGACAATTTTATTGTCTTTTTCTCAAGTTTCACAATTTTATCAGAATCACTGTCATTTACTCAGAACAGTCTTTATGCTGTTTATAATTGGAAATTTCACCACTAAATGACTGATTGATTTGCGCTCATAATTAAAATATGCTTGCATCTATGCACTTGAAGTAAGTGTTACATTTGTACAACAACAACATATCACAAAATTTGCACATAAAGTGTGAGCTGTATTATCAATGAATTGCTTGAAAAATACAGACCAGAATTACCATATTTACGCGAATATAAAAACCGTTTTTGCCAAAATACCTCATTTGAAAAATAGGCTTTTACATACTCTTTCAATGTCACGAAAATCGAAAGATGTCTTAGTAATAATCTAGAAAGGTGATAAAAAATACGCGTATCTGCATCGTAAACCTCACTGTATTCGTTGAGCGGACGTATTCATGCCATCCTCCGCGGAGTTGCCGCGAGTTTCAAACAGACGCACGTCTAGGGCTTCATGCGCCCCGGGCAAGCATAGAATGTCTGTCATACCATAGATACGCCTCTAGCTTCAGATCAATATTTTTGAACGGGAAGGTAAACGGATTAACGAATATCAACTCATTATAACTTCATAATAATAACTGAAACACTACATAAAAATAATAACTGTCGAGATTTTGTTACACGATGGCCGCGAGGCCTCTCGATTCGATGCACGGAGAGTGCGTATCTGCGTTTTCATCGAAATGATAACATTCACCTCGATAGAGTAACGCATTCTACATCCGAACCGACAGATTGACAAAAAAAATTTTTCTTAGCAAAAACTTCACTATCGTCGGAAACTATACCTCTCACGGGGAGCGGAAGCACGTAACTGTAAGAGCTCGTAGACCACAACTGGATCACTTTAACATTTAGATATAAATTTAAAGTCAATGGTTGTTAAAGGTGCGGAGGACGCGAACAGGGGCGTGACGAGAAAAAAATATGGTGACACAGAAGGGACAGTTCGTTAATGGCATCAGATGAAAGACGAAGAACGTCTTATTTTGACTGAATATTAGGAATTCATTAAATATGAAAAATCTCAGAATGCTTCTCCAAAATGGGTGGAGGGGACGTTTGCCGAGTCTTTGCTGATGGTCTGATTTGTTACCAGATATAACTGCCAAAGTTAATGCTTTCGTTACAGCAGCCTAATAGATTCTCATGAGTGCCACTGTTCTAATGTGCTGCATGTTTTGGAGTTTCTTGTTACAAGAAACTAAAATTTATGTAAAACTTGTGAATAACTAAAATACATAGACTACAAAGAGGTACATAACATGCTTCACCAAACATTATTTTTATAATGTTTTTCCTTCCATTCTATCAACATATTTGTCACTGGTTAAGTATAACTCCTCCAGGCAGGTATTAAGCATGTTAACAGGTTTTATTTGTGCTTTGCATTCAAAATAAAACAGGCCACCTTGTCCTCTTTCACATTTACAATGTTACTAAGTGTCAATTAAAATACTAGTTTAATTTTTTGTTTCATTACAAAAGTGGGCTTGATTGCACAAAAAGATGAATTAAGTCATCCATTAATCATGTCAATCTCAGAAAGAGTATAGTAATTCTCATCATTTCAGCAGTACTCATATTTGTACTCAAATCTGATATTATAAATAACAATTATACTTATCTTGCTTATGATGCTGCTTGGTACTTCCTTATGGTGTTAACGAATGATTACTTCGTTATAATAAATATATTAGATTTACTAAAATCTCACAATTTTAATCATAGTTTTATGTTGAACATGTAACATTTCCTTCTTACACCAAAAAAATCTCTTTCACATATTGGTCTCCCTGACAAAACATTTTACATGATTCTATGGAAGCTTGTGGCTTACACAATATTCCACAACACAAAACTATAAAAAATGTGTTTTTCTAGAATTCTTTCAGAATATTTCAGAAGGAAGCAAGTAAGAATTGTGCTTTGTGTGATTAAGTCTTGTCAAGAGAAATCAAATGAGCTATTGATCAACTCAGGGTGCCATAAGTCACTTGATAAGTGTTTTAGTTCCTTAAAGAAAATGTTTTTTTAAAGAGAAATTTCCCGATGGATCCATAAAAGTAGATTACTTCCCACCAGGAGACAGAGACACATCAAATGACACTTCATTTGTCTCAACTGATGGACCAGAAGGGGTCTAACTGAGTGACTGACACGTAGGATACTCAATTGATTATAAGGATATATCGATCATGCATTAGGCAAAAGTCCTTAAGACAAGGTTTTCACCAATTGACAGTGGTATACCCTTGAATCCATTTACATTAAAAGAAATCCTACTGCAAAACCTGCATTTTCAATACTATGAAAAATTGATAATTAACATATGTACCCTAAAGCAAGCTATTCTTCAAATTAACTTATTTGCTGTCAATGTAACATTGTAGTACGTAATTGGATCATTATACACGTAATCATTAATCTCCAGATAAGGCAGGTATTGGCTTTTTTTAATAAGATTAACTGAGTGGCTAATTGTTGCCATTTATTAAAACTTCTTTAAATTTCTGCGTCTTTTCAGTACCTCACATACACAAAAGTGCAAACTACAAAAATTCATACATTCCCTCTAGTAGTCCTAAATATACTTTCTGGAATAAAGGATAATTTTGATTGTGATGATAAAAAACGTGCAGATGTGGTATATTCTACCCTCTATTCATCATGTTCTTCTTATATATCCTCTTTAATTTTCCACCTCTTATAATGGTAGGGATTTTTATTGAGGTTCTAGCAACCAATGTATTTGTGTGACACCCTAGAGCTCTACAATTGTTTCATGTTCTGCTTCTATAAAACACCATTGCTTATTAGACAAAATTATATTAATAGACCAGAAGATCTGCAGAGATAACTGTATTCTTTGCTTATTATTAACAATTTGTTCCCCAACAAAAACTGCAGAGATCCAATAAAGAACAATCAAAAAATAGTTTAATTCTTGCAAGTAACATTTACTCTCCTCAAATCTGAGAAACGTACACAATCTCAATCCACCCAATTTGCCCCCAGCTAGTACCAGAGAGACAGTGACCCCTATCGGTTCTAGATGTCAGATTCTTGGTTAGACAGGGGAAAATTTAGTAAGGAATACACTTCCCATAAAATCAGAAGCAGCAACATTGTGAGCCAATTAGCCTCAACACAAGAAATATATGGTTAATGTAATCACCACCTTTAAGATACCGTTGAAAACTTTCAGCAAACTAACCGAACCAAAACTCCCCTACTTCCTCTCATAACTTTGTTTTATGAAATGTTGTTCTATGTAATGTTAATGAAATTTTGAATTGTTGAAGTTGCTTATAAATATGAAAATATAATACCTTAGCAAAGCAAGGCGTACAGTAATTGGCAGGACAATTTTCACATGACCATTCAGCATTTTGAGGACACTCATCACAGGGAAGTAGCTGGGCTGTAATCACATATTAATATTTTAATTACAGTTCATAGCATTTCTTTTTTCTTCAAAAATCTACTACATCAAGTGTCAGTGCCCAAAACTTAAACAATTATTTTAAATCTCCAATTATAATAAATAGTTTAAACATGCATCATAAAAAAATTATCACAATGTCTATTAATGAAAATATTTTAAAAATATATCTATGAAGGCCTTTCCTGCTAAATTTCGAATACATTTGTAAAATTTATTTTGCCTCTGCTACCAAGCTGATCACACACATTCATCAATACTGTTTTTACTATATTACTGTTGTAATGAAAGTCATTTAATTTTTCAATGAATACGTAATAAATAACAAAAAACACCATTAATAACTATAACAAATTTAATTCACTGTAAATGAAAACTTCTTGAGAGTAAACAAACTACATGAGAAAACATCAAAAACAAGACACTATATTTAAAGCCTGGCTTGAAAAAATCACCACAGCTATTAAGAATTGCTTTTAAGGCATTACTACAACACTAACATTTAAAAAGTTTCCAATAATTACTTAGTAATATTAACCTGTAATTACTCAAGTCCTCCCTACCCTGTTTGCACGTCCCGTTTAGTACAAATGAGTAATTAAGTTGGTCAAAGATGAAATGGAAATGTGATTAGGATTGTAGTTATTTGGTGATCTTAAAGATATTAAAAATTAAAACTGTTAAAGCACATTTAGCATTCAAAATCTATTAATATTAACAGCGTCAAAGTGCCTACTCATTTTCCAGATTTCTTTGCCATTTTATACATACACAGGTTCATAGGTGTGCATGGAGAGGGGGGGAGGACACATTCCCGTAAACTGTTGAAAGGAGTTCTAGCTTCATGTAATAACACGATTTACTTTCAGTTAATGTGAATGAGTTTATACCAGTTCTCAAAAACTTAATGGACTTGTTGCACTGGGCACATTTCGGCAACATACTATTTTATAATCTTTGCGAAATCTTATTAAACGTACCATATGAACATTTTAGAATTAACTTAAAACTTGAATTTTCCAAAAACTGAAAAATTCGGAAACTACACTGTGTACCTCCTAGAATATAATTGACAAATTCAGAACAAACCCATGAAGAAACTTCAAAATCTACCCATTATCATCCGAAAAATCTGTTCCAAACTTTTTTACGGACAGCTACCACTGGCAATTCCTCACTCAAAACTAATTATTTTCAGTTTGTATAAAATATAGTTTCAAAAAGTAACTCAATGTTTATTTCTAGATAATAATTACATATGTGTGGACACATCAATAAGAAAAATATTTTGCATGGATCCGAGAACTATTAATCTACCAATTCCTAACAATCTCGCAATTGTTCTTCCCTGTCCTTTTTTAACAACTGCCCCAATCATCTTGTTGCTAGGAATTGTGACCCAAATGACGTGTCAAAAGAACAAACAACTACACCAATAGCGGCTCAAAATGTGGACAAGTGTACGTATCAACCCAAGTCAGAGTCAAGTCCTCCTACCACAATTCAAAAATACATTTAGTTTTACAAAATTAAGCCAATAGTGCTACAAATTTTCTCTTACTACTTATCTACTAATCTCTTGAGCCTTAGCTAGCTTCTTGGTATTGCCCCCCCTCTTCCCAGCTGCTCTCTGGAGTACCTAAAAGACCTTTTTCCCAATTTTCTATTTTTCAATTCCCTATTAATAGAATGGGAATAACATGACTAAGAATGAAATAGTAGAGTATAACATGGGCCTCAAAGTAAACTTTCATTCAAAACTTTAAAGGGCTGATTTGGGAAAACATCATTTGAGAATTTCTGAAAGTAGTATATTATGGGCTCCTTTTCACAGAAAGCCAGTTTTCAAGAATTTTCACAAGAAATCATCTGAAGCACTTACAAATGCAATAATGCAATACACACTTACACATAACACTCACACAAATGCAATATTGTGTCCAAATACCCTTACTATAAATATCAAGGACACGAGTTATATTTAAATACATATGTAAAATTTTTGAAAAATCAAAAGGATACATCAAGGGCATTTCTGTCATGTTATTCTGTGCATGTAGCACCATCCATTCAAAAGATTCTAAGAAATAATTTGGAGGTGCTGTTGAGAATATCTTAATTTAAAATTGCCTTCATATTTCACACAAAATTAAGCAAAAATTACTATTAAAAAAACACTTAAATAAAGAACTAATTGTGGAGACAATTAATTAGAAGAAATTAAAAAATCATTAGAAGAAAAAAAATCATCGGCCAATAATGTAGTAGTACTGGGGGATTGGTTAGTGTCAAAAACTTTTTTACCATTTTACAGAGAAAAATAGGTCCAGTGGCATGTTTATAAGCATGTATCATGGTATTACTCACAAGAAATTTCACAAAAAAAATGTAAAGGCAATTTTTCACTTTCATTACTATTGATGTTTAGGTTAACTGTTCTCTCTATACAAACACCTAATAAAATGAAAATCTTAAAAATTTCTACAAATTACCTGAAACTGAAACCCTTCAACACTTGCAAATTCTCATTTAATGACATATTAAATATTGCACTAAAGAAACTGTATTTTCATAAAGAAAATTTACATTTATAAAATTTCAGTCTAAACAAATGGCTTCATTAGTGATAACAGAAATTTGAATGATTAATATTTCAAAATAACACAAGGAAGAATCAACAAAAAATACTTGTTTTAGACCCACATAAAAAGGTTTTGATACAATATTTTAAACTCAAAATGATCTCCAAGTTATTAACAAACCAAAGGAAATGCCAAGCTTTCTGTCAAAATATTCAGAACAAACAACAAACTAAGAAATAAAATAGCTCATTGTTGCATACTAAGTTGTTACTTACCTCCAAGAATATTCACAGAAACATTGCTGACTGTTCTTGACAATGAGCTAGGGCTTGTAGGAGGAACAAAAGTAATCTTGCTATCTTGTGGCATTCTGGAGCGATGCCTTTCCATGAATTGTCCAAGAACGTACAGGTGAATTGGAAATTCCTTATTCAAATTTTTCATGCCCATTTTTTGCAGCGATTGCTTTGCACACTTTGTACATGCTACACTAGCATCAATCTGGAGGGATGTGGTCAGGCAGTGTTCACATATAGCATGTCCACAATGTAAAATATGTGGACAGCGACTTCCCCGTGGAGTAAGGGGATCTGTGTAGTAAAATAATTTGTAACAAATGTAAAGTTTGCAATCCAAACAAGCTATAAAACTATTCTGTTTAGGAGTTACACATTTTTGCACAAATAAACATAAAGTCATTAAAACTACATTGAATAAATTAATCTACTTCAATGTATTGCCTTATTTCAAATCAATGTAAATAAAAATGTATGAATTAGTTACCACATTACACAATTAAAATTTATAAACTTTACCTCGAACACAGAAGACATGATCACATCGAATACACGACGCAATTTTATTTTTCGAAGACATCTTTATTGCCACTGGTAGGTAAGTGATTAAACTTCAAGTGTTCAAGTGCACTTTCTAGAAGGGAATTCCCTTCATTGCGATAAAGGTTTTTACCACCTAATTGTCAGTTCATAAAATGGCAACACTAAATTAACACCGGCTCGAAGAGTTGAATTAAGTAATATTCAGCAATGATAGATGAACGTAAACTCCGGTTACAATAAAACAGGAGGTGATGAATTATACTAACGTGACTAAATGGTATGAGATCAAGAAATACTCTTCAACACACTAAATCTTCAAACATAGATACAACACCCGACTTTCCCAAGTCGAATCCACTGCGCAGACACTGTGAAGCGAATACTGGGGGGAACTACGAAATACCACAGTGCATCACTATTGGCTGACAAATGAAGCACCGATAGTTAGCCAACATTACAAAGTAAAAATTCAACCGTCAATCCTTTCATAAAACACTGAAAAAAATCGTAATTTAAAAAATCATAATTGTAAAGAAAGTGAAGTAAAAAATTAATTTATTTTTACATTATTCTTATTAATAAATAATTTGAAACACATACCATGAACTATTAAATATAGTGTACAATGAAATATTAAATTTATTAGATGGCATTAATCTGAAGTTAAATGGAGCAAAAACGGACAATACAAATTCCCACCCTCCCCAAAAAATTAAAATTTATTTTGTCAGTGTTTGGTTGTTTTCTATCAACAGAAAATAGAATTCATATTTACTTCAGACAAATTTTGGATAAATCATCTCACTCATTGACCTTTACTCAAAGACGAAATACTACTTTCATAATCCCGTTCTCAATCAATTCGAAAAGAAATTAATTTTGACTTTTATTTGAATAAATCAACAATTATACACATTATGACAACATCGTAAATATAGTCATTATTTATTAATTATTCTTTATTCGTTTTCAAATAGATTGAGAACAAGAATATGGAATTGATTATCAGGTCGATTCATGCCCAGAAGCTCCCACATCTACAGCACATTCGTATGAACAGCAGACAAATTTTATTTAATATATAATTATAATTGTTGATGAACGTTCAAGCTGTGGGTGACAACCCCGGCAGCGTGGTGAGCTGGGTAAGTGGTGGCCAGTGGGACATTTGGTCTTCATAGCGGTAGAAAGGTAGAAAAGTAGTAGTATGATTATCGCTCCATGATGGTAGTTATTCTTAGCCACTAAACGCTAGTGGCACTTAAAAAACAAAACATAACCGAAACATATCCCAAAATGAAAGATTGAGGGTATACAACACTGACCGTATTAAGTGCGTTTTTGTCAAATATTGAGTTAGGAGTAGGAGTGTAAAGTAAAAACTCCATTATTCTCTCTCTACGGAGGAGAGAGAAAGTTATGTAATGCTGCAAGAAAAAACGGCGAATTTTCGGCAAAAAAAACATTTATTGCAAGGCCCTGGTAATGAAAAAGTGGATAAATCCTGTTAAATTTAGAGGGGAAAATCCTCTAACACGTGGTGTAGCCAGAATCCATGTTTTGTGTGTCCTTGACACCGAAAAATCGAATGACGGCAAAACGTCTGTATGTCAGTGGTGTGCGGTGATAATTTTAGCAGTCCTGTGTCACTAGATAGGGCATATCCGGTGCTTATTTGAATTTGAGGAGAGAGAATTTGATTGGTCCGCCATCTTGACCCCACTTTTTTGGGCCAATAGAAGTCGATGTATGCGCGATGGTGCAGCGATCTACAGGCCACCCCCCCCTAATTATCCACGTACTGCCGTGTGGCAATTGTTCACGGCTGTATTTGTAAAGTGTTTGACAAGTTACCCGCCAGTTATAACGGTGTCCCGGTCGGTGTTTTTGTGTGTTTCGTGTGTTTTGTGTTACAATTCAGTGTGTTTTGCGTGCAGAAGAGGGTGTTGTGTTTTCCGTATTTCTTGTCAGTAATGCCAAAATTTACGCCCAATTGCCGAAACAGCAAGACGAAAGACTGCACCGCCACACATGGTTATTTTCCCGAACGATCCTGAAAAGTAAGTGACATGAAATGCTTTATATGGTTCTATAACAATGATTTCATGTACTATTCAGTAACATAGTAAATAATGTAATTATATGTGAGGATATCGTAAGCACATACAATTATTATTAACATCTAATGAATTCAAATTAATCATCTAATGAATTCAAGTTAATTAAACTACTGCCGTAAGATAATGGAATTACTCACTTTAATTGTAAGTTATTTGCCTCTGCAACATAATCTGCTAGATTATTAGTGTAATGCATTGTTAATGTTATTTTTAATTTGGTTACTTAATGTTACTTTCCGTTTATAATTCTGAAGAGGTAATATTATTAGGTACCTACATCATATGTTTTGCATAATTGATGTTTTGTTAAGATTGGTTTCTTATTGTTATGATAATGAGTGTTATTCCCTCTATTTTTAATATAGTCTTATTGTTTTTATTGCAACAACATTAAACTGAATATTTACTTAGTTCATAATTACTTCTTAATGTGCATAATATACATTTTATTACAGGTGCAGGAAATATCTGCTGGCAGCTCGGATCCAGTTAGGATCTGCCTTCTTCCTCATGGAAAACATTATCATTTGTGCGTTGAGCACTTCATGCCAGTAATGTTGACTGCAGGAAATAGCAGCGTGGAATGTGGTCCCATGTGAATTCATTTTATCTACTACCATTCATTTTGGCTTCCTCACATGACCTGGTGAGTTAAGAAATCTTCACATATATTTTTATAATGTCCTTATTTTATTGTTGGTAGTACAAGATAACCATTATTTCTTTATTTATTTGCTAAATATATGATGTTTATATGTTAAATAAATAATGGTTATCTTATAACCAAAAATGTGCTACCAACAATAAAATAAGGACGTTTTAAAAATATATGTAATGTAAAATATAATGGTAGTAAATGAATTAAAAAATCTTTGTTGTATGAAGATGAGATACAACACTAAAATTGAATTCCAATGACACTATGGCTTTTTATATTTCAGATGCCTCCCATTTGTTGGAAAAGAGGGGAAAACAAGTTGGAAGTACTGTTTGTTCCAGATGATACGAACTCCAATATTGTCAATTTTGGTAATATCTTAATATTTTAGTGTAGTAATTTTGGATTTCAGGTGATGTCCTAGTATAGTGTGTTGCTCATTTTCTGTTCAGAGTCTTTATGGGCTGTTCAGGGTGGAGTGATTTTAGTGCCAGAGGTTAAAACTAGTTAAGTATCACTCTGTAATATATTTTTTCACCAGCCGTTTCAAGGAGAATGCCAGGTGTTTATCTCCTTCAGTGTGTGAAGTTTGATGGAGATAGTTTGCAAGTGTGATTTACATTGTTCCAATATCATCACTATAAAGAATATTATAAGAATTGATTCAATTCATGTCAAAAAGAAGGTGGAAATAAGTATTTACCGGAATTAACGTACGGATGTAGAGGCGCAGGCCATCAATTCTGTATTTCAAAGAGCCTGTATTGTTTACTTTCATGATGCTTTTAATTAAAGCTTGCTGTAGACTACATTTTCATCATAAAATTGTGTATAAAAATATTACTGAAAAGGTAGTTTTAAAGTGTAATATTCTTGCATTCTGGCTATATAAATGCATTGATAAGCGAACATTCTCCAGTTGGTGGAATTACAAGAGTAGTAGGGAGTAAAATGGTTCAAGCACAAGTTAGCCAATGTTTGTGAAATTAATGAAAATAATTTAATCACAGATAATGACCCCAATTTAGTTTGGCATCATTGAGCCAAAAAATCATTAAAAAAACTGAACAGACAATATTTTCTTATTAGTTGAAAAACCAGTCAATACCTGCATCAAATGTTGAGTAATTCTGGGTTTCTGATCTGCCTTTGGATTTTCATCCACCATCTACTGAGCAACTAGCTATGCTTTTGGACAATAAATATATAGCCTGTAATAACAGAATGTAAATGAAATATACTAAGTCCAAGAACTCTGTCTTGAGATAAATAAGGTTGAAATAGAATCGGTTCATTACTTGTACTAGATACTAGTTTCTTTTAACACAGTTTAATATGTAATGTTGCTTTTATGAAGAAGAAAGAATAAAAGATTTTTGTGGACTGTTTGTGCAGATACAAGTTAGTTTATTTATAAAATAGATCAGTGATATTAATTTATATTATAATATCTTAATTACTATTTTGATAATACGCTGAAATTTCGCATTTGTTAATAACTGGCATGTCAATTAATATAATTGTTGGTGGTGTAGTCTTTTTAATAATGAATAAAAGACAGTTGTCTTGTATCAAATATGTATTATACTAAGGATCTTTTCGATAGCATAGCTACCATCCTCAGAGCTATCTGAAAAATACATAAAAACAATGAAATGGAGATTTCATAAATTATTTACAAAATTGTTTTTGTACAAATTGTTAATGCGAGATGCGTAAGCAAACTGGATCATTACCTTGCAGTACGTGCAGTACAGAATTTATACAATCTACATTTCAAATTTGCTTTTATGTAATTTTCAGATAGATCTGAGGATAATAGCTGTGCTATCGAAAAGATTTTTAGTGTAATACATATTTGATATCAGACGACACTCGCCTTTGATTCAACTGGCATGTCGTTTTGATAGTGATATAATATTTAAGAGGTAATGGTCACTAGTTGTATTATGACAATTTTCTTAATTCATGATTTCAATATTCGGTCAAAAGAAATGTGAAATAATCTATGTGTTATTTGCTTTTATTTATTTTATGAAAATTGAATTAATATGTTTGTATTGTGTACAACTATGTATGTTTACATAATTTAGAAATAAATATTGTTCATTCAATAACTTTTTATTTTGCACACTCCCTGGACTACAATTCCCTTCACCTACTCAGAATTCCTAATCCTTATAATTATTAGATTCTAAATTGCCTAGCATATTTTTTACATTAAATAATATTCATATAATTATAATTTGCCGCCATTTTGAAAAAATGCTTCGTAATATAATTTTAAATTTCCCGGTCGTCATTATGCGCTACCTCCATAGGCCGATCTTCCTTCGACGCTATTGGCTCAAAAAAGTGGGGTCAAGATGGATGCTACCCCCTCCGTGAAATTTGAGATTTGAATAAGAACGTTGGGAATAACGTTAAGTGCCGCCTCTGATATTATACTCTCTGAATTTTAGTAGGGGAAGCACTTTTGAAGTCCAGGTATAAAAAACGTAAAACAGATAAAGATGATATGAATTTTCACAAAATGTGAATATTAACCTGGGACAGATCGCATCTTGCATACGAATGTAACTGATCGCCCGAGAGAAAACAGACCCCAGGAAAAATTTCGGTGTCTAAATGTCTTCTAGCATTATAAACAAATATAATACGATATTTATGTGAATTACAACTTAACCTCATTTATCGAGTACTTTCTTATTTAAAATTATTAACACAAATTTGCAATATCCATCAATGCATTAAAGCATCTTTTTTTCTTTCATAAAATGAAAAATGTGTGCATAAACTTTAATATATGGTGAATGTTGATTTTAAAATGTATCTATAGAGTTCAGTAATAATGTTTTTCACAATCTTTACAAACAATGGATGTGATGTCAGTTCTACTGTTTTCTTACACTTTTCACATTCTCAGGATGCTCTGCGGTTTAAATTCCTCGGACAAATTTCATGTCTTGTTGGTTCTCTTTCTCGCAACTTGTGTTTCTTACTTTTGCTCTGAATACAAATATTGTATTATTTTAGTTATCAGCTCAGCGACAATCCTGGTAGAATTTATCGCATAATAGACCAAGGGCGAATACGATCCAAACTTCTGTCTGCAATTGTTATGTGTGGTGATTCCTCGAAACATCAGTAATGTTTTATTCTCCTGAAAGTTGATCATGCCTACTTCGAATGTATCACCGGAAACGGAGATTATGGCGACGGATCCGTGGGCATCGCGCCATGCCGATCGGCTCTGCTTGTCAACGCGGGTTGAACCCACTTTCCTCGCTGTACTGCGCGGAATGAGTCTGCCAATGCATTCCCTTCCCGCAAGGGAGAACTGCAGAACGATACGCAAAGAATTAGTTTGTTTAGAATACTTTCTTTAACTTAATATAAACGTTCTCGGTATTATTAGGTTCTTGATACTTTCATTGTATTGTAATGTAATTAGCACGTACTTCGAACACTCTCAACATGCCAAAATAATAAATTCTTTCGAACTTGAAATTGCTACCAGTCGATCACAACATAATGCATTTAAATACTCATTCTCGCGCACTCACGAACCGACCCGACTTCTCACGACGCATGGCGAAGTCAGACGCCTGCATTCTGTAACGCCTGCACTTCACGAGATTAATCTACACACCGTTCTGAAAACATCCATTGTTTCGATTCAACCACACTTAGCTCAGAATCTTAGTTGAATGAACAATTTTGCTCTGGCCATAAGCAACGAATATTTCCAATATAGAAAGGATTTTTTCTGTCCTTTACTTACGGGAATTACTCATTCCCTTCATTCCATGGAATGCACGCCACTGCTGTATGTCCATACGCCCGTCTGTCTGTGAACAACGCTAACGGCTAAACCGTTCAGACGATTTTCTCTAAAACTGATATTCCCCAATCGATCTGGCTGATGTCGAGATCCCTTGAATTTGAAACCAATATTTTAATTCTGAGGGACACTTTACATGAAGCTCCTCGGGCATTTCCAAAATAAAAAAAATGGCTCCATCGTTTTTTATTAAATTTTTTAACGGATTGTGAAGGACGTTTAAGAGAATGGTGCAGGTCTCATTGTCATTGAAAACCCTAATTTTTCGAAAATTGCAAAAGTTCAAAATTTTTTCGGAGTCTTCCTACTAATAAAATATTAAAGATAGAGATTTTTTCGTTTAAGGAAATCTGTTCCTTAAAGATAGATTTTGAAATAAGGTCATGTACAATTTTTCGAAAATTTGAGTACTTTTCACGTAATTTTGCGGGAAAATGCGGGCAAGAAAGTATGTGCTGTTTTAGCATCACTATTTATTTTAGTGAACAAATGGTTTCTCAACAGTTCAAACAGTTGCCGCATTGCAGCGGTGGGAAGAAAATGTTTTCCATAGCGTTTTCTATTGTCATTCAACTTTAAACTCGAGTTTCTCACACCACATTTAGAGCACTTATATCTCTTGTGCTATAAGCCCCCAAAAAATACAACTTTTTTAGGTTCTGGGGAAAATGATTCCGGCTTTTTTTCTTCTTCAATTTATGATTATACAAACTAAAATAGGTAACATGCATTCCTATGGGATACTAATGTACACGAAAACTCAGTAACATCAGAAAAATATGACATCCTACCCAAAATTTAAAGCTAATTTTTGGCTCTAGAAAAAAAAAAGTACCGGCTTCTATTCTCGAAAATTAAGGGTTATACAAAGTAAAATAGGAAACATATGTCCTTATGAGTTATTTCGAACAAAAATCTCAAAACGTTAAAAGGAAATCCTACCCAATATTTAAGACTAATTTTAGGCTCTCGAAAAAATTATCCCTGCCTCTATTCGAAAGTTCAGATTTGTAAAGTCAGTAATGTGAACGAGTACTTATTTGACACTTAGGCAACAATATTATTCAAAAGAAAATAATGAGGATCGAAATCACAGTTTATTTGTTGATATTAATTTTTAATAATCATGGGTTTCAATAATTTCAAGTTGGCTTCTTAAGAAACGAATTTATAGATATATCACAATATCTTTAAAATGCTCACTCACACAATTCTACCGTATTGGTGATGTATTCGTTGAGATAAAATGACGGTAAAATATTTTGACGCGCCATTATAGTATAAGATAGTACTCCCTGATTAGCCAATGACAAATATTGAAGGTAACCAAATCAGCACTTGTAATATTAAAAATGGAATAATTTTGTTCTTGAACCCTAAATTACGTTTGAACTTTGGGAGGGAGTCGTATTTTTTCTGAGGTTTATGAGTTTTCGTGTATAATAGCCCAAAAGGAAACATGTCACACGTTTTACATTGTACAACCCTGAATTTTGGAATACAAAGCCGGAATAATTTTTTCTTGAGCCTAAAATTAGCTTTAAAATTTGGGTAGAGTATTATTTTTTTCTGGAATTTTTGAGTTTTCGTGTACATTAACGAATAAAGCGTATGATACCTGTTTTTCTTTGTACAGCTCTGAAAATATGGGATGACAAAAGCCAGAATATGTTTTCCCCATAAGACTAAACTTAGCCTTAAATTTAGGTTGGGGTATTATTTCTGATATTTTTGTTTCCGTGTACTTGGCCCAGAACGTATGTTACCCCTTTTACTTTCTTTCCTTACTGCCTACGAAGCAAAGAGAGAGCATTGCAATCATGCAGCGGAAATCGGCGATATTCAGTAGAAAAAATCTGATTCTGATTGTTGGCCCTGGAAACGAAGAAGAGGATAAATCTTGTTCCTATACATAGTACATTACTTCCTCTTATGTCGTATAATCGGTATCCCCTTTCTCTAAGTCCTTGATATTGAAAAATAGATTGACGGCAAAATGTCTATCTGTCCGTATGTGGTGAAAAATAGAGCCTAAACTGTCCTGATGATCTTCTCCAAAAATTGATACTCTCCTATCAATCTCAAAATACTCGAGGCTCTGCGGGTTTGAAAGAGATATTTTATTTTACTTAATACTACTTTAAATGACACCTCAACATTCTCAGGTCTTATTTTCATTACACTCTGAATTTTTGAAAATTTCAAATTTAGGAACAATGCGAAAAAAGTGCTTGTAGCACCACTTGTTGCTGTAAAAAATAAAATCTTGTGTGGACCACACGCGTTAACTCGATCTAGTCATGTCGCCCAAAAAAAGCCTTAGCTTAAAGCCCAACAATTGGACTTTAAGCTAAAGTCCTAACTTAAAGCCCAACAATTGGACTTTAAGCTAAGAATTGGAAGAAGTCCTCGCGTAAATTGAAAATTTGTAAAGCTTTTAGAAAGTTGAGAAAATGTTTTTGGAGGCTTAAGTTCGTCATCTTATCCTCCATTCCTACTACAATTACACATTTGATCGTATTTACGTGTCGAAATTTTCATGTCAAAAGGACTGGAAAAAGCGGGAAATTGGAAATGTTAATTTTTTTAAATATAATAGATTATTTTATCTATTTACAAATATGTACACTCAAATATATGTGGTTACAATTTGTACAAACAAATTAAACACACGTTAATAACAACATATTACATTCACCTTCCTTTAAGGGCTTAAGACCAACTAAGGGATGATCACCTCGTAAAATTATCTCAGTTTTATTGTTCAGTCTGGCGGTTGTGAAAGGGAACAGATGAGGTAATTGAACATCTTCTTTAGGTGATTGATGTTTTATGATTGTGAAATTAGACATCTTCGTGAAACCTATGGTCCTGCACAATTCACTGAAGTGTTCTTCCTCGCCTTCTGCAGCACAATAGGAGTGCCACGATCCATACGAACGTCTTCTTACTTCTCCAGTTGTCCTGTACACAGAAAATACTGTAGTGAAACTCGAAATGATGCCAGTACTTACTAGATAAAACATGAAAATTACATGAAAATAAGACGGAAGGCGCGTCGAGTTTGGGGGAAAAGATGTGAAATATTATATCCTGATGTGTAACTCAAAAGTTATTCACTACATCAATGTGTCTGTCTAAAAATTGTCTGCACAGAACAAAGTCAAAAGGATATGAGAATCAGCTCTGGATCTTTACCTGTGTACAGGGCACAGGTTAAACAAGTATTATGTAAATAACTAGATCTATCAAAGACCCAAAGCCTCAATACAAAAATAATACATCAAGTTATTCGATTGTTAATAACGTAATTAATTTGATATGCTTCAAAAACTGCGACTACATCTCATCAATCATTACTAAACATCGGGAATTTAGGCAAATTCCTATCTTACTGCTTTGATGTAACACTGGAAATTAACTATAAACATTTACACGACTTTCCGAAATTACAGGAACTACATTTATATTGTGCCTAAAAGTGCCTATCAACATTAGAGATTAAAAATTCCTATTCGCTCGTTTAATACAGTCCTTTTAGAATTTAAAAAATATTTTGCGTATTTACGAGCTCGTTTTGTAATTGAATAATCTCAAAGAGAAAAAATTCGGATATTTATGTGATTGGTAAATCATCGAAAACTTTTTCAAAGTTTCTTATCGCTAGCGATCGCATTCAATTAAAATCCAGTCTCCTCAGTTAGGTTTACTTCGTGCAAATCATTTTAGATCGGGTATTTATGTTAACCTCAACCTAAGGTTCCACATTTGATCAACCTTCCATCAATTTATAACTTCCAATTCTCTCAATCCGCAAGAATGGTTTGAGTAGCCAAAATTTTTGAGTTCTAAGCCTAAAATTAAATATCCTTTTTTCGGCATTAAACAAGCTAATTCAATTATTTTCAATGTTCGAATAAGTCATTTTGTGCTCCAGCAAGGTAAATAGGTAGGCAAGCAATTGCTTCATATAACGTCAGCAATATATAGAATTGTCAGAACAGTGAACGCTGGGACGAATGAATATAGTACGTAACGCCTACTCTGCACATTTCTTTCAAGTTTCGTGTGATTGAAAATGTCATTTATACTATTCCCTATAAAAATATCAATAATATAGGTTAATTATAATATATAATAAATACATAATTATAATAATATTATAAAATAAATAATAATAAAAAATATAAGTATAATAAAATTAATTTTAAAATGACATTTTCATGTAAATTTATACCACCTATTTAAGACTAAAAAGCTTATTTTCATCCATTAGGGGCCTATTCGAAGGGCCTGAAATGGCATTCCTACAGGTTTTGGAGCGTAAATATTCGAAGTTAACTCATCAGGCCTCAGGAATAGTTTGTACTGACAATTAAAAGAATATCAAAACTAAAGTCAAATGGGTGATTACTTTTATTTTTATATTGTTTTAAATAGTTCGCGAATAAACGTTGAAAAAATCACAATAATGAATTCCGTGAGCTTTTTCCGGGAGACGCCGAATACGTGGAACATATTACATTACACATTACCCTACCTACATTTGCAAATTTCATTGCCGATAAATGACCATTTACGCAAAAACTAGGGAGCGAATTTCTATGATTTTGCATATTTTTGTTCGTTGCTTCAGTGCATAGCTAACTGAAATTTCTTGACATTTGTTTAGAATATAATGCTATTTAGATTAATATGTTAGTGCATATGTGGCCGATTTTTCCTGTTGGTACATATTCGTGTAATTATAGGCGCATATTTTGCATATTTCGTTAAAATACCCGTATATCTGATCCGTTTCACCTTGTAACGAAAAACCCCTCTCACTGCTACTGATATCGATCACGCCCACGAAATGGGCGCCAATGCAACGAAAAAACCCCCCTTTCCTATTTACTAAAACGCCCTACGAACTGGGCACTAATGTAATGAAAATCTCCCCTCTCAACTCCTATTATTGATCACGAAAAACTTCCTTGCTGATCACCTGTAATATCTACAATGCACACCACTGTGCCCCCCCCTTTTACTACCCGGAGTTTTCCTGTTTACATAAATTTATCAGGGCGGGCCGTGATTTGTTCTCTACAGAACACAAGCGCCACGCCAATGCAGGGACCAGGATCAGCTAGCTATGTGATAAAAACACCGATTACGTAACATCAAAACGAGAACTCAAAATCTCGTTTGTTTATTTTCCTTTTAACCAACAGAAACATTAATACCCTCATAAAAGAATCAATACCACACAACATCAACAAAACACGATGTCATAAAAATCACAAAAATCAATAAACATATTATACCCAAACGTTATTACGAAATAATGAGCTCAACACTGTGGCCACACCCATTACATTGCAATCCCCCCAAAATGTTTACAGTTTTGCATTTGCAAATCATTTATTCTTCCCAAGAGCAAAGAAATCAAAGTCATTGACTTCACAGGAGTGTTGCAAAACAAAAAAATATTCCACTTCCCTTTCGTTGTTAACGTAGCAGCGACCGGGTCCACACACAGGATCTCACGCCGTCATGCGTAAGAACTCTGCTCCACTGCTGCCTGCTAGCGCCGAATTACCAGTGCCCCCCAAATTGGCACTGACCACGGCGACGATATGCAAAGACGCGCTCGAGTCTGCTGCACCTCGGCACACCTCGTTCGGCGACACCCGCTTCGATTTTTCAATGGTCGAAGTAACACCGGTTCCAAACATTAGTAGAAAAACTTTCAAAATTCACAAACCTCAAAATTATGATCGCGCGTGGCATAGCTTTATATATTACTACTAAAATAGTTCACATCACACGGCATACAGTTCCGCCACCTTGCGAATACAAGTCCGAAGGAGCCACACCTCGAAATTTTATAAGTTCGCGTGTTAAAATACTATCACGAGTGACGCGGAGTACAACTCGCCACTAAGTTATTCACTCCTCTCACAGTTTATAATAGTTCACTAGTACGAGTCCAGAAGAGAACACTTCATCAAAAAATTACAAATCCAAATTTTAAAATTATTCTTGCAATAAGCGACGCGGATTCTGCCTCTCGCTACCAAGCTATTCACCCGTCTGACCCCCATTGTTGTCCTAAAGCATTTATAGTTTTTCCCGAACAAAACAATAGCGCCTCTACTGTCTTCTGCTTTATAAAATAGTTTATTATTAATTTCTAACACTTCCTGGATTGTCTTATTATATTGTAAAATTCCCAATTAAAATTTCGTATCCATTCAGCTTCTTAGACATCACTTTTCTCGCTTCATTTTGTTAAAAGAATGCCTTTTCGTGCGTCTCATGCCTACAAACATCGCTCGTTTATTTCTCAATTAACTAATGTAACATAATGTTTATCTATTAATGTTCGGCGTCCTAAAATTGTGTCACTGCGTTTATAATTTGGCCCGTATTCCACGGAATACTTTGGTATATGCCAAATCTCGGTAGACACACTAGTTTTCGTTTAATTTATTAATATATCCAAACTTTTCTGAAGTGACGTTACGACCATTGTTGTTTTTGTTTTTTAACATGTTAAAATCAATATCGGAATCACAAAACTCGCGATATTATGCGTTTCTGTAACCCGATTTAGCTGAAACAAACTTTATTCTGTTCCTTATAATTTTGCGCGTTGACTAGTAACACGCAACCATTAATTCACCACGGCGTTCACATGCTCGCCTGAAAACATATTAAAAGTCAATATCGTGATCACAAAACTCGCGATATTAGGCGTTTCTGTGATCCGATTTAGTTGAAACAAACTTTATTATGTTCCTTATAATTTCGCGCGTTGATTGGTAACGCGCAACTATTTATTCCCCTCTGCGTTCACATGTTCGTCCGAAATACTCGTTTTCTCTTAGATCACCTTCACTTGTTTTTTCTGTATTCCGCTCTGAAAGTTTCTACATAAAGTTCTATACCCGGTTCATAAACCAATGGTCACTTCATGTTATTTACCTATTTCATTTGTAATAGATGGCTAAACTATTACAACCTTTTCACAGAATATATTTATTTGTGAGGGTATATTGATTCGAAAGTGCTGGTCACAGTTTGTGATTTTTGTTGATGTTGTTGCTGCTGTTGTTGTTTTTTGTTTTCTATACATTATAAAATACTTGCGCAAATGTAGGATATATTTTGATAACATATTCCAGAAACTGGACAGAAAAAATACAAGATATACAGTGTACTTCAATAAGGTGAATATTTACTTCAATTATTTCTATTGTGAAGTAAGGAAGATTATATGAATGTTTGCACAACAATATATCTTTTCATTCCAAGCACACTTCTCTTGAATTTTATCAACTAAGGTTTATAGAGAAAATGAAATATTGTTAATTTTAATTGCATATTAAAATGCATATTTCAGAATTTTTAGGTCATAAATGCATATTTTTAAAGGTCTATTTCAAGATATTTTAGGGCATAAAAATCCTCTCCCTAGTAATAACTCATCAACGAACAATGTTTGGAAGGTATTCTTTGTCAACATTTAAGCCAGTATCGATGATTATTTATTTTTACTGTATTTGAAATTTAATATGTACGGAATACTTAAAGGTGATTTTTCTCGAGACCAAAATAAAAGTAACTATTTCTTTCTCGCACAGGTATGGATATACGGATGGTACTTGTATACTCTGAATACGTACTATTAGCCCAGTCAAATGGTATCTGAACCAGGAAAAATTTCCGGAAGTTTTTTCTCAACGGTTCTATATATTTTTGAAGGTGCTGAATTCTAATTTGATGTTTGCCACTTCAAAAAAAGTCGGCTTCACAGAGAAAATTGCGAAAACCCCAACAAATTTCGCCCTCTTTTTGTTTTTCGCTTATATCTTCAACAATAGTTGCTCTATCCAAACAATTGTAATTTAAAAAATTAAAGTAAATAAAATTTCCTACAAAATGCATACATTAACTTTAAACGTATGACAAACGGTTTAGGCATTAGAGCGCGCTGAAAAACTTACTTTTTGGGCCTCTGGCCAAAGCGAGAGAATAGCTCTTTCCAAACAACACATCTCGCGGCGGCGCTCTAGTTTCAGAATTACATGCTTGAAAACAATTATTGTAAATAAATAATTGGCATTGTTCCAATTCCTGTATTCACTGAATCGATAGGGTCGTGTTTGCCCACGCGGAGTATCTGTAAATTCAAGCCTTAGGAAACCAAAATTAGAGCTGGGATATAACAACATTTTTACGACAGTACGTTCTGTACAATACAATATAATCATCAAAAAATTGTACCAACAGTATGTTTTGCCAATATGTGCCAAATTATGAGTAAAAGTAAAAATAATCCTAATGAGGAAATTTTAGGTATTAAACAAATATATTGAACCAGATAATTTCATAGATGTTTGGTAATGCAAACTTCAGGTAAAAAAAGAAATACACTATCACTATAGAATAAGACGAGAGTAAGAAATCAGCGAACAACACCGATTATATCTGATTGCAATGAATGGTCTGTTTTTTTAAAAATACGATTTTTGTTTTCTCAATTGCGAATAATAGTCATCTCATTACTAGACAATTACTGACGTGGAAACTAGATATCTATGTCAGTGATTAGCCGATTATTATGTAATTGTCTAAACAGAAAACAATGATAAATTATATTCTTTTAAAATCTTTACCAAAGATTGTTTAGGGACGGGACAGATGTACACAGTCTGTCTCTACCAGATGTAACATTGCAATGGAGAAAGACACCCGATCCGAGCAAGAATGATATTTACTGAGAAGCGATACCTCCGGTTCGTACGCAAAATATTTCCTGCTATCTCTTCTCATCCAGTCGTAATTCTAAAGATACCACCACATTATGCGGACCTCGCAAACTTAGACCACTTCTGCAAATCTTCGACAGCGATATAGTGTATAATTCTCAAGAAAACGTCAGCAATAGAGATAATTTAGATTCTCGCGCGTGATACGCAGATCCTCGTACCAAATTTAGGAAATCTATACCTTGCATAAAATTTCACGAAGTATTTCACGAGCTGGCTCGTGATTGCTCATGAAATATCACCCTCCACCATGCACTAGCGTGTGATTGACTCTTCAGCGAAAATCCAGCATTACGCGCTGACGCGAGATCGGCGATCAATTGTAAAGATAATTTGCCACATTTAAGAACTCATTGGAAAATAATATGAACCTGCAATATTTGCAGTTTTATTATTTTGTGCACAATGCTTTTCAAGGAATGATCTACTTGTGATAAAACATTGAAAGATGGAAAGCAGAGAACGTTTGTGAAACTAAGGGTGTAGGAATATTTCGTTGAAGCTCGAGAGAGGCGGTAGTATGGTAATTTTTCGTTCATTTAAATTTAACTCACAAGTGTGACAAGTGAGTATAGGAGACAACATGGAAACGAAAAATTGATTTCTATTTACGTGAAGATTGCTCAAGAAGAAGCTGAATCACCTCAACTACATTCATTTATACCTAACTTTGCCTTCAAAACTCGTGATCATATTTGCAGAGAGACCAGTGAGATTTCGGGAGAAACAAATCAAAAAGCTTCCCTCAAAACGAAATCTAGATACACTGCGAGGAAATTTGCTGTCAATAAAAACTGTTTTATGACTCGCCAGATATCATAATGATGATTTTCGACGTTCTGTAGTATATTGAGTAGAGGCAGTAAATGACTTGGCAGCTGCTGATGTGCATGAAAGCACTACATCAGAGCCCAAAGATGACAGGAAAACAAGTCATAATCAGGTCCTGCGTAGCTGATGCAGAATCAGCTATGCAAACTATTTTGTTTTCTTAGAAACAGTGACGAGGAATACTAAGTTACCATTGAAGAACTGATAAAAGTGATTGAAGGTAGTTTGCTTGTTTATCCAAAAATAGTTAAAGCACCTATACCGTATGTTGTATGTTTTAAGGAACAGATACTCGGCGCGAGCAAGTACGTCCCTACTTATTCTGTATCAGAGTGTTAATCATTTAACAATGCCAATTATTTGTTTGAAATTATTATTTTCAAGCACGGTAAAGTGAAACTAGAGCGCCGCCGCGAGGTACAGTGGTACTCAGTTTTATTTCTAACAGTAGTGCAACCGTGACGCTTATTCGCTCCAAAAGCTTCCTTTAATTTTTAGAGCGAAAATAAATAACTAATTACAAAATGTACTTACGGGCTATTTCCTGAAATGCTGAGTTCCCAACAGTGTTCTTCATCTTCCTTCCCAGGGCAGTCAGGTTCTCCATCGCATACCAACTCGGGTGCGATGCATGTTCCAGAACTGAAAACAGAACCCATTAGTATAGGTTAGGGTTGACGAACTGGCAGCCGGCGGTGCCATTTATCGTGGCCCGTGAAAGGTTATTAGTTAAATGCGAATGCGAAGATTAGCCAATGCACCATGGTACGTGACAAATGACACACTACGTCGAGACCTTAAGATACCTACAATATATGAAGAAATCACTCAGCGTATCACCACCTACCAAGACGGTTAACCAAACATCCAAATTCATCAGCCATCAATCTACTGGACAATAGTGAGGAAGAACACCGACTTAAAAGATAACATATTCTGGAATTACCATTCCGTTTCAAACAACCCACATGATGATGAACTCTGACTTCAATTAATACATAATTATCACATTTACTGAATATTTGTTAAAAACAGATTGTAAATAAACAGAATACTAAAATAAAAAAAAAATTTAAAAAATGCGAATGCCTCGTGCATCCAAGTCGGGCAAGAACATTATGCGCCTATCGCACGCAGCCTGTTGGGGTCAACACCCCCTTAATGTAAAAATAGGTTAAGTTCAGATTTAAGAATTTTTTTCTGGTAAATTCAGAAATTCAAAGTCATAGCAATGAGTTTCACTGCTTTATGGATGGTACGGCCCGATGTGACGCATAGTTCCATATTCCCCTCTCCCGTTTCACACCTCGCATTATTTTTGGTTCGGAATGAATGACTCTCAACAACCGCTCACAGACCATATAAGAGGGTGCGGCGGCGGGCCTAGTACCAGCCTGGCTGGTGGGAGGAATCTTCGCAGATCACTGGACACATATGGATATCTACGACGGAGTATGATGGACTCCGTACTCATCTTGGCTCATCTTGGGCACCTGAAAATCGAGCATGACGTGGGACATCTCTAGGCCGCCGACACCACCCCTGTTTCTTCTTCTTCCACGGACATCTCCCGAATGATGACGATTCGGCGCGCTACTGGTATTTATATTGTTACTTGGAATATTGTTGAAGGAAGCTCTTTTCGAATAAATACATGCTGAAAAGCGAGTCTTTCATTACCCTTCTAATCTCTATTTAACCATTTTTGAGCGTAAGCAAAGTAGGCTTACGCTCTTCCTGAGAACCGTTCCCTTTTACTTGGCAGGTGGGCCTAGTAGCGGCTGGCATGCCATTACCTTCCATTCATAAACGACCATGAGGAATGAATGATAATTTTCATACATAAAGATGATATGCGGATTTTTAAAATTATTTTTATTTACTTGCAAGCTTTGAGGCCTTACACGTGATGGTTTTAGAGTAACAAAATACAAACATATACAATATTTATCGTACAAGTTTACATTTGCGGTTAACCCAATTGGGCTCCTGCAGAATTTAATATATACACATATTATATTATGGTTGGCATTTGTGGTGCATTGGAGAGGAATGAAATCGTGGATTTATTTTTTAACTTATATTTTTAAAGAAGTTTAAAAATAATCTAGGGTGCCATGCCGTGGGCATTGCTGTACGTTTGCGGTATAGAATACATTATTTACTTCACAAAATTAATAGTTGCTCAGTGGTGTTTTGCAAATGAGATATAACTGGAGTTAAAAGAGCTGAAATGTCAAGGTTCATAGGAGAAGTCGGTTGTTTAGAAGGGTATGTTTTCAAAGATTGAGCATATGTTATTCCCTTTCGAAAGACAGATACATTTGTATTATTCATAGTATTTATCGCATGGGGTAAGAACAGTGATTGGGAGGAGAGGGTTGGGAGAGTAGGAATGTTGTGTGGTGCTGATAGAAAACATATTGAAGGTAAATGCGTTTCTCTTGAAATGTTTAAGGTATTTAATCCGGGAAAGCATTTATTTTTTGCTGGTAAACAGGACAAGGGGTGTCGCATATTACGTATGGATATTAAAAGAGTTATAGTAGAAACAGTCACACGCAAGTTTTCTAACAGAACTGCCACAAGAAAAGTTGGTGACCATGATTTCTATATTCTGTCCACTTTTTTAGCTGGGTAACCTTGAGAATTCAATTCTCCTAGGATATCTGTTTCAGAAATAGTTGGTGGAATGTTTTTAATAACGAATGATAAGTTTGTTTCCAGGCCACATGAAAATATATTTCAAAGAATTTTTCTCAAAGTGTGATGATAGGGAGTAAAAGTTGTCACTGGTTGTTGTTTAGATTCTGATGCAGTTCATGCGAGCTTCTGTGGAGTAATCTGATATCAGGTTTTCACTGAGAGTTTTAGTAAAATCAACAGATATATTGGTGGAATTTTATTATCGCACGGCACATGAGGAGAGTCACTGTCGTCAAGCTCTTCCGTTAACGAATCAAATCTATTTTTAACTGGGAAGTCTAAAAGATAATTTGGAGTAACATTACATGGTCGTATAAATTTGTTGCTAATAAGATCACTCTTTGCAGGACGTTTGTGAGAAGTACCTACTGAGGAAGTAGAAGTGAGCGCAGTTTCCATTATTATATCTGCGAGGCCGCTACTTTGTCCCGTTACCTATTTGTCCTTGCGGCTGATTTCCATGTTGGCCCCGGCACACACGTTCCGGTAAACCAGTGAGTCCGGTAAACCTGTTCATGTCACGCCTCGAAATCACACACATTGAATAACTAGTGATGCTACAGAATGGCATAAACACTCCTGTATTAGTTTTTTTATTTCTTTTGATCTCGGCTAGCTAATTAGACTTGCCACATACCCTTTCCAGCTGCAATCTATCGCCACCCAAAGTATATTTTTTTGACATTTTCTTAATTTTTCGGTTTCCAAATAGAACGGAAATATTATTTTAATAATATTAAACAACATTAAAACCTAGTCCTAAATGGAAAGTGTTTTTTGAAAATGCGGAATTTTGAGCTCGTTTTCGCAGAAAACTATTGAGTTTTTTAGAAACTTTATATGACATTATTTAAAGCACATATACTCTCAATTATAATAATGTTAACAAATCGCCACTAATGTAAATATTCTCTATCTTCAATTTTGTAGTAGGAAGGCACCGAAAAAAATTCAAAATTTTGCAATTTTCGAAAATTCAGAGTTAACCGTAAAATTCGGACCTATACCACCTTAATAAGTATATTTTACCCTATTCTTACAAGAAATTCAAAGAAAGAATTTGGAGCCGTTTTTGAGAAAATTTTGAAAATGTCCGAGGGCTTCTTGTAAAGTACCCCTAAATTTTAACGAATGTTTTTCAAAATCTCAAAGCTTCGACTCGAGTCAGATTGAAAGTGAATTCTTCAATTTGGAAAAATTCCTTCGCATTGTTTAAGCGCTAGTGGTGTTCTCAGACGGGCGGACGTTTTGCCGTCAATTAGTTTTTAGGTATCAAAGACCCTCAAAACAGGGGTTCTAGCTACAACACGTGTTAGAGGATTTATCCTTAATTTAGCAACTGGATTTATCCACTTTTTCGTTATCAGGGACCGGCAATGAAAATCCGCCGTTTTTTTCGCGCAAGATTACATAACTTTCCCTATACTACGTATATTATTTCGTATATGCGCATGTATGCGGGAAAGTAAAAATGGGCATCTAAACGATCAGAGAAAAGTGTATAATTCACGAATTGCCGACAGTGAGAACAAAGCAACTGGTAGAATACATTTGAGAGACCTCTCCGGAAATATAATCAGCTATCATTCGGAGAAAATTATATCCTCTGATACGCCACTTCCTGTGAACATTGATAACCACTCAACTAGCGAGATGCCTCATCTCATTTCCGAAGATAACGTGCAAGAAAGAAAATGAAAGCAGTGAACAGTGAAAGAAAATAATTGCGAAGATCTCGTAGACATTATCGCACCAGTTATAGATAACTCTGATGGTTTCTTTATGAGCCCCAACACCCACTGTTCAACCCAACCGCTCCTGTCTACATCGGCCATTAGCGACTTCGAATAGGTCAACTGGCGACCGCGACCGGGGAACTAGATTTCTCCTAAGTCTCGGCAAAAAGCGAAAGCGTCTTGTTAGAAGGTGTTCCTCGTGGGTCAAAAGCAGGTAGTTCAGTTGAAAGTCTGCCTTCGGGGTCAGTTTCGCTGCTAGGCAGTGGCGTAACCTGAGTTTTGTCTTAGGGTATGTATCTCGAGAAATGGGAAAATAATTTAAAACTTTAATTATAATTTTAAATATTTTTCATTCACCAATACCATTTCTGTCACTTTGATCAATTAGAGCACAGAAAACTGATCCAGTAAAAGTAATAGCTCACGTACTTCATGTATTTTACTGGTTGAAAGTTAGAAAAAGTTGACTTAAGTTCACAACCTAGCAAAATATAATATGTGTCCTCATACTTTAATAATAAGAGCACTATCAAACCCAATGATTATCAAAATTGTCCAATTCATATGATTTCGAACCCAGTAGAATTGGCGTAATTTATAAAATGGAAAACAATGATCTATAATAAAAATATAATAGGAAAGAGAAAGTCAATCAATTAACAGACACGTAATGAACAACAGTTGACAGTTGTCCTTTGCTGCTTACATCAAGGGTTTCATCTAGTATGGAGGAGACAAAAGAGGCTTTAGAAATTTCATTTTTTAATTTCATGGGACATAACCGATCTCACACTTGAAATCCAATGAATCTGAATTTCTTGGTGAGATTGCACGAAACACTGGAATTTTCACATCATCCTTGTCAGTTTTATATTTTATTATTTCACTTATATATTCCATGAAATTTTCTCTATTTGATGTTCCCCTATTTTCATTATGGCTAGAAAATACAAGCCCTTGTCTCCCACAAAAGCATACAACTCGAATGAAGTGACTGAATTTCCCTATTTTCCATTAGATCACTGTTGTATTTATCCCTTATATCACCGTTGTGTTTATTTCCAATGTCTTTGGTTGTTTTGCTCAACATAGCCTGTGTTGGCTGTTTAAATAAAATCTTATCCTCTCATATTTTTTTCAAATATTTTTTACTGTTTCTCATGTGCTATAATTTGTCCACGGCACAAAAATACGACTCCATAATTATGTAGGCACTTAGGATCGCGTGGTGTTCGCCATTCCAGGGTACAGATGTGGATTGCACAGTCACATACCCTTGTGCATTCAACCAGCACAATCCCTAACCTAAATTGGCTACAAATATAGTTGCTAAATGCATTAAAATAAGGCAATAAAACTTGAATAAAACGACAATGTTAATTAATTAACCTTGTTCTCTTGCAAACATCGAAGAGAATAGTGAACTTTCGTAAAAGGACAGCTTTTTCATAGGCACCACTGTGGGCACCCTGGATGTAATGGGTTAGTATGCATCTGATTCTCAGCGCAGGCTAGACGGTACACGGTGTAAGATATATAGGTGTGTCAACTAGCCGCCTTTTGGACAAAATTTTTGAAGCCAGTTTGAGGCTAGTTCCTCGCTTATCCGTACGGTGTGCACGATCGAGTTGGGCATTCATGATGGCGTCTCGCGATTTAGTGGCTTCCACCAGAGGTTACAAAGCTATTAAATGGATCACCATCTTGTCCCAAAAATGCCCAAGTCGTTCGCAGCGCTTACATAGCGAGAACTGTGAGAACTAGCCTCACATTAGCTTCAGTTTTAGACCGGGAGTGAACCCACCTATATCTTTTACACCGTGTACGGTATTTCAGACTGATTCGTTCATCCTTGTGAAGAATCGAATTCTCAACGGCGTGTTTGAAATATGAAAATTGAAATATTTTGTAGTAGAAAAAGAAAATAACAAATTGACAATTTACAATCATTTTAAAATAAAATAGCTGATATTGTCAGGGTATGTAACACATCATCCACATCCATGGACGCTACGCCCCTGCTGCTAGGTCATCATTAAGGACAGGATTACAATCTAAATACACATTTTTTACCAGAAGTCAGAAAGAATGCACACTTTGCATGGATATGGAACACAGAATTTCCAATCATTTGAATTTAATTTTATGGTGGTTATATATCATATTTTGGCCGATTCGGTGACAGAGATCGCTAAGCCAGTAGTGCCGGAACGATCGCGGACCGAAGGATCGCGGTTTCGAGTCCCGACACGGGCATGTTTGTATTTGTGTTCGTCCTTTCACCCCCTATCATCACCATGTCATTTCATCTCCACAGTTTCCATAATGTTAAATCCAATAGTGGTCGCTAATGAGCTAGATGTTGATGCAATCTTAAATAATAAAAAAAATCATATTTTGCTTGTTTTGTTAACTAGCAATGTATTTTTGCAAATTACAAATTCTTCTCCTTGTTTTCTCAGAAAACGTCTAGCGTTACACGTACTTATATTTATTTATTTTAATCTTTATTTTTATTTTTTTATTTTGTAATGTAATTTTGTATTCATGTCGTTAATCGTAGCTTAAGTAAATGTTCGGTTCAGTACAGTGCAAGATATTTAACTGGATGTTCACAATTATATGAGTCGTCGCCAGTCAATGCTTCAAGTCAATTTTGAAAGGTTATTACGCTGATGAACTCGCACACGTGGCGTATCTCCAATCCAACATGTCAGAAAAGGGTTTCCCCTACAAATGTGAACGAAATGAGAATCGAAAGAAAAATTGACTTAGTTTTTCTCTTTTAAATGTTGTATATATTTAGAAGTCGCCCATAAATTACGAAATTCTAGGGAGTGTGAGTTACGGGTACATTACCTCCGTTACAAAGAGGTAGGGGGTGTGAGTTTAGTGTTATGCAACGCTGATATCGTCTCCTGTATTATTTCAGTAGTATACCTTTGGGTTCCGGCTCTCACACGCAACCAATCTTTATCAATGAGAGCTTTAAAAAAAGAGAATTTCACGGAGACTTGACGAATTTCATTTTGACTTTAAAAATATCGATGATTTCTTTAAAAAGGCCCGTCGAAATATTCATGTAAAATGCAACCCGCATCACATGTCAACCTATATTGTCAAATAACTCATAAACAAAGCGTTTTAGAGCCTTAAAATGTAAAATTTTAAGGCCAAAGGCCTCAAATAAACGATTTTCACATCATAATCTATAAGATAAGACATTCTCCGATCCATTCAATTAACTTTCCGGTTGCACGCTTCAATACTATCAAGGCCACCTCAATATTTCAGTCCTTCCTGCTGGTACCAATTTTTGTGGCGACACGCTTAGAAGGCTTAGATTCGACAATCTTTATTTACGCTTTCGCTTAACACCGTAGTTTGTGCAGTCTGACGAGGTTTATTTGCATTATCATTAAATCAAGATTTGCTCTCCAGCAACAACTAGAAGTACTATTATAGTTGCTTGATACCTATACCTATGAAGATTGTTTCTTATGCGTGTAGTGAAACTATTCAATTAACGTTTTTTCACGGTCTATAAGTGCTGTGTACTTAATTGTGGAGGGATGTGGATGTTCAGTGAAGAGTGAAGACTGTGTTTGTGTTTTACCTGTACCAATATTTTCGTTATCATTCGATGACATTTTCAAGTCAACGGGTTCAGACACGTAGCTTTCTCAAAAGTAAAAAGCTAATATTTTTGTGTATCACGAAAAACCCAAACGTAATTGACAAATAATATTGAATAATTACTTCAAATGTCTTTAAGTAAGTGTTGGGAACATAGAGGAGAGATACAATCCTCCTCTATCTCTCCTCTATGGTTGGGAATTGTTCCAAGCAAATTCCCCATGATATTGAATAAATATTTATTGAAAATTTCTTTTACACATCAATTGCATTGTTTTTTATTTTTATTTGTAATTGTGTTAGTACATTGCAAGTTACTTTTATAGATTTAAAAAAAATAAACACGTTTCGTTAAGTACTTTCCCTCTTAGAATGAAAATAGAAGGATAGGGATGAGTGTGGGGTCTAACATGCGAGAGTTCTCGCACGGGTACTCAGAGGTAGTGGGGGAAAACTTGTGCTATGGCACAACACAAAGAACAAACTTTTTAAAGTAGCTAAAGTAAAATAGCTTGAAATAAATGGAAAACAAAAATCAACACGCGCTAGCCTACAATACTACGTGAATCAATTAAAAAACAACTAAATTTAAAATTATAGAAAGAATCGTGCAAGTCACCCGACAACTGCCAACGATCGCAGTCCAAACGTACGACGGCGGTATCGTAACGTCCGGTATCGTATACGGTATTGTATCGGACCGCAACGTAATTCGCGGTATCTGGAAATATGTACACCAACTCCCAGCTGCAAACTCATATTGTAAATAAAACACTGTTTGATATTAAACTCAAGGTATCGGTTCGTTAAGATATTAAAAATGCAAACATAGTTTGAGCAACATTCCCATGTACCGAAGTGGGCTTACTAATGCCTACTAAATTGTTTCTAATGCTAACAAATAGTATTTAGTACTCAAAGGTGAACTCAAACATTAGTTTGATTATTTTTTGACTCGGAATTGTTTTTCTTGAGGTTCGTAAGGACGCCGAAAATAATTCAATACTTTTTAGTGAACAAATAATTTTTCAATTTTCTCACCCCAGCAAGCTGGCACTCTGACTCTCCAAAACCCACTCGGTTCTTCATAACAAATCAAAGTAAGTTAAATAATATTGCAATGAGTAGATCTGTTCTTGCCCGATCCGGTATTTTCGCACTACTTTACTTGGCTTTCTCAAGAGTAAAAACCTTTTCTATTATTTGACTATCAAGGAGAAAAGCTAACTCTCAAGGAAGATAGAAACATTTCTTCGAATGTTTTTAAAGAAGTATGAATTGTTTCAAGAACATCTCTCTATAATGTTTAATAAACTTTAATTGAAAATTTGTTTCAAACATCAATTGCAATGTTATTTTGTTTGATATTCTGTATGTACATTAGTAGTTCCTCTCCTTTATGGAACGGATAGACAAATGGATAGGGAAAGGGTGGGATTTAACATGCGAGAGTTCTCGCACGGGTACGCTAGTTTATTTATATTTTTTTAAATTTTCAACATTTTTCTGAAATCATTCCTTTTATTCAGCCTTATACTAAAACATTAAAGTATTGGAAAATTAAATCGAAAAATATAAATAATTTAAAAAGTTATGATATATAAATAAAAATATTTATTTGGCAATTTGGGTGAATTTTCCGACATTGCCGTCTAGCTGACGGTGTCCCATGCCTGGGCCTAGTTTAATTCCCACGCTTGGAAGGGTACGAGAGACATGTAGCGAACATAATTATTCTCTTCATGATAACGATCTAACTCCATCTGTTCCTGTAGGTGTATGTCAAAGCTCAGGCAGACGATTTTAAAGGAAAGCTACAACTCTTATTTTTGCCTCGACCTGGAATCGAACACGGGACCACACCACAGGAAGCTACTACGCTGCCCGTGAGCCATTTTAGAGGTTTCATATTGTTACAATAAATACAAATATTTTTTCGTCAATGGTATATTGATTGAATCTACTAAATTACGAGGAAAATTTTCAAAGCTGATCTACATTCTAGAATCCAATTAAATTGGCGCAGTAGTCTCTCTCCCACGCATCCACGATGGTGAGTGCTCTGCACTGATTGTTGTCAGAAATTTTATCACCTATGCATCCTTCCTTCAATGATAAATTGCATCGCCAAGTAATTCTCTAACTATAATACTGTAGCGTCGTGGCGCGCTCAAACGGTGACTACCTGCGGCAGATGGCAGGATGTTAACCAAAGGGCGCATTGGGAATTTCTACCTAGCGCGGAGGCAATGGGGGTAGCGAAAGTTCTACAAAACGGACGAGAAAAATGCCTCCTTCTTCTTGCTTCTCAGCAGCGTCGGCGTGCGGTTGTGCGAGTGGCGCACGTGGGCAAGGGCGCACGTGGGCATGCCGTAACGAGCGAGACATGCATTAGGTCTCAGATGTAGAGCGGTGTGGTAGTCGTTCGATTAAAATCTCTCCTAGGAATGGGATCTATTTAGTTAGTTAATTGTAAGCAGTCAAATTTGTTATTTGTGACTACGGTCTAGTTTATGAATAAACTCACTGTTATTACAACCTACTCTCGTCTGTGTTCTGATTACACCCGTATGACGCCACAATACATTTTAATACATAACTAATACAATTATTACAAATTGCTTTTACTGCTATGTACTGTATTATAATTAAGGACAGACTTACTGGGCGATGCGGGCTGTACCTAACAATAAGATTAGGCAGATATTTTGAATGAAGGAAGGGAGCATTGGTGATAAAATTTCTGACAACAAGCTGTGCACACGCCGCGCCGTCAAGGCTGCATGGACGAGAGTCTACAGCAGGAATTTAATCGGATTTTAGATGAATTTGATTATTCATAATTCAGTGGGGGTGTCACAAGCTTTAAGTAATTATTTAGGAGGGGATGAAGCGGGTGTAACAGAGGGAGTTGAAAAATACTCCAAATTTGTAATTTATTGACGACCCCCGAGGGTACATTTTCAAAATTTTACTTCCTAAACGCATGCGCATTTAACGTATTATTCGAGCATACCATCACAACTGGTCACCGATGGTTAGTAATTCCTAGAAAATGCAATGTAAATTATCTCTCTAAAATAAGATGGGAGTAAAAATATTATTATTATTATTATAAATGAAGAACATAATAATAACAATAATAATAATAATAATAATAATTATTATTATTATTATTCCTCTAAATCACGACTAAAGATGTTATGTGTCGGCTGAATATACAATCTACTCCAGGTTGCAACCAGCTACCTAAGGAGTAGATCTAGGGACTGTCGGTGCCTCTACAATACTTTGCGCAAAATGTGGGATGTTGTTGTTGTTATTATTATTATTATTATTATTATTATTATTATTATCATTATTATTATTGTTATACAGAGCGACTCACCGTGCGCAGTGGAAGCTGCGGGCGCCGCACCCGCAGCGCGCCTCGTCCGACTTGTCGAGGCAGTTGCGGCGGCCGTCGCACAGCAGGCGCGGCGCGCTCAGGCGCAGGAAGGCGGCGCACGAGCAGTCGCCGGGCTCGTCGCTGGCGTCGCCGCAGTCGTCGGCGCCGTCGCAGAACGCCGCCTTCGCCACGCAGCGCCCGTTGCCGCAGCGCAGCTCGTCCGCCGCGCACGCTGCGCACGCAGAGGCCGTTAGCAAGGCATCACTGTAAACCTCGTTTTTTCTAACTTGACCGATGACATTAGGACATTATTAGATTACATCTACATTACATCTACATTAGATACATCTACATTAAAATGATGCACTGCATATTTTTTATTATTGGATAATTCTTGTGTAACACTGCACTATCGTACTTAAATGAAGGTTTTTTAATGGAGTGAAGAACATTTCAAATCCATTCTACACCTTTTTAGATCATGAAGGATCGTAAAGAAACAATGTGGAATGAATAGTATCCAGAAATTTACTGGGCAAATAAATAATGATATTATTTTATTTTTACTGATACACTGTAAGAAATTTCTGCATTACTTTTAATGTAAAATTACACGAAAGTAATTATCATGTACATACATTAAATTTAATGTATACGTACGGTAACTTAAGTACGCGTACATTAAATTCAATGAACGTATACAATTCATTTTAATGTACACGAATACATTAAATGTACTGTACGTGTACATTAAATCTACTGTAAGTGAGCATGAAATATAAATATTTCTCTGCACCTAGTCATCTTTTTGAACACGTTTACGCTCGGAAATATGTCCCGCAGACATAAAGAATACCAAGTTCTGACCTTGTTACAGTGACAATTCTTTGAACATATTTAAATATTTACGTTGAATTTAAAAAAATGTTAACTAAAGAATTACCGTGCTCGTTGGTCGCTATAATTTTATTATTTATTACATTTTCACAATTTTTATTTGTGTTTATTTATTACCAATTTGAATATAAATACGAATTTCAAAATTTTATATTTTTTGTATATATGTTGATATTATATTTTTAATTTATACGTAAGTTCAAATAGTGGAAGAAAATATTTCAAAGTTATTTGAAATATACATTTCATAGTTATTTACCAAATCTGCATGATTTTAATTCAAACATTAAATTTAATATGGAATTGTGTTAATCTCTCTTTAATGTAAAAGGTGTATTACGTTTCATGTACTGATGTACATTAAATCTTCATTTCATAATTCAAACATTAAATGTAATGTACTGTAATGATCCAGGAACATTCCTAATTATTTACGGCAATGTTGAGTTTAATTAAAAAATTAAAGATCAACTTAAATGGAATAGACTATATCAAAACAAGGATAATGGTTTCCAGAGTATAGAATAAACAAATGATAGCCGTATTGCGTATAGACAATACTTTTTGTTTAATAAAATGCCTAAATAAAAATATGATTGAGTATCAGAATTAAACAGCCACCGAATTATGAAGAATTTCAGTGTTTGTTTCGTTGAAATCGAACCACGGGTTATGTTATTTGAAAAATTTTAATAAAATGCACAAATAAGCCTTGACGCCATGTACGAAGAAAATTAATATTTTTCAAGATTTTAACTGAAACCGGTAAATTGTGCCTTAATAGGAATTACCAGATGGTGTAGTCGAATTGCGGCAAATTTATGAAAGTAGTAACAGAATTTTAGGATACCGGAGAGGTTTATTATTTAGAATTTTCAAGTTACGAATTGACAATGAAGAACAAAAACATGTGAGTGGACGAGTTCATGATATATATATGATGATATATATGACATGATATGTAAACGTTTTTCGGCGTCATGGGGCCGAATACGCGCATTTTGAAGACAGAATTGGGACACTGAATTCAAATAGCAATTTTTGAATAGTGTTACGTTGTCAGAAAGTGAAAATTACGAAAAATAAGATTTTTTTCATTCATGTGGAATTAACAAGTATGCCAGCGGACGGATTTTGTTTTAGTTGATGTTATATAAACAACGGATGCAAGAATGAGGGTGAGTGGAATCTTGAATGTGGATCGCACGCGGAAGGTGTGTTAAAAAGTAGCGTGTTATATTTTAACAAATTTTGGTTTCAAGTTAGTGAAATTTCGTGAAAATAATTTAGATTTTGAAAGTTGATGTGTGTAAAGATTATAATTTTTTTATTTCGTGTTTTAAGCAAGAAAACATGTGGAGACTGTATTTTCGTACCGGAATGAATTTTTGAATTGTTTGCAAAAAAGAGACTAACTTTTCGCGAAAGTGTTCATGAAGTGCTGAATGCGGATGAAATTTTGATGTTTTTTCCAAAAACACGAAAGGAGTTAGTTCGCCGCGGACGGAGCGTGACGTGTAGTGTAGACCTTTTCTATGTCGAAACATGGTGACGACGGGGGGCACGTGGTGACGTGTACATCGGTGGAGTTTTCGTGTTTGCTGAGGGAATTGGTTCGGAGCCCGGAAACTTCGATGTGGTGCCCTATTATCAAGCAGATGGCGACAAAATAGGGAAGTTAACTTTGTTTTTCGTTCATAAAGATTTTGCAAGAAACAATAGATTATCCAAGGCCAAGATTGTTCTTTTAAATAATAAGATGTAAAGAATGGCCATTCGAAATTTAAAGAGTATTAAAATTCGAGCTATCTAAATAAGAAAACCATTCAAAATTCCAAAGAGCATGCAAACTAGATGGGATTTATTCAAATTAGAAATTGATTGAAGAGTCAAATAACTGAATCAAAGTAATTAATTTGAATTCAAAATAAAGTCACGTGCAAAGTTGATAAGAAATCATTCAAAAAGAATCTTGTCATTGTCATTATTTTATGTACATATTGAGGGTTGTTTGTTGTTTTTTTGTGTATTATGTTATGTTGCAGGGTGTATTTATGTGTCACATGTGTATTCAGTGTTGTGTTTCGGTAAGCTAATTTGGAGAAAGGTCCAAAAGTGTTAAAAGTTTGTGAAAAGAAAATTTTGAATTAAATGTCGGAAGGCGAGATTGCCGACCGAGTTTTGTTCTCTCACACAAATGTGCTGTTATTCCAGTAGATAGGAATCTGGTATCACTGCAAAGAAACCTACAGTTCATTCGTATAATCCATACGGAACCGGTCACGACCCACCTGTTTATAAATATTCTGTAATTGTGCCTTTGAGAAAATAGGATGTGTACGTATGTGTGGGCAAGAGTGCGTTCATGCTGATTTGTTGTTTGTTGATAAGCGAAAGAAAGGTTAAGTAAACAAGCTAGCCGAAGCAAACAAGGAGAACGCACGTCTCCTCACGCATACATAGCATACGTTAAGATTGGTTAGTAGTAAGAGGGTAGAGTAAATAAGTAAACCTGAATCAATAAAATAGGTAAAAAATAAAATATGTATGTACCACGGGTGTCTACTGGTGCTAATGATCTCGGGCGACGAAAAATCCTCATACATTTTATCGCTGCTGGATCATTAGAACCCTTTTAATGCCTTTGGTGCATAAATAAATATAGTTGGCTTTGTTGATTTTACTCTCCTGTAATAAAAGGCTTTCTCGGGTAGAGCACAATACAGGACCTGGCCGTACGCAGTTCAATGCGAGTTGAGTTCTGATACAATACCAGGGAGTTAAAGCACGGCATAACGTACTGCAATCGACAGTATACTGCGATTTTTGTAGGAAGAGCTCTCAAGATAACTCAAATCCCATCTTCGCGATGGAATATGTCACGGCATTTCGCGTCTTTTCTCGGTCTTGCCGGTAGAAGTCGCATGATCGCAAGCCCTGCTTCGTACGGTCGCGATCGTGCGAAATCTAGCGGAACGACTGTGAATGATACGAAATGCCGTGACATATTCCATCGCGAAGATGGGATTTGAGTAATCTTGAGAGCTCTTCCTACAAAAATCGCAGTATAATAACGACCTTCTACTCATGTGTAAATGCTGAAAATGGTATAGTGTGGTCGAGATATTGCTGTCGATTGCTGTATGCTACACCGTGCTTATCTACCCTGGACTTGAATCACAGCGTAGAGTGATACAATAGACAGCAATATCAATCTTCTACAAATGCGCAATTTGAGTTGTGCATCACTTTACAGCATCTGCACATGCGCATAAGGTCGAAATTGCTGCATGGTATTATTAAATTGTGCTTAAAGTCACTATTGACAGTGCGAAACGTTCGCACGGTTGCAGATAACATAACTTTTACCTGGAAATTTTCAGGAATATTTAAAATCGCAATTTGCGTTGGAATATTTTCACATCTTTGTCAGTGATTCAACAGACACTATCTTTTGACGTAATGAGATTCGTGTGGAGATTTCTATCGAGAAATTCGTTCTGTTATAGAGATAATAATTTTTGAAAAAACAGATGTCTCCGGGAATGTGAAAGGAGATTTATTAACGATCGTATCTTTATAACAACTAATTTCTGCTTTTTGAAAACTTCCGAACTTCTTTCTGGGTTGAAAATTACAAAGGCTATTAATACTTCTCTGAAAATCGAAACTTTTCCTTATCTTCTAATATAATACATAATTAAGGATTTTAACAAGTCTTCGAATTGTTATAAAGGAAACGATAAATACTTTGCATTTTGTGGACTTTTTATAAACAATTGCTTTTCGTGTATAGTTAACCCTAGAATGCTCCCCGAGGTGACGCGTCACCCCCAGACGTTTGGGTTTTCTTTTGTATTTTAGTCGCGCACGCACGCATATGGCTAGGAAGCCATCTACACTTACAACTGTCGTTCACGTGACTCTGTGCGTGAAGCCCGTACTTGTATCTGTCATTTGGAGCAGTTTGGGGCGACAAGACACCCCAGGGAGCAGTAGTGCACATTAATTTTGTATAAAGCTACAGTGAAAGCATGGCTAGGTCTGTTAACTATGAACGTTTTAGTGGCTTCGTAAATTAAATTTTTAGATGAAGATGATCCTTTGTATGACAGTGAAGGAAATTATGATGATCAAGATGATAGCGTAGAGGTGGTGACGATTGTGTATCAGAGCAAAGTGCATCAGAAGATGGCCATGATCCCACTACCCCGGTGCCTGTGGTCAAATGCAAGAAAGGTCGTATGTGGTCTGGTACACCCCCCGCCATCCGCCAGTACACTTTCTCGTAATTTGGTTTTGAGAATTCCTGGAGCAAAGGGAGCAGCAAAGAATGTGAAAGCTATAAGTGAAGCTTGGGAAAAATTGTTTACTACTGACATGACTGATACACCTTTTATTTTTTACAGCTGGCACACCTTTTATTTTTTATACATATTACTCTGTTTTTTTTTAATTTTCGAATTAACTATCACAAAGTAGAAAGTTAAAGCATTCTAAAAATCATTTTCATTTCAATAATATTTAAAACCAGCGCATAAGAAAATTACATATACACGTGAGGTTACAGAATACTCCAGGAGAGCATTAATGACGTAGAAAAAAGGGGGAGCAGTCTAGGGTTAATATTTATAACGTTCGCAATGAAGATATTGAATGACTTTTGTTAGTGTAGAAAATTGGTAAAAGCTATATTTCTGGATTATGTATCACTGGCGTTTGGGAAAGCTGAAGTTCCATGAGCCATTTTAGTTTAAATACTGAATTCATTCAAACAAGACCTTTCGATTAAAAATGCTATTTCTAATGTATTTATACACGACAAACTACCAAGAAGAAAACTATTAAAGTACACCAGAATATCAATAAATGTTCCCTTGTAGTAGAGATACGTTGTACACTCACAATTAATGATAAACCACCAGAAATCTCCATTATTGATAGATGAGATGTTACAACTAGCGAAACGAACAGACGCCGTTTCCCAAACACTTTATGTCACCTTGTTCAAAGTTCAAAACACTGCTCATGATTTCATGTTTGTGAAAGAAGTCCCCAGAAAAGTCATTACCGAGCCGAGTTTCAAAAGTAAGGTATTTCAAATGACCACATAACGCAACCTAAACAAAGTTTCAACTCTTCACCTCTGTATTTCTTGTCCTTAGAGCGCTCCTGCAGCATATACGAATTGTACTATACAGAAGAAATAGCAACAAACTGAACAAGAAGTTTAAATATGTGAAACAGTGAAATATTCTTACATTTTGCTTACATATGTTACCTCACAGTTTAGCAGATACATCGTTACTTAGCGCTGAATTCGCATATCACGTTCACGAGCGCAAAATACATCCTTTATGCACTTTTGCATGCAAACATTTTTTTGAGTAATTTTGATTTTTTGCGACTCATGTTTAACAGACGTTTTAACGCTCTGAGCGCGATTTAGCAGTGAGAGGCTTCATGCCATTGGCTGGTGGCCTGTTACATTCAAAATATCCGTTAAATACAAGTCGTAAAAAAATCAAAATTACTACAAAAATGTATGTTTAACATGTGACAATATTTATCATTGGATTCGTCTTTTTACGCTCGTCGTAGATTAAAAACTATGTATTGTTCCATTTGAAAATAAATTACTTCAATATCTTGTAAAATACAAATGATAAAATGGAAACGAATACATACATCAATTAGCCACATTCCCATATGCACTCCGTGAAAACTGCATTGTAATAACGTAAACTATTCAAAAAGTACAGAAGGTGCGGGACTCACCTGCATATTATTTCTAAAACATGTTATGTAAACATCCCATTTCCATTTATGTAAACATACCTCAATCAATCTCAATAAATAAGTTATATTTGAAAACTGGAAGTCCCCGATGTCTGTACAGGTCGTTTAGATGTTTGTGTATGCAATACAAACATGGATAATATGGAAAAAAAAATTTTAAATGTCGACATTACACACAATCTGGCGGTAAGGCGGGCAGGATCGGAGTCAGGCAGGGCAGCACAGAGCGATGACGGTGGCAAGGAGCACGATGGGTTTGTGTAGTTAGGCGTAAGGTACGGCAGGCCCAGGCAGAGCAGGGCAGAGCAAGTCACACCAGGTCAGACCAGAGAGGGGATAAACCTTAGGCAGAAAGCATTCTCTTTCCAGACTGAATAGATGAATGCAGTAAATAAATACCCGGACAAGTAAAAGGATTTGGCTTTAAACAGCCGACTTAATCGCATGGGTTTTTATTAGTAGGAGTAAGGAGTAATATCTATACTATTTCCCTGTAAATTTCATTTAAAATGCAATGCAATATGCAGTTATGTATGTGTAAACAATCTTGTAACCTTTCTTTCCCGATGCCCTTCGTAAATGTTTTGTGTCGCCGCGAGGAGCGAGCGGAATACTCCTCAGAGGGGGGGGGTCATGCGCATCGTATCCGACTTCAGTCAATGAGCTTCAAGCTCCAGTTTGCGTCACAATACTAGTGGGACTTTTAAATGCAGCCAGTTACCAAAAATCACCTTGTTACCAGTCATTAAAACTGTGGCACGAGTGTCACGACGAAATCGCCCCTCCAAGGAGTTCATTACCCCGCCACTAGAGGCAACGTCATCCCTACGGTAAAACGGCGGGGTTATGAATAGCTTCCTTTCCCGACGCTAGTTGCGCAGAGAAGCTCGTGGCATGCTACGGTGCCACTAGCAGAAGACCTTGCCACCGCTGGCGGGGGTACTCACCGCAGGCGAGGGGGTCGAGTGCGCGCGCGCAGCGCCGCCGCCAGTCGTCGCAGAAGAGCGGGTGCTCGTCGCTGGCGTCGCGGCAGTGAGGCACGCCGTCGCACACCTCGCCCGCCTCCAGGCAGCGGCCCAGCGGGCAGCGCAGCGTCGCGCACTCCGCCGGCGGCGCCAGCGGCACGGCCGCGTCCTCTGCACACACGCCCCAACACAACGGTTATTTAACCTTCCAGCGGGCGCGCGTAAAACGTTCACACCAGCAGGCGCGTGTCGTAAATTTTACGACATTCAATGACTCTTGAAAAAATCAAAGAAATTATAGAACAATGGAATTTTATGTTGCATTATAATATCTAAGAATGGTATTTACTACCAAAAAATATATCCGTTGATAAACGTTCGTATTTAATATCAAAAAGATCTTGTTCCAATCCAGTATCGTTCTGATGTTTGCCTATATTTTCAACATTCGTTTACTGTCACTGTCACTAATTTATTCAATCCTCCGTGATCCTTCCATGATCAGACAGCTCTTGAAGAATACTCTGATTTTCGTTTACATGAATTCTTTATCTGGACATTTTACAGAAAATTTCGATTAGGCCAAATTATTATACACTATTTTAGAACAACAGTCGTCGCGCAGCGTAAAGTTTACGTCACTATGCACTTATCCCGAATAGAGCGTTACAAAAACTGAATATATCGTGCAAACTAAACAGTGACTGCAGGAATGCATCACTAAAGATGCCTGCAAGGAATACCAAGAACGCAGAAGTCTTTGACAACAATGAGTTGACTGCAAAACAAAAAAATCTGCTATTGTTGTAAAATTTACGACAGCGCGCCCGCTGGAAGGTTAAAGGACAACTTATGACGAAACAAGATTGGAAAATTATCAAGAGAGGCCGAGAGACAGACTCTGGTAACTAGGGAGTGAATTTTGATGACTTAAAAACATCGCCGAAAATGATTAATAAAATGCTCTTTAAATGTTTTAAAAATGCACTTAAAGTAAAAGAAAGTGACGTAAAAAATATTGATACTACCAGTTCAGATGAACATCTCAAGCTGTTGGACTGATGTGATCGAGGCTTCTTCTTCCTTTCGTTCAAGTGAATTCAGAATGCAAACTTTCGGTTGGGACTGTTCTTTACCAGGAAATTTGTCTTTAGTTAACCCGAAATCGGTCAAACTGACAGTGCGCCGATAGGCGTCACAGGAACCTTAGATTACATACAACGACTTACATCACAATTTTTGAGCAAAGAAATCGGATAACTACTGAGTAATTCTGTGGATTGCATTTGTTGCATCTCGTAAATGTTATTTAAAGCAAGTACCATTAAAATGATATTAAAATCAATGTCACTGATAATAAATCCATATCGATCCATGTGAAATGTATAGTAAATAAAACGAGTTCTCGGCACATTTGCTTTGGGATCTCCCATTTCCCCTGCCTCTCATATACCCAATGCATTATCATCATTTATTTCAATCCCATTATCATTCAGTTCTAAACTCATTATCAATTACATCAAATGTCTTTCGTCGTATCAAGTTAGTCTACATATGGTCAGGTACTGGAGTCATCAGCTACACCCACTACAGGGTAAAATGTCAACATATTCATGATAGAGAACTCCACGGGTATGTTATCAGGGATGAGTAGATCCCCAACGAGTAGATGCAATCGTCGATTGGCCAAATGTGCATTTTCATTAAGTTCCTCTTCTGCTTAACTTTTTACCTTTAAGCATTCATCAAAAATGCGCCAAGTCACATCAAGCTTTTCTCTTTTGAAAATCAGTTAAAATAATAATGATTATTTTCATGCACTGTATTTTATAATCCGCTCTTAAAATTAAATTACGAGCGTGTACAATGTTTACATAATGTGAATAGAATTTGTATGATAATTAAATTTCAAAGAACGTCAAAGTTTCAAAGGCCCGCCCACAGGGTTTACGATGAAATACCAGGAATTCTTTTAATATGAAATACAGAGGAAAGTAACATAATATGAATTACCCCACATTCAAATTACCCAACTGACAGAGTTATAAAAAAAGGAACATTAACTTATCACACATAAGTAGTTAGAATGCGGTGACTCCTAATTTACCTAGTTTAAAATATAATAAATCTCCTAGTTTAAAAAAATAATACATTTCTTTTTCTTCTCGTGTACATGAAAAAGTGTCAAAATTACGACTACGGATCTCGCGAAACGTCGCCCACGTAAACATTTTCGTCTCGGATGTTCAAGCTAAATCTCAACTCGTGGAGCTCTCTTCGAAAGATCCATGTCGCGGACCGTACGCACCCATGGCCTGCTGCAGGGCGTCGGCGAGCGGCGCGACGGCGGGGAAGGCCAGCATGGAGGCCGGCGGGGCGTCGCAGAAGCCGTCGGGCGCGGAGAAGACGGCGGCGGGCGCCCAGCCCTGCGCCGACCGGCACGCCACCACGCCGCTCCACGCGCGCCGGCCTGTCGCCTGCGCACAACACACACATACACATACACTCTCACCACACACGACTTAATAGGAGGTAATGTACCTGTAGCAGAAGGCATAGATATAGACCACGGCCGTCAAACAGAGCACGTACGTGCTCGGAGCACGCTTGCGTTCTGCAAGGGCACGGAGTGCCCGCGGCGAAGGTAAGTCCGCGCACCGATTTCTCAGCCAGGGATGCACAGAAGGCAGTCATCGTGAGACGCAAGGAAACGTATAACTAGTTTCAGCCCGAATGGGCTCTTGATTTCGTGTGCAGTGAATGTGGAGGTGATGCACTTTGTTTAATAAATGTTCATTATTACTCTATAATTTTTGAAGTGGTTTATTACGTGTATTTTCACACTAAAGATATGAACATTGTATTTCTTTAAATGTTTACTTTCAATAATAATTTTTTTTTCTGAAATTATGATGTATAATACTTACCTTGAAATAGTACATATTTTGGTTTATATTTATTTTCTTAAAAATATTCATTTGAGTTATTTGTAATTAGTGTTAATAGTTCTCATATATTGCATTCTCTAACACTAAGTAGAAATGTGCGTTAATATTTCCTTGCTGTAATGATCAATGCTCGTATAACTGCAGTTTCTGTTTACATGTCAGTGTTCTGTTATCATTAAAATTTGGTAAAATGTAATAAATGTCTATGATATACCAACCCGTGTATTTGACCAACCCGCCGCATTTGCACGAAGTTTTCTCACCCCTGCTTCCCGCCTGTGACACGAGTGACTTCGCTAATTTGATATCGCCGCGTGCCCCAAACCTTTGCGAAGGCCATTCGCGTGCTCGTTCATCTGACGGCCTTGATATAGACGAACAGCGATGCGCGATTTTGAATGTCCCTTGTGTTCCAAAACAACGTATCGTTTCATTACACAAAGTATCATGTAGAAATCACTAGATGCATCACAAAATTACAACTGCCATATGTTGCCAGTATTTATCTTCCCTCCCGCTTTACGTTCGTAGAGCCAAAGGTCGAGTTTGAGAGCGAAGTGTCCTAGGAAATTTCGCGATTTTTTTTTTTGCCTAGTGGTGCCTTTGTGCGTTCATACTGCGGTGTTTTTCATGCTAACAACTTTTTTATTAGGTGCTTAAAAATTGTTGAGTAAGGAGATCAAAACTGAAATGACTTGAAATATTTTTTGATTGCACACGTGCAAACGAGTGACTTTCAGAGCTAATGTGAGTTATTTTTTTCTAATTTTCGTCTTCTCTTCTGCTCCAGTTTTCTGTGTCGCAACAGTTATCCTCTTAAATTCAAATTTCAGTAACAATCAACTAAACACTGACACACTTGCGGGTTCCTCGGTTCTGAGCTCAGCAAAATGAGCGGATTTCTACAAGTAAACAATCGTGAAAGACAAGAGAGAATCGTCCACGTCTAGATTGGTACTAAACAGAACTAGTATCCGTGACCCTTCACTCACACGCCTTGACTCACACGCCCTAACCACCCCATCAGCTTGCGAAGTTGTGCAAGAGAAATAATGTAACCAGCAATTATTGCAGTGGAGTACTGCACACGTGTCAGATGAAGTTTATTGGCGCGAAATTACAAGACAATTACCAGAAAATTACCAATTACCAATTACCAATTAAGTTTCCCTAGTCACAGGTTGTAAAAATATAATTTCAATAATGAGATGATACGTACCTAAGACACAACTTGCTGTTGAAATAATACGTTATAAATATACACTATTTTAATGAGAAGGCGCATTTACTTTCAAATTTTGAAACCGTTTTTTAACTCTTTCAACATTTTTCATTGTCAATTTTGGCATCATAATAAAGGTATACCATGTGCTCAGACGCCAATACATTACCCTGCATTGCGGCATGCGCCTGGCGAGCAGCGCAGCTGAGCAAAGCTTACCTGACAGGCGGCGTGCGCGTCGGCCAAGACGAAGCACTTGTGCGTGGGCGGGCAGGCGGTGGCGGCGGCGGCGGTGGCCTGTCGGCCCGCGGGCACCAGCAGCACCGCCCGCGCGTGGCCCTGCGCGTCGCGCCCCGGCGCCACGCACTCGCCGCCCTCCCCGGCCGCCGCCTCCGCCTCGGACGCCTCCAGCAGGTGCGGCCTGCGCGGCAAAGCGACAAATAAAATAAATAAATAAATAAATAAATAAATAAATAAATAAATAAATAAATAAATAAATAAATAAATAAATAAATAAATAAATAAATAAATAAATAAATAAATAAATAAATAAATAAATAAATAATAAATAAATAAATAAATAAATAAATAAATAAATAAATAAATAAATAAATAAATAAATAAATAAATAAATAAATAAATAAATAAATAAATAAATAAATAAATAAATAAATAAATAAATAAATAAATAAATAAATAAATAAATAAATAAATAAATAAATAAATAAATAAATAAATAAATAAATAAATAAATAAATAAATAAATAAATAAATAAATAAATAAATAAATAAATAAATAAATAAATAAATAAATAAATAAATAAATAAATAAATAAATAAATAAATAAATAAATAAATAAATAAATAAATAAATAAATAAATAAATAAATAAATAAATAAATAAATAAATAAATAAATAAATAAATAAATAAATAAATAAATAAATAAATAAATAAATAAATGTCTTTATTGGTGGCGAGGTTCAGGCCATTTACCTGCTCTTCCGCCTGACCACTTTAAAAAAGTTTTATTACAATTTATTTTATGATAAAAAGGAGATCATTCAATGAAAAATACGGACACAATTCAAATGGAAGGTTTCTCACATGGAAAGCAGGAGTGAAAGCCAGGGAGGAAGAAGTTGATAGAACAGGAAACGCACTCACAACGTTTGTGTGTTTAAGTTTATTAATTTTACGTTGGGGAGGTATTAAAAATCAGTCCCAAATATATCAGATTGAAACACTTCGAGATTTTACTTAAATTTAGAGAAATTATTTTTTTGACTCGTAAGTTAGGTACAGGAGAAAATTAGAAGAAACTTGTTTACAACAGTGACATGTTATTAAGTACTACTAATTGTTTGAGAGAGCTAAAATTGCGTACGTATTTTTGAATTACCCCTAAAAAACAGAAAGAGAGGAAAATTCGTCAGCATACAAGCGAAAAACATCAAGTAAAGAGTTCAAGTCTTGAAAGAAAGAGAAAACAAATCTATTCGGTTATTAAATAAGGTAAATAAAAAAGAGAAGAAAAAAGAAATCATCAACGTAGATACGATCAATTTAAATCTAGGAATCGCCCCAGCAGAGACTACCTCAAAGCTCCCAACTGGTAACCCAACATGTGCTGTAGTGTGGTGCATGTGAGCGTACGTGTATATAAGGGGTGAGGATAGGGCAAAGACGAGAAAGGAAAGACCGCGTATGGCTCATGGACCGTTGTATAGGGTACTACTCAGGCATTCACCTGGTGTTGATCGGAGAAACCAGAGAAAACTACCGATAAGAGCAGACGGCCTATAAATCTTCTCTAGATAACGGCTGAATTCGACACAACTATTTAGCGAGTGTCGAAAATTCTATCACTGTAGGTATTCAAACCCTCGGACCTCCCGTTAGATGCACTACAGTAACAATTTTTGGTGCCCTGAGCCACCTCGGCCGGTGGGAGTATGCAAGATGTTACAAAGAGACTCATATAATTATCCACCTAATTACTTGTAGTTAATTATAATGCATGAGAATAAACAATTGCAATAATACATAACTTAGATAGGGACACTGGTTTGTTTGTTTTATTTCAAATTTAAGAGAAGATACCGTCTCGGTCTGTGAGAAAGTCTCTTCAAAAAAACATTTCCCTTCGACTCTTCGAAGTAACTGCGAATTTGTGTTCATAATTTTGTTTACTATTACAGAAATATAATTTCATTTTTTCAGTAATAATAAATTATTATTTATATTTGTTGTACTGGCGTTTTTTTCAAATAATCATAAATACATCGTAAAACGTGATAACTTTATTAATATTCGTGTTTGCCCGAATATTAAGGCAACTGTTTGTAAATTGTATTTGGACTGGAAGTGTTGCGTAAGAGCGATTCCTAGGATTTATTCGCAAGTTGTGAAAAGAGGCGTTTATCCAGTTTTACTCTCACGAAGGTTACACCCGAAGTAACTTAGCTATTTTGGTTGCAACTTTTCTGTGATATCATTTGAAGGTCGTGCCGCTAGCTCCCCACGGTGAAACTTCCCTGGTTTTCTTTTACGTCAACGGACGGCGACCTGTGAGAACAGTTACCCGGAAGTGATCAAGGTCATTTACGGCAGTCTCCGAGAATATCGTATTGGAGTGGACCATAACGAGCCTGCCTGCGTCAATGAACTAAGTTCATGGTCAAGGTGTAGAGAATATTCCAGGTGTTTGCTATGTCAGCCGTGTTGGAAGGAAAAGATGAATCTTTATCACACGAAGGGAGGACATGTGAAACATTCCACAATAACCGCGACATTAAACAACCTCATATTCTTTTTAAAGAGTTGAATATTTTTTTATTAATTGTTTACCTGAAATTAGTTTTCCCGAATTTCTTATTTTCGTGAAAGAGCATTCGACATTTGTTTAATATTAAATTTAAAGCGATTTACGTTGGCTTGTTTTCTTTCAATTTTAATTTCCACGCTAATAACCATTCGATGCCATTAATATTAGTGACCATTAAAGGCTTTACACTCGCTTCTTCGCATACTTTTTGAATATTTTAAAATCAATTAGTTAATTTTAACAAATTATTATTTTAAGCAATAGGATTCTTGAATATGAAGATATCAAGTTATTTCAGTTCTAAATATACATTTACATCCTTTCGGAAAATTTTGGTCTAATGACAAAATTACAAGAGGGAGTCACAATATTTACGAACACACTAAAGACCGCTATATCGCGTCCTGCCTGCATTATTCTAGAGTGATGCAGCCACAGACTAGTTGAGTGACGAAGTCATGTGCTGACTGCCCTCTGCGGAGGTTATCTCTGGTGCATATTTCAACAAGATAATACTTCAGTGTTTACGAGAACGTCCTAATCTCCTTCCTCCGGACACGAAGGTGCATAGCAACCTAGTGAATGATTTTTAGCGGCCGGCTGCTCTGATCGGTAGTTTTTCCGTGGTTTCTCCGATCAACACCAGGCGAATGCCGGAGCAGTATACAAACGGACCGCGCGCGATCTTTCCTTCCTCTTCCTCTTCCTATCCTCCTCTTACACATACACACACTAACATACACTACACTACCACACATGTCGGGAGACCGGTCGGGAGCATGCAGCTTGTCCCGGCTGGGGCGGTGCCCCGCTGGTGGGAGATACCTTGTTGAGGGGAAACCCCGCTAGTCGGCGGTAGGTCAACGCCAGATCTCGCCATCCAGCGGGGAAAGATCCGCCATCGCCACCTCCCGAGGAAAACACGCACTACACTTACGGGACTAATGACCAAAGTAGTTGACGCGTCCGGAAACATCAATCAACCAAAAAAAACAAAACTAAATATTCACGTCAAATGCAACCCGCAACACACGTGGCAGCCTTTTGAATGTATATCGTTAACTCCTTTAAGGCGTTCTATGGCCTTAAAAACTAAAATTTTTAGGCCGAAGGCCTGGAAGAAACGTTTCTCACACCGTAATCTACAGAATGCGCTTTCCTCGAAAATTCTATAACATTTTTGCTAGTTCGACGCTTCCCGATATTACTTCACGTGCTCGGAGACGTGCAGAATCTTCAAGTAAATGTGAGGAGACAGAGAGTGACAGAGACAGACAGAGACAGGGTGAGAGAAGGAGGGAGAGAGTGAAAAAGGGTGATGCGAGGGGAAAGAGGGAGATGAAGGACAGAACAACGTCTGCCGGGTTTTCCTAGTATTTATTATTTTATGAAATGTTTTTGGAAAGAAATAATTGAGTTAAATTACCACTGAAATATTCAGAATGTTTCAAATATATTGAGAAAATGGCTTACAAGCAACAAACTACAGAAATCATAATTCATTGAAGATTGGACGTCCAAAGAAATTTTCGGTGAACATAACTAAGAAAAAGCAAAATAGTAAAATACCACTTGCAACATTCAGTAATGTCTTTTACAATATCATCCCCTCATTGGTTTTTCTTAGTTTCTGTGAGAATTCAGTGGATGTTGTGGTGGTTCGGTGGATTCAGTGGACGACATACTCACTGAAAAAAAAATTTTATTATCCCAGACGTTGCAGATCGAACTGTTTGAAAAACGCGCAGGGAGTTATTGCTAATATTCATTATCAACAATATTTTATATGATTTTATTGATATTTTTGTATGATTATAATTAGTCCAAATTATTTGGATTTTTAGCAGTTAAAATAATATGGAAGACGATTCATAAGGATGAAAAACAACGCTTCAACTGCTACTAATGCAAACATTAAAGGAAATGTTTAAAGATAGTACAATCATGTTAATTGATGTATTGAGATTCTGAAATATGTGCAGGTTTTATTATTAAATTTCTTCATATTAACACGTTATTTTTTCTTGATCAACCTGTGTGCCGTACAATGTCTGTACATATTTGGTACTTATAATATAATTGTTTGATACCTATTTCAGTGCATGTTTAGTATATTTTCAACAAAAATACCGAACACATTTTTTCTCCTGAAGACATTGCGAAATGGCAAAATAGATACACGTCAAGTAATAGGATATTCTCTTTTACTTATTATTTTTATTATAAAATTGGTCGACGGAGAACTTATCTTTGGAATATAACCAGTATTTTTCTGTAGTTAAGGTGTAAAATAAAGTAAAAAGAGCAGTCAGTTTCCCAAAATATTGCTTTTGTTATCAGAACACACAAAAAAGGAAAGTGAAAGTGTTCAATCATGTCAAATTCTTCAACATTTGAGCCGTTGAGAGCAAAAATGTCAAATTTTGGAATATATGAGTTAGATGGACTGGTAGGTGATTTTAACTTTGTTCCATCGCGTTCTAAAATGGTGCGAGTCAAACTTCAATATTTCTTCGCTAGAGGCCAGCACAATGCAGAAGTAGCCAACAAGTTCCTCATACCGCTGTATGCAACGGTGATGTAAGTCACAGATGGAACGAAACAACAGCTTTCAAGGGCGCCGATTTTCAAGAAATAGCTTGTTATCTATACCCAGCACAGAAGAAGCATCTCGGAAAAAATTAATCTCATTAGTGATATGTGCACAGGTCAAAATCGCAACTTCAATATTGCTCTCATTTGAATGAAAATCGTGGCAGAGCCAATAATTTAAACCTTATTGACAACAAATTTCTTGTATTAGGGCACTTATTTAGGAAAAATGACTCCGATTTTCCCTCTGATTGGTATAATACCATCCATTCAACTCGAAAGAAAAACAATACGGGAAAAGGCCCAAGCATATTTAACGTCTACTTTGCGGCTTGAAAAAGCAATCGTGCAAAAAATTAATAATGCAAGAGCCAAAAGTAAATTGGCTGCAAATTTAGTGGATGCTGTTCTTTAGAGAAGAACCTAACTGCAGCCTGTAACTGTAGCAAAAAAAGAGATAATTCAACTTCTGCAATACATATCTCTAGTGCACCACAATTACTTCAACTAACTAAAAACATTCCTAATTGAGGAAAATATGGGACCATTAGAACAAGTTCATAATGAGGAGAAGCCTGCTGCCCCAACTAACTTGTCAACAAAGTTAGCACTTCTTACCTTACTTCTTACCAAAACCCAATTGCTTTGCAAAAAATTAATAAGTAAGGTTTCAGACCAAAATATAAGTAGTAAGTTAAAATAATATGTTCATAACGCTGTAGGTCATTCATTTCTAAGCATTACAGTTTTAAAGCGTTTTCCGTTTACGTCATTTTATGGAAATAACGTTTTCTGACTTCCTTCATTTTTGCTCTCAACGGATTATTTGATCATTCAAATTCTTTTCAAATTCTACTGCGAGGATATTCCTACAACACTAAGGACTTCGGGGCTAGAAGGCAAAGTAACCTGTGGCATGTAAATTGTCTCTAGGCTTCACGTTTGTATATCTCTTATCTCTCAAGTCTTAAAAGCCTCACAATAAACATCAAGAAAACAATCCATTTCTAAACATTTGATTAGGAATTCAAAATATTCAATTTAAATGTTTGTAACTACGTTGACGAGATACCTCTGATGGTCATCTCAGTTTTTTTTCATTCTGGGCCTCAAGAAAATGTGCGCAGATAATCTCTTCCCCCATACGTTATATACAGTTTTTACTGTTTTTTTGACCAAATAAATACATAAATACATAAATACAGTTGACTGTAAACAACCGAGAAATTGTTCCTTCTTGCGGTGCGGTGGAAAACGATTCTTGCTTTCCAATGGGGTATGTTTTGAACTGTTGTAAGGACTAGTGAACAATATGAATGCATCACTTCGTGAGATACAGATGCTTACGATGAGAGCAGGCGAAAAGAGGAGTGGAATAGAATGGAAATTTCGAGGTGCAAGGCCAATCATTGACGATGATAGAAATTAAAATAAAAATCCCATGGACAGGTTCAAATGAATATGCTCTTAAAACTAGAAATTGTCATCTCTTACCTATATTTATGATGTGACACGTAGGGGTGAAGGAAATATCAGCAACTACAATTATTTATTTGAGATACACAGAAAGATTGTTTCCGCCAAGTTGATCTTGATCTGTTACTATCTTTAATACTAAATATTTTAAAGTAATAATTAAAATATCATACAGAATATTTTATTCATGAATTCCGCAGTAAATTTCAATGCCTGGCTTGCTCTCCATGGACGTGAGAACAAATGAGAACAAGAAACATGATACTACTTGAAATGTACTTCTAGCACAAAAACCGCAAACAATTTCTTGGATGGTAATGAGTTTCCATCAACCTAGTGACCTGCCCAACCCCAATGTTCCAACGGCTTTATTACCTATTCAAACCTGACTGAATATCCGAAGTAGGGTTGGCGTATTCTATGGGTCAATCGTAGTGGTCGCTCTATGGGTCAAATTGTGGTGGTCGCTCGCGTCCCTTTAAAAGAGCCGCCACAGGAACACAGCGGCAAGACGGCGGCGCCCCCAGAAAGTACGGTCACTGGCCGAGAGAGGTCGCATGGGCCGGAGCCGGGGCACAGCACATCCAGTATGTTCACTCGCGGCAAATCCCATTGAAAAAGTTTTTTCGATCAAGTGACGTCCGCCATATTCTTGGTTTAACACCCAGCGCGCGAAATACATTATTACTACATTTAAAATGATTTTCTTACATTTATTTTATTCACTAGTTCAATTCATTTTATTATTCTATCCATTTTATTCAATTTCCACGTCATCTGAAACAAATTAAACACATACACTCAGTTCTCATATCACAAGGTGTATGATATCCGAATGTATCTGCTGAAATTCTATTGGCTGACAACCAAGAACATGGCCGAGGGTCTACCCAGCGCAAAACTAGATTTTGGAGTAAGTGAACATACTGGTTATACTGTGGCCGGGGCGACCGTCACACTTCAGTCGGCGCGCCAAGGCTTGCCTCCGCCCCAACGGCCAGGCCAGTCGGCGAGCCTTCAGACCGGAGGGGGTATGAATCGGCCCTCGCCGGGAGGAGCGCAGTGGCGTATATATAGCGTAAGCATGAATGCGAGAGTGAATGTACAGAAAGAAAAAAGAAGAACATGTATATGAACACAAATAAGAACTTTTGCAATTTCAATCACTTTATCTTTACCATAACTAGCTTTAGCCCAAAGAGGCCTTGTAAGTAGTTAGCTAAATATAAGCTAGTTTAAGTAATAGTATTTTTAAGATAGGCCCTATCTTAGCTGCATAAGCCTGCTGCAGCTCTCTCATATACCGAAATCACTTGAATAAATTCCCGTCCCTCCAGGGCAACTGGAGAGGGGAAAATTGAAAAAAGAGCGCAGTAGAGTGAACGCGTAGTAGAAAATCGCCGTATTTTTTTCCACATATTCAGAAATGCCTGTTCAAGACGCGAGGTGCTTCACCTTGCAAACGAGTTTACATGTCTGTACTGCATAAACGTTGCGATAAGCTCTCGCGAGCACTGATAATATTACCTTTAGGTATAGAAAGTATCACTGAGATCGTATTTCTTGATCTTTAATCTCAATTTGCGAGAGATATTGGTTGTCGCCGACTTCGTTTAATAAATATTTTATTAACTTAATTTCAAAATTTGTGTAGAATTATTTTGTTTGTTAATTTAAGCGTAATTTGAAATTACATATTATATTTTATTTTACTCTTGTTACACATTCTTATATTTTTATTACATATTTATGTAGGTATTTTGGCGTTTCGTACTACATATTTTCTGGACTCTTCTAATTACTTGTATTATCAAATCAGTTAACGCGCCAACAAGACGCGCAGCTGCGTTGGCGCGCAGCAGAGGCGTGGCTCACCATCTGAGGAGGCGCAGCGGGCGCACGCGGCGCGCGGGGGCGACGGGCGCGTGCAGGTGCAGCAGCAGCGCCCAGCTGCCCACGGCGCGCAGGCTGTCCACGCGCGCCTGCACCTCCCCCGGCGCCGGCTCCGGCGACAGCGGCCGCCGCACGCCCAGCGCCGCCGCCACCAAGCCCGCGCCCAGCCTGCAACGCCAAGCGCCAACTCACACACACACCAACTCTATGCACGCTTTATTTTCACAGTGTTTACAACTACTGTAGATCGGCACTACCGGCTCCTGATCGCCGGCCACGATCGAACAACTCACTGGCAAGAAGACTCCAGCCATTTACCCCCAGATGTCATGGCAAAACCCCCTAAAAGTTTAAATAAACCACCAAGCTAATAAATATTAGATTACAACAGTTAATTATAAAGATGTTTCTAAATATATTTTTAAACATTAATTTAAATTAACGAACGAGCCGTGAATTTTTTTATTTTATGAAAATTATAAAATTTAATGTATAATGTGAGACTTACAATCATAGATCTAGTAGGAACATATGTTGTGATGCACATTTTCGGTTTTTTAAGTCCAAAACGAAAATATACATCACCAAATATAAATGAGCCTACTTGTATTTAACAAAACATATTGTAGAAATACATAGTTCTCTACAAATAATACAACATCAATACACACGTTATCTTTTATCAACGGGCAATTTCATTCATAAGAACACTATTTACAAAACAGCTGTTTCAACCAGCGTGAACTCAATTTCGCTGCCGCCTCCGCACTCACTTGATGTCGTGGAGGCAGTCGGGCGCCGCCAGCAGCCACTGCTCGTGGAGCAGCGCGGCGCTGCAGGCGAAGGCGCCGTCCACGTAGACGGCGGCCTCCCACGGCCAGCTGTAGGCGTCGGGCGCGTCCGCGAGCAGCGGCTCCGCCCCCGCCCCCGACCTCTCCTCCGCCTGCGCCGCCGCCAGCGGACTCACCTGCAAGGAAACGCGGGCAGCGGTCAAGTCAAAAGAATGGACACTTGGATCAAGTCAATGAAGAGCTATTATTATCTTTCCACTACATCACGATTAAAGATGTTAAGAGTATGCTGAATATTAAATATTCTCCAGATTGCAACCAGCTACCTAAGGAGCCGATCTAGGGACTGTCGGTGCCTCTACAATACTTTGCCCAAAATGGTGGCTGTTCCGAATAAAGCTATTTCTCGCACTTCACAGTATTTTGAATGACTTGGGAATTTAGTCAAGTTCTTACACAAATTTTGCGGAACAAATCCCAGAGCTCTGATAACTATCGAGACGACCTGTATCTTTACGTCCCTCTTTAAAGGTTTTTGAACAAGAGTCAGGCAACCCTACCTGGAATGAGTCGAGCAGACCAGCCGGCCGCCCCGAGCATTGCACCCAAAGCCCCGTGCACGTCGGAGCCTCTCCTGCCCGTGTATCTGTCACTGTGTTGCCAATGGAAGCCTGAAAGTGTGAATGACATTTTTTCTCTTGTTCATTAACTTATTGTGCAAAACAATAGGCATTTGCTTTTTATTCGCATACTGCTATTTAATGCTCTAAATCGCACAAATTATTGCGTAACAAAGATTAGAGTTTTGATTAAAGTTTTGACTTATTTCTTTTGAAAAATGTATTTAAGAAGGCGCGCAAAGCTTATTGCATGCACAAGAACACATCAATTCTACAATTTAATTTTGGATAGTACAACACAGCTAAATGCCAAACACTACATTTATTCTGACACTCATAATTTACAGACTTGTTTCGAATCATTCATCAATACATTCACACTACCACACATTCATATTCATTCACACTACGAATCATCATATCAGTGACATCACCATCATTACGGAGGTCAGTCAGTCAGTCAATGCCTCCTATTTTTTCTACTTATATAAAATTAGTGAAGTGAACGATTTGAATTCGGCACTATTCCTCACTTGTTCTAGAATTCTCTACAGTAGAAGGCTTCTGCGTTAACATGTGAGAGCACAGCAGTCGCTTAAAAATAGCCGACATTGATGCTTGTATGAGACAGCGTTGTGAGATTAAATTCTTGAATGCAGAAACTTAAATACCCATTCTCATTTATGAAAGACAAAAAATGTTTAAGGTGACGTACACTGGGTGTCTGCAGTGTTAGACGATGAGTTCGTCGCTGTAACGAAGCTGACGGTGGGTGACACTGGGGGACATCGTTCTTGGTGACTGCTGGGAGTTCATCTGCACTCACCCGTCGGTCAACATCGAATGATGTCATCGATTTGCTGAATGTTGGATAGTGTGACTGCAGTCACCGACCTGCCACTCTGCTTTTCGTCAGCCAACGATATTTGCCCTTCAGCTTAGATACACTGACGAACATGTTCTCTAATAGTACAGACATCCACTGTTGCATCACCGTGCATATTTTTCAGACTTTCATGAATGAGAATGGGCATTTCACCTTCTGTATTAAAAAATTCAATTCCACAATGCTGTCTCATAGGAACATCGATGCCGACAATTTGTTAAGCGACTGTTGTGTTGCTACATGTTGACGCAGAAAGTTACTACAGCATTAGATTGTAGAAGAGGGTTTGGGGAATAGTGTAAAATTCAGATGTTTCACCTAACTAATTTTAAGTCGAAAAAATAGAAGGCATTACTTTCCGACTGACCCTAGTACATCAGTCAACTCTTAATGATCATTCATGACACATAGCTTCAACTCAGTTTGAGAACAGACTGCAATTTTTCCCATCCAAGAACTTCTACTCTACTTAAATTATTTATAATAACAATAGAATTATTCACAATTGTAAACACAAAATTGGTTTTAGTTTAGCTAGGATAATTCGTTTAAAATAATAATTTCAGACAAATTAAATGAGTTTTTTTAAGTTTAGCAAACATCGTACTTACAGTATTAGAGTTCTCAAAGTCTCTCCCAGAAGTTACCGATACTGCCGCGCCGATGAAGAAACTTACGCCATTTTCTTGGACTTCAGACTGGTTACCACTGAACGGCACAACCAGCATTTTCTCATCGTGCACATTCACTTCTCCAAAACTGTCATACCCACTGAAACGAAACATAATTCCATTTATTGTGAAATTGAATTGTTTATTTTTCAACAAAATTCAAGAAGTATTACATCAATTTAAAACAGGAAAATAGGGGAATAATAACAAAGCTAAAGAATTAGAAGACAATTTTATGTGAATCATAAATATTTTTTTGTTCTTGACCCAAGATCAAATATTTAATTTTTTACGAAACATTATTGCAAAATGTCTCGTGTGAAGTCTGCCTTTAAGTTGGTTATAGAATGAAATAAAATTATATTATTTTATTAAAATTCGTACCAATTACATTAAACACAATCATCTTATACACTGTGGTTTGTATAAAATTGATCTTTTTTCTCTTTCACAAGGATTGACTGTGAAGATCGCCCAGTCAACGCCGCGTAATTAGCTAGTTCGTAATAGTACCTGAAGCCGAGGTAGGCGCAGGCGTCGACGGCGAGCGCTAGGGGCGGGCTGGAGTCCTTGGCGCACAGCGGGAACCAGGAGGCCTTGGCGCCGCCCGCTCCGCCCGCGCCGCGATACACCAGCACCCCGGATTCCGCGCCCTGCGGCCGCCCCTCCGCGTCCAGCTGCAGCACGCGCACCTGCGGCGCCAGCGCGACTGCGCACGCGCACGCGCTTTTAGGGTGGGGGAAGAGGAGTGGGTTGTCTCCGGGCGCGGCAACTACTTTGCTCGTTAGGCCCGTGAGGGTAGTGTATGTTTTGTCTCGGGAGGTGGCGGTGTTTCTCCACCTTTAGAACGTGAGATCCGGGGCCGATCTAAACGTCGACTTGCGAGGTCCCCCCCCAAAAGGTACCACCCTTGTCGCGACAAGCTCAGTTCGACTGTTCTTCCGTCGTGTGGTAGAGTAGTACGTGTGTGTGTGTGTGTGTGTGTGTGTGTGTGTGTGTGTAAGGGGATAAGATGGAACAAGGACGAGATAGAGAATATTGCGAACGGTCCATGGACTGTTGGTGTATTGCTCGGGCATTGGCCTGTATTGATTAGACAAACCAGGCAAAACATCCGATTAGAGCAGCCGATCGTTAGAATTCTCCTTCAGACAGTGGCTGAACTCGACTTTGTTCTGTAATCTTTGTCGAAAATCAGACACGCCGGAACTCGAACCCTAGGACTTCCCGGACAGGGTCGTTGCCACAGTAATTGATGTTGTCGCTGCCAACTCAGTCGGCCTTTAAAATGGAGGCTCCTCACTCTTTGTGCAGAAAGGGAAGCTGAACATAGACTTTGAATATGAGGAGAAATAAAAGACGACATTTCTATTCGTATTTCAGTGTTAGTAACACCACATCAGCTGATAAATATTAAAATTAGCAGTGCACTGGAATGACCAAGTTGACGTAAAGGTCGGCGCCGGATCTCATATTCCAACGAGGGAGGAACAATGTCATCTCCCAGGATATAACATGTTCTACACTCACGAGTTGAAGTAGTTGACGCGTCCATAAACATTAAACAATCATTCAATCTATAGAATCGAGCGTAAAAAATTATTAAAATTAAAAAAAAATTTAAATTAAGAAATATAAATTTTGGGAGGAAACGTAACAAAAATATTGCTAGTTTCTTTTGGTACTACTACGTCGTTAAATCAAGACATCACAACTAATCAGAAGAGCGAAAAGCTACTCTTAAAGACCGCTGTTCGTTACGAGCAATCTAAGCAAATGAGTTGCAGTTAAAGATGGCATGTGATTCTAAGAAGATTTATTTCTTATTTATATATTTCTTAGTAGGTGGTATAATTGAAAGTATTGAACACACACGACCGATTCACAAATAATAAACTTTGTTGTTATTTGGTCTATCGCGGCCTCGTGGCGCAAATAACTATTTTCGCGCCAGCCTGGTCTTAAGTCGTTTGCCAGCCGTTGTCGCAGCGCAGGGACTCACAGCATTCCGCCTCGTCCTCCTCGTGCGGGCAGTCGACGGTGTGGTCGCACACGCTCGCCAATGGCACGCAGCGCCTGCTGCGCGCGCAGTGGAACTCGTCCGCTCCGCAGAAGCCTGCGCACAAACACACCACCCTCGCACTTCGTACTCTGTACTCCATTTCACCTCCTTTATATGGGCACGAATATATATGAATTCCACTCATGTGTTCCACTCATATAATCATATATATTTCACTCAATAAATGCTATTCGTTAGGGACTTTATAGCTGCAACAACTATAACTTTGGTCAAGTATTTGTATTTAGCCATTACATGTCTCGTAAAGGGCAACTGGCCTCGCCCGTTAGACCCCGGGGTATATGGGCGGTCACCTATCTTCGAGGAATCTGCGATGTCTCGAATTCGCTTAACCTTCGTGACTTAAGTTATTTATCGAATTCGGCTAGCGACGCCGGTTACGCGGTCGGACCCTTTCAGTAGAACCATCCCAGCATTCGCCTGGATGACCGAGGCGAATCACGAAAACCCCAGTCAGGATGATCAGCACGGGGATTGAACCCGGGCCTCCCGAATGCGAAGTCAGCGCGCTACGTCCTGAGCCAGTTCGCTCGATGAAGTATTTGTAGTTAAACAACTGACTGGGTTAGAGAAAGAGGAGTAAAATAGCGTAGAGTTATATAGCAAACAATTGCGCGTCTTTCAGCCTTACAGCTAAAATTTCAAAATTAAATATCTTCGATATTTATCTCAAAGATGAATTGTACTAACCCACCCATCCTACATTGTAATTGCAATACAGCTATCCGCACGGTTATTCTGTGTCAACTTTGTTTGAACCATTTGCAGATGTTTAGCTCAAATTAACCCCTTCGCTTAATTTTTATACCTAAATGTACTATTTAGAAACATGACATCAACAACAAACATTATATAAAGTGTTGCAGGCTTTGCAATCTTGCAGCAAAGAAAGAAGATCCCATTTTTAAATAAAATTTTTACAAACTTTTTTTGTCAATCGTAAGCCCAGACGTTGTTAGGACAACTTTTGTGTTGAAAACGTAATTATATAGTCATAGCTAACAGGGAGAAATAAACAGCGTAGTTCGTTTCCCTCGAAAGAAATCTGGAGGTTTAATCAGGAAAACATTTCGGCCGACACATTGGCTTTTCTTTTTGTTTTTGTTTTTTTTTCATTGTTTTGGAAACAGGTAGTCTACATATTCGAGCAATTAAACATAACTAAATAAAGGTATCATAATGACCTCTTTTGACCGTTATGTTTTGATATTCTAAACGTTATATTTTTATAGAAACCTGTTTTGTATAATGCTGTCGGTTTTGTCCCTTTTCCTTATTATTTTGTACCTTTGCTTTGGTTAAATCTTAATTATAAATTTAATAAATACGGTCACTCAAATTAAATTTTGTTCTGCACGAATTTAATTTCAGAGGTTACTAAACCAGCTTTTAAAATTAATGTTTAAAATATCTGTTTATTATTAATATCGATATTTTCATTTTGAACATTGATATTTGGTAATATCGACGTTTTGTTATCGATGTCGCATCACTAGGGAATTTTTACACGCCAAAGGGTTACAGCAACTAACAGCACTATTGATCATCAGCGCATGCGCAGTACGAATTTCGCATCACGTTTGTGGATCCGCTCATGCACTGAAGATCGAGATTGCAATCCCTTTTTGTACGTAATGCCGTGCCGCGTAATTCCCAACTACACTTTGATTAAAACGTTAAGTCCTTTGACACTTGATCAGCTGTTATTCTGTCATCCAGTTGGGAACTTCAACGTCACTACAATGACGATGAAGCTCCCGATTAGCTGACCCCAGCTGTGTTGCTCGCGGCACGCACCGCAGTATTCCTCGTCGGAGCCGTCGTGGCAGTCGGCGTGCGCGTCGCAGAGCGCGGCGGGTGCAGAGGCAAGCAGCCGCTCCGCGCAACTGCATCGCTCCTCGTCGCTGCCGTCCACGCAGTCTGCGCGCCCGTCGCAGCGCAGCTCCCCCGGCAGCCGCTGCGCCAGCCTGCGCACGCCAACACGCCCACTCACTGCCCGCACTCGCACGCGCGCGCGCGCGCGCGTACACACACACACACACACACACACACACATACACACATACACACATACACACACACACACACACACACACACACACACACACACACACATGTAGTTTAGTCAATCGGCATCTGACCCAGGAAAAAATCTCGAAAGTTTTTTTCCTCAACGGTTCTATATTTTGTGAGGGTGCTGAATTCGAATTTGATGTTTTCCACCTTAGAAATAGTCGGCTTCACAGAGAAAATTCCTAAAAACAAAAATATCCCACTTTCTCCCACTATTATTCCCCTACTTTTTTGCCAGAGGAGTTATTCTCCCATTTTGGCCAGAGACCCAAAAAGTAACCGATTTTCAGCATGCTCTAGCGCCTTAATCGTTTCTCAGAAATGTAAAATTAATGTATACATTTTGTAGGAAATTTCCTCTACTTTTATTTTGTAAAAAACAATTGTTTCAATAAAACGCATAGTTATGAAGATACAAGCGAAAAACTAAGGGCGAAACTAAAATCAGGGCGAATTTTTTTTGCAATTTTCTCTGTAAAGCCCGCTATTTTTGAGGTGGCAATCATCAAATTCGAATTCAGCACCTTCAGAAATATAAAGTCGTAGAACCGGTGAGAAAAAACTTTTTCCAGGTCCAGGAATTTTTTCCTGGGCCTGGCCCTTTTGAGCATACACCCGCATTGCAGAACGATAGTCTAAACAATACCTTGCTCTGAGCATGCGCTCAAATCTCAACATTGGCTGCAGCTACCCGGAAAAATAAAAAACAAGAAACGACAAAATATGGGCATAAATATCATGAAAACGATAAGAATACGTAACGAATATATAAAATCCTCTTTATAGAATTTTTGCAACAAAATAAAATAAATTTATAAAATTTGAAATTACATTAAAAATATTTGAAAGATTATTTACAAATATAAAATTGCTTGACCTACTGGATTAGCTTTTTTTACGAGCGTTACATTTTTATTTTTGAGAGCAATGATTTCCATTGTGTAGACACGTGAACTCAAGGACTGACAATCAATCACTATAGCATTACCTATGTGGAATTACATGCCTGCCTGTCCTTTCAATATTCACCAAAAATACTGAAAATATTAAGTTCAAATGAATGGGGTTAATGTCGATAGATTTCCTAAAGCTCGTGCCTTGAGTGGAGCAAAAAATATCTGGTGTTCACTCACTTAGAACACATGAAGAACTTGGGGGCCTTTGGCGGAGTGTGTGCAGGCTGCGGGCTGCTGGTCGCTTCCTCTGGCGGCTGCTCCGTAGGCGCCCCATCCGCCAGGTGTGCGGGGTCAGGTGGCGGCTCGGTCGCGCCTCCCCCGGCGCTGGGGCCGAGGTCGTCGGCGCCCCCGGAGGCGTCGGGGGCGGTCGTGGAGACGTGCGACGGCGTGGAAACGGCGGAGCCATCGGTGACCGGATGGCTTCTCTCCGACCCGGCAAAGTCGTACGCAGCGACGGGCGTATGGGGCTGGGAGCCTTCCCAGATAGTGGAGCCGAACGCCGTGGACGGGAGGGGGGCCGGGGTTTGAGGGCCTTCGTGGTCGTCCGGATCAGAGGTAGGGATGGACACCAGGTTCGTACTCTCCGTAGGAGCGTCTACCTGTGCGACTCCCGGAGCCGGGATCTGCAGCGTGGGCGTGTCCTCCGTGGTGACGACGCTTCCAGAAACAGATGAGGTTTCGGTTTCTGTTGCTGGCTCTCCATGTGTTCCGAAAGCGCCGTCATCGTGATAAGGTCCCGTGGGGCCTAAATTATTCCCGAGCTCATATCCGTACGAGGATGAAGGATAGTATTGGATAGTATTGTACGTGGGTGAAGGTGATTGATCATATACTGATGAGGTTTCCTCCACGCTCGTTGTCGTTTCCACCGAGGGATCTGTTGGTGATGATCCTTCGGTAGTTGACATCAAAGTGGTGGTAACGTCATTGGGACTGGGTTCAAGGTCGTCTTCACCAGGATGTTGATCACCACGCATTGGAGTGACTACAACCACTGATGTTGCTGCGGTCACTGGCTCTTTCTGTGCAGCGGATCCTTCAGAAGCTTCAGTCGTTCCAGCACTCTCCTCACCTGTGACTAAATTGGTTGTTACATCTGTTGTCGCGTAATTTTCTGACGTACTGGTATCATCGGCGAGCTGACTATCACTGACAGTATTTGGAACATTTTTAGTTTCATCAATCGAACTCTCGACGGAGGGAACAGTGCTTACAAAATTAGGGTCTACTGTTTCTATGTTTGCAGTCGGTATCGGAATTTCTCCAAGACTCTCAGCATTTTGTCTTCCAGTTTCGATTCTGTGTGTAGCACTTCCAGCTGAAGAGCTTTCTTCGTCTTTTGTACTTCCTGGGTGAACAGACCATACAGTAGAGTGTGGAAATTTCGCTATCATTGAGACATTTCCCGGAGCATTTGCTGCTTCAATTTCGACAACAGGATTTACTTCATTTAATACATCATCAGAGGAAGATACTAATGATGAGCTTTGTACATTAGATTTAAATGACTCTTCTTGAACATTTTGAATTTTACCACCTTTCTGATCTTGCATCGACCTTAAAGAATCCACATTGGCAGGCTGATTGCCAAAAAACGTAGTACCACCTGACCCATGAGGAGCATTCTCTAGATCATCAGAAGGAACGATATAACTAGATGAAGTGGTCACTTCTGCTGGTGACACGGTAGAAGATGTTGCTGAAGATGATGATGTTAGTAAAGATGAAATATGGCCCACTGGAGAAGGCTGGTGTGAAGAATCCGGAGAGAATGGAGGCACAGGAGAAGCATTCAGAACGATACCTTTGAGCGCAGTCGTCGTATTATTCTGTTGTACTGTTTGGGGCGTCGGTGATAAGTTTAAAGTAGAAGAATCTATATGAACGGGTGTTGTGGGAGGAGCATCGGATGCTGATGCATGCTGGGATTCGGGATATTTGCTAGGTTGGGTTGATGGCGGAAGAGAGACAGACGATTGAGCTAATAATGAATGCAATTCTCCAACAATAGAAGCATTTTCAAAAGGAAATACCTCCGGAATGAAATCGAGCATTGGAGTAGGTACTGACACATCAAGAGTAGAGTTTTGGGGAACAGCTTTTACGTCAATTGCGAATTTGTACTCAGGACCCGAAGAAGGGGACCGTTCAGTCGAAATTCTATCAGACGACAACGGCTCGGCGAAGTCCGATTGAGGCGGCGAGGTGGGGGAAGCGATCGCAAGCGAGCCGTTGAGGGCGGACGCCGCGCCGTCGCTGGCGCGTGCCAGCAGCGTGCCGTCCGCCATGATGAGCGCCTTCTCTCCCTGCGCGCGCGCGCCGGCGCGGGGGTCTTCCTCGTAGCCGCGCATGCGCAGCGTGGACGCCACGGGCATGCCCTTGAAGCTGAACGGGCAGTGCAGCTCGTCCTCGGCGCGCAGGCAGTCCGGGAAGCGGTCGCAGCGGTAGCGCAAGGGCAGGCAGCGCCCGCGCGGGCACTGGAAGCCCGGGCAGCGCTGCTTGGGGCGCCGCAGCGGAAGGCGCGCCGGGTCTGCAATTTCACGGCCCCCGAGCCCTCGTTCATGTCCGATTAAAAGTAGTTGGCGTACTTGCACTAAATATTCCATACGGGTGACATAACCTCAAATTACTTAGTTTCAGATACTGAAGAGGATCTCGCAAAAGAAATTGAAACGTCGAAATAGAAATTTTGACTTATGACTGGAATCATCACCTGTTATTTATTGACTATTTAATAACAGTAGTTGGCTCATGCAATTTAATCAGAATAAGAGAGGGTACTGTTTTCCAATCGGGAGTTTCGATTTTTGATGTCACTGCAGCGTTCAAATATGAAAGTTCCCGATTAAACGACAGTGTCCTGTCTCCTGATTTACTTCCTCCAATTTTCAATCATGCTGATGTAGGAAGATCCAACTGTCAGCACTTTGGAGCGCTCTAGAAGTATAATTTAGCAACGTAAAAACAGTTTGGCTATAAAAGATGCAAATACATTCTGTCACAGCTCTAGAAATGGGCCTGCGAGCACGGGCGCATCGACGAGAGTGAAATGAAGTAAAATTAAAAATAGGGTTCTCTTAGATTCACCACAGTGAGGAGCGCTGTGGAAGGAAGTAAGAAAGTAAAGAAAGAAAGGGATAATGAAAAAAAGGAAAAAAGAAATAAAGGAAAAAAGAAATAAAGGAAAAATGAAAGAAAGGAAAATAGAAAGAAAGGAAGAAAAGAAAGAAAGAAGAAAGGAAGGGTGAAGGAGAGCTCGAGGTGAGAAGTAGCGAGCGAGCGAGCGAGCGGGGGTACGCACCGGTGTGCTGCTGGATCCAGTCGAGGTAGAGCTTGACGCGCGTGTAGGCGCCGGGCTCGTCGGGGCGGGCGCAGCCCTCGCCGTGCGACACGACGCCGGCCACGTACCAGCGGCTGCGGTCGTCGGCCGCCTGGCAGAGCAGCGGGCCGCCGCTGTCGCCCTGGCACGCGTCGCGCCCGCCCTCGGGCACCCCGGCGCACAGCAGCCCGCCCGCGCGGTCCTCCGCGTGCTTGCAGCGCGCCAGCACCGGCAGCTGCACCTCCTGCTGGTGGTCCGCTGCGCGCCATTCCCGCATTCAATACCACACACCGTACTAACAGTTTTTGCGCTTTATTTATTCCATTTATTATATTTATTCCATTTATTCTATTTATTCCGTTTATTCTATTTATTCCATTTATTCTGTTTATTCAATTTATTCTATTTATTTAACTTTTAAAAAATAGTACATAGAGAGACATTAAAGAAGAGGCTCTATTTACTATCCAGCTGCAAAGCAAGGGACCATATTAGTGTTTGCTCTTTGGATCAAGGAATATGGAGCGAAGAATCTGATCGAGATAAGAGTCAATTACCTAGAAGCTGTTTACAAACATTACTTATGAAAAACATATTCAGTCTTTTAAATTATTTTAATTCGGTAGATAATAAATGCACAATGTTATTATTAAAATATTTTTTTCCAAATTCGTATAGTTTTCAATTGAATTGAAACATACAACAAAAGAAACATTGGTATTTGAATTTAAAATACACTTTAATTGTCCAGTTAATCTGGGTATGTGTTGTAAAATAATCCACAAGTATTACGATGGTAAAGAATTCGCTATGCCTCGGAAAAGGCAGCACTTTATCGCCCTTCTAAAATGCTATCTGCATGCATGCCGGCGATTCACTGCAAATCGAATTTATCTGTTTCCTTATATTGACCACATTCATTTGGTAGCTACAGCGGCAAGTTATGTCTTCGAGGAGGGGGCACAGCTTGTCTCAGAATATCTACTTCACCACTTTCAGACATGCCTCAGAAATAATATTGGTAGAACTTATTTCAATATAGTTATAAAATTGAAGGTTCACTCGCACAAAAAGTTTGAAATGAAACAGTAAGCAAGATAAATTATTGTTTGTGAAGTAACATATTAGGTCTTTTTTCAAACATAAGGACTTAATGTAAACTGAAAAGAACGAAACACAAGTACATGTTTGACTCTCACAGTTTTGCGTATAAACAATTTTCTATATTGTCTCTCTGTCCTTCTGAGCACACAAGACCTTTTCGTACCCTATCTCTGTGCTTTCGCGCTTACCAAACACGTTTTACACTGTCTTCAACTACTTACAAGGTGCACATGAGACTTTACAATTATTTCCCTCCCACTTTGCGTGCATGATATGAATAATATCTTGTTATCTATATTGTTGTAATTGATACATCTTTCTTAACGAATTACTTTGCTTATTTGCGCACATGCGACTTTTCTTTATCGAATCCTTCCCTTTTCTACCCATGAAACCCTTTGGTGTAAAGACTTCAATCCCCTTGAGCACAGGAATCACCATGCTGAACGGTCTCCCTGCCATCTTGCACACATGAAATCTTTCAATACGCACTGTTCGCTCTTTTGTGCATATGAGACGTTCTTTTCTATTCGTTCTTTTCGCCCTTTTGGGCACATGAGTCCTGTCTATACAAATTGTCCACCCTTTTGTGCACATGGGACTTTCCTATTAATTCCTGTCGCCCTTTTGCACAAATGAAACCTATCTATTCAAACTGTCCGCCCTTTTGCGCACATGAAACTTTCCTATAAGTTACTTTTGTTCTTTCGGACATATGAGACTTAATTCTTTTCGCGCTTTTGCATACATGAGATCTTTCTATACGTGGTGCCCGCCCTTTTCCGCACATGAATCTTTCCCGTACGCGCCCAGTCCGCGGCGCACCTCGTTCGCCTTCGCGTGCGTACTCACGGTCGGGCCCGCGCTCGCGGACGGCGCCCCAGCCGACGACGGTGCAGGCGGTGCCGGCGCGGGGCTCGCGCGCTTCGCTGGTCGGGGTTGCCGGCACGGGCAGGCAGGCCGGCCGCACCCAGCGGTTGAAGCGCAGCGGCGCCGCCAGCCGCAGCAGCGCCAGGTCGTGCACCATGTCGGTGCGGTCGTAGCGCTCGTGCGCCACCACGAACGCCACCGGCCGCTGCTGCTCCATGGGCGAGAAGGACGAGCGGCGCAGCAGCCCCGCGCGCACCTCGTAGAAGTGCGTCTCCCACCTGCGCATGGCGACGCCGCCGTTGGCGGCGGGTGGCAGTGGAAACGGAGAGGAATGCGACGGGATTGGAATGAAATTAATAGTGCAGGAATAGGTAACTTACATTAAGTGAAGTGCAATGATGTTCGATTAAATACGAGTAATTTAAAAGTCATACAATTCAAAATTAGCTTGTTAATTAAAGATGAAATCAAAATTGATTGTCTACATATTGTATATTTGTATGTGCAGTGGTATCCTCTAATATTAAAGACAATCAAATCAAGTATTATTTTAAAACAATTGTTTTATTGGCATCAGTCTACTAAAGACACAACCTTATGCGACACAATTTAGCCGACAGCCGACAATAACAGGTCTGTAATAAAGCAGTTTTAACAATTAAAGCTGCTAGTTTCATCGAAAAAAATTAAATACGAAATAAAAATACAAAAAAAAAGCCAGATCTAAAATTAGAATAAAATCTTCAATATTTAATTTGAAACAAATTGCATTAAGTAAATAATTTAAATGTTTTAAAATCTTCTTTATATTATCAGAAAGTTCAAGATGCTTCACTACGATAAGTGTTTCTTGTAGCCTAAAACGAAAGTGATCTGTAGCCGAAATAAGTTTGCGGACCACAGGTTTTCACATCGTCTCACTACTGCCGCGAGCGCGGGCGTCCTGCGTACTCACTTGTCGACGCAGTGCGCGGCCGTCATGATCCACTGCGTCTCGAGGATGGCCCCGCCGCAGTGGAAGGCGCCGTCGCGGTAGATGGCCACCACCCAGGGCCAGCGGCCGGGCATGCTGGGCGAGCCGCCCACGATGCGCTCGCCGCGGACGTACGGGTCGTCCGTCTCCTTCGCGCCCTCCGCGTCGCCCTCGTCCTTCGTCTTGTCCTTTGTCTTGTCCTTGCCCTTATCTTGCTCTGTCTCTTTGTCTTTGTCAACCTTGTCTTTGTGTTTGTCTTTGTCAACCTTGTCTTTGTGTTTGTCGGTCGACTCCTCCTCAGTCTTGTCCTCGTCTGTGTCTTCTTCTGTATCTTCGTCGGTGTCCTCGCTGGAGTCCTCGGACGGCGCCTGCGTCGTCGTGTGGTTTATGAGCCTCAGTCCTTCGTCTTCCGGTGAGGGGAACGGACTCGACATCTCCAGCGCCGCCAACCCCTGAGCGCACCAATCACGCTTAGAATTAAAAGACGCACACTAGTGGGGAAGGGTTAATGACGCACCCCAGAACGGACTTTTTCCTCTGTCTCTGTTGAGGTAAGGTGGTACTGTTTCATCGTTGAGGTCTTTTATTATTAGAATGTTTCTTAATCCTAAGTGATAGTTTCGTCTTTCAATGCTTATTAGATGCTTACAAAACCATTCAAAACTGTCGCCAGGCGAAATCTCTTCGTGAAAACTGGCGCTCCCGTACAGCCAGTAAATCCTGTGCATTTTTTACTGTCTGTCGGGGTAGAGAACGTTGAGAATTAAGAGCAACGTAGTGAATAGTTCACAGAAATACAGACATGTACCTGTGTGTCCTCGCGGTTAGAAGAGCAAGTACACTCTTGCTATACCCCAAAAATTGAAAATATTTTTAACATAAATTTGCAAAAAATTGAGGTAACATATCGATGAGTGCATGCAACCTTACTTCGTAAATACATTATTTTTCCCTTCAATTATTTTGTAATTTGTTCCGGAATCCGCCAAGGAACCTTCCCTTAATCACCCACTGATGTTCTTCGCATGGAGGTGCTACGCGATTGTTAATGTCTCACGTGTGGCATTTGGCGCCGGCCGAGCGACCGCTGGGGGACGATTTGTTTTCTTTGATGTGCAACAAAAGAACGATAGGCAGACGGTAGAACGTAATGATTAGCACTCAGCAAGTAACTCATCCCCCTGCAAGGAATTAGGCGCACCGTCACTGGCTACTCAACGAATGCCGTGTGTGTGGCTCCGCTTTGACGTGAATGCCCGGTACACCTAAATGTAATTAAAACTGTTCGCCGGTCCCATTTTACCTATCAGGCAGACTGACCTGTCGCGTCAGGCAGCGATCCGTGATACAAAAGAGGAAGTACAATATCCCCATTGTCCATGGTACAAAGGAATAGCCCACATCCATGCCAATAAACATCCAAGACCCGCCTGACACGATGTGTGCCCTAAGTGAGAATGAGTTCCATGAATGATTCGAGATGGTATTCGATTACGCTCTAATAAAAATATTAAATAACAAATAATTTTAAATCTCATTTTAATTACGTTATCAAATTAGTTAGGTGAGTGATAACGTTTTCAATCCTGTACCGCCGAAATAGCACACTCTAGTAATATTGAATTTAAGAACCGATACCTCCTAAATTGATATGGCAATATAATGTTACAGAGTATAAAATTATCTAACGACAACTCGTGGCTCCACAGTTCAAACTTGAAATATAGTTTCAGTATCTCAAATCTCAAAACATTTTCACTAGCTGTTACGTCTCTGAGTAACAAAACACATTCTCAAATATTTAAACATATGTATTAATATTTTAAAAATAATTTAGAAAAACTGAAAATTGTAAGAGGAACTTTTTGTTCAGAAAAAGGATTCTTGTGACAAGCTAAGGGTATGTTGCATTTCACACCCCTGATAAAGCCGAATGATTCTTTTTTAAAACATCAGGATTTGGTTGCATGATCAATTATCATATAAATGCAAAATGATTTTGGCGGTCCAGGTGACACCGCGACGAAGGCTGTGATGCTGACGTTTCGACCATCTTATCGGGGTCTTCCTCAGGGCTGAAATGATACGGACTTCCATCTGGGCAGCTAAGCTAATTCGCATGACTCTGGCCGCGGAAACCTTCGATTCGCATGAAAAAGTAATTTTCGAAGAACAAGATCTCAAGATCTCAAGAAGAACAAGATTTGTTCACTCGTCAACTGGGTTGACGTTAGTTCCTCTACATAAACTCAAATGATGGCTTTCAATCTTTAAAACGTATGAAAAAAATTCCGATTGTCATTCTCCCGTGAGTGATGCGCTATGTCTGAAATGCTGCCGATGCTCACCGTTTCCTTGACGGGCGCTGGCGTGCTGCTGCTATTGCTTCCATGAGGAGGATGCGTGGTCGGGGACGTGGGTGGAGTCGGGGACGAGGGTGGAGTCGAGGACGTGATCTCGGGTGAAGATGACGACGCAGACGAGGACACATGCGCTGACGTGGGCGCAAGGGCGACGCTTTGCGCGTCGGGCGCGGTGTCCGGCGTGGTCGGGTCGCCGGCGGCAGCCGCGGCGCGCTCCCTGAGGCCCTGGGCGACGGCGTCGTTCCACGCGGCGGCCGCCGCGGCGGCGGCGGCGTGCTGGCGCGCGTGGCCCGTGTGCTGCGCCAGGTGCGTGGGCGTCTGCACGCGCGTGCCGCACGGCGGGTGCGGGCACAGCACCAGGCTGGCGCCCTGGTGGCACGTCGGCACCACGGACACTACGCCCGCGTCGTCCACGTGCACCCAGGGGCCCGGGTAGCCGTTCGCCGGCACGTGGTGAACCTGCATGTTCCTATAAGGGAAAGGAACGGGGTGACGATTCAGAAGGACATTACTGTTTTACCCTTTTAGTTAATTACGGCATAATAAGTGACAGATCAGAGGTCGGCATTATACCGCCAACTAGAAACGGAAAGCAACTGAAACCGCGCCAATTTAACAGGCACTCAAACGTCAAAAAATGGCAGTGGCGGATCTAGGGGTACCGTATTAGAAATAACAGAAATAAATAATAATAATAATAATAATAATAATAATAACAATAATAATGTTTTTTCGTGTTTAATCAATTCAAAATTTGTATGAAATACCCGCAGAACCACTTGCAGTTGCTCATCATATTTATGCAAACTTGTTTACCGTATGGAACACACTCCGCCCCACCTCGTTTCAGTTAGAACAAGAAGAAGGAGAAAAGTCGAAATGAATAGTCTATCATTATCTTCGTATACAATGGAAATATGTCCACGAAGGACATGTACATTCATTCACTTACCCTAATATCGGCCATATTTCGCCGGTGCAGACTTCCTTACCCCAAGGCTCGGTTTCACCGCAAGCGGGGTACCACACACCGCGCCAGTTCCGGTGCAGCAATCCTTGGTCGGCAACTGTCACGGGAAATTCCTGTGTAAATACAGAAATGGGTTATTTTTATACTCGGTTTAAAAATGTTTGTTCGCTGAGTCGTTTGAAAGTCATAAAACAGAAAGAGCCAGAGGGAGAGTGTTTGGGGGCAAAAAAGTGAGGTAAAAATTGAGAAGAGACGAAAAAGTGCAAATTAACACACAGAGATAAAGAGACAGAGAAAAGGAAAAGGAGAGAAAGAGAGAAATAAAAAAAGAAAGAGAAAGAAATAAAAATGGGAAGGGAAATAACGGAGCAGAAACTGCAAGAAGGAAAGAGTAGAAATACGTCTAGATAAAGGAATAGAGAAGACAAAAAATAGAAGAGTGCAAGAAAATGTAGTGATTTATACAGGATGAATATAAGAGAACGGAAAGGGAAAAATCAGGGCCTAAGGGAAGAAGAAAAGATAAAAGGAAGTTGGAATATAAAGTAACAGAATGGATGTGACCAATAGGGAGAAAATGTGAATATTAGATACGTGATAAGAGAGAATATGAATGTACTAATGCAGTTGTTACTTTATAGTTTGCGTCAAAGTACGTATGAGCATAGTCCATTACAATCTGGAAGATCCGAACTCTAGAAACGTTTCTCAATTTCTCTGATAGAAAACAAACGGAACATTTGAGAAGGAAGGAGAGGCTTGGAGGATGCTGAGGTCCTCACCGGCAGTGGCCCCACGGTGTCGACGAGCACGGAGCACTCGATCTCATCGCGGCCGTCGGGGCAGTGGACGGCGCCGTCGCAGCGCTGCTCCAGGGGCACGCACGTCACCTGCGCCGGGTCGCCGCACTGCATTGTCCCAGGCGGGCACGCTGCCGACACACCGCAAGACGTTAGCGTTAGTGCTAACAGTAAGATTAAGAGAACGGTTGGGGCTGCGAGCCACCCGGATCTTAGTCTGAGTGGCCTGAATGGGGCTTTTGACTTCGTCGAGGCTTGTCCCGATACTATTGAGTATTCAAAAGGGACTTGTTCTAACACATTTTGAGCGGTGCTTAATTTGACTCGAGGTCCTCCACAAGACCAAGACCTACATCCTTGGTTAAGACCCACACTCTTAATCAAAGCCCACACCTGTGACCGAGGCCCATATCCTTGACAGAGACCCAAACTCGTGACCGAGAATCACACTCTTAATCGACACCCAATCCCTTGTCCAAGAGCCACATCCTTGATCCAGACCAGTACCCTTGACCGAGACCAGCATCATTGACAGAGACCAGCTCACTTGACCGCGACCCACACCTCTGATCGAGACCCACACCCTCATCAGAGGCCTTCTCCCTTGATCAAGACCAACACCCGTAACCGAGGCCCACATCCTTGACCGACATCCACACTCTTGACCACGGTCTACTCTCCTCACCACGATCCACATCTTCGACCGAGACCCACACCTTTGACCGAGATCCACACTATTGTCCGAGATCCACCCCCTTGAACGATACTCACCCCCTTGACCGAAACCCGCATCAGATATATTTACTCGGCCAGTGCCTTGCAGTGCACTGGCGTGCGAGGGCGTGGGAAGTGACTCACCGCTGCAGCCCTGCTCGTCGTCGCCCAGCGGGCAGTCGAAGAAGCCGTCGCAGAGGCGGTCGCGGCGCACGCGCACGCGGCACGCGCACTGCGCCTCGTCGCTGGCGTCGGGGCAGTGCACCGAGTCGTCGCACCACAGCGCCTCCAGCAGGCAGCCCGTGCCGTCGGCGCACGGCCGCTCGCCCGGCGGGCACTGCAGGAACGCTGCACACGCAACGCAAATAAGAATAATAAAATCTATGATTATTTATCATATTAAGTCTGTATATATTTAAATCTATTTAATTGTATTTCTTCAATGTGATTGTATTAAAATTAATTACAGGAATGAGGGGTCCAGGTGTATTAATGACTATCAATGCAGAACTTGCTTATTTTAGAAACAGTTTATTCTTTATCTCTTTTACGTTTCAGAACGACCACTCGGGTACAAAAATTCTCTGGTACCGAGAATGTTGGTGGCATGTTAGCACTTCTGGAAACAGTGAAACAAGAATTCTTGTACCTTATGTTGTAGTCATACCTGACCACAAAACACGACATAGCTGGAGAATAAGATTCAATAAGAAAGTACTGGACTGGTTATCTTTAACCTGGAAATCTCATCCCAGTAATATAAATTTCTACAACTTGTTATACATATATATCTCTTTCCCGGACTCCATCTATCTCAACAAATAAAGTGTTGCTTGAACGCTGGAAGTTTCCGATAACTGCACGTATAACTTACATGTTTGGACATGCTTTGTAAATATTAATAATGTAAAAATAATATATTTTTGAAATTTCCACATCAAGAACAATCCGGCGGGGACATATGTAACCATGGCGGACATATGTAACTGGCAATACCATGCAAACGAAGTCGCAGCGCATCTTTTGTGTGTTATATGCAGTTCAGTGCCATTTGAAGTCTCATTTGCGCTTTTAATGTGTGTTTCTACTACACGTCTGAATTGATATGGGATTTTTAGGACGATAGCAACGGTGATCGTAGTGAACATGTCAGGGAGGAGCAGGCGTGGGGTCAGGTGAGGTACCACAAGGTAAAGAATGTGGAAAGGAGCAGGGTGGATTCGAACAGTATGGCGTACGGCACGGAAGGCCAGGGCAGGGATACAATAGAGGCAGCATTCATTCATTAATTTATTTTCCTGTCCGAATAGAGAAATATGATAAATTAATACTCAGGCAAGTAAAATTGAATTCGGCTTTAAACCTCCCGTGCCGTTTAATCGCACAGGTTTCCAGTAATAATAATAATAATAATAATAATAATAATAATAATAATAATAATAATAATAACAACAACATTGTTATCCGGGATTTGGAGAAAAGTCATGTCTACTTTGAGATGTTGCTGAACCGTGCTATCAAAACGTCGTAACCAAGGAGGCAGAGGAGAAACTCTATTAAAATGAACACATTACTTATCCACTCGTTGATACAGTGTAAAATTGACACTGTCTAATAACTCACCATTGCGTGCAGTTGCGTTGCCCTTGTCTGCAGTTGGTAAAGTGAGAGTGCCCTCTGTTTTTTCTATATAGTTCCTCGCATTCGGTGGTGCAGCAACTGCTGGTGTTGAATCTTTGGTCGGACTCCTTGGTGTTGAGGGGGTCATCGAGTCGTCAGTAACCACGACAGTAGGCAACGTGGTAAGTGACGTGGTTTCAGAAGCGCTACGAGCCGAGGAAAGCAGGGCCGCCTCCTTTTCAGGCGCAGTGATCATGGTTTTGCCTGAATCAAATGACCCTGCCACTGGGCCTGACCGCATGATCGCCTGCGATGGAGGCGGCGGAGGTGGCAGCGGTAATGGGGCAGGAGGTGCCTCCGGAGCTGTCACGGGCTGGTTTAACAGATGAAACAGACTCGTATAAGCAATCGCATGCGCCATTGACCATGAACCATACGCAATTGATATTAAAGTAATAAAATATATAGGTATTGCAATTCAGTGAAACCTTAAATGGAACATCCATATAAATAAATTGAACACTTAATTAAATTCATAATGTTAAGCATTCAGAATTCTTTCATATTAAGTCAGCCTTCATGCAGCTTGTTGCGTGTATTTTGCGAAAGTATATTCACGCCGACATTGCAAAATATTGTTGGAAAGCACATTCTAAAGTACATACACTTACGGAGTGCAGAAAAAAAGTAAATGCCATCCACGTGAATCCTGCAAGCCTCTGTACATTTATCTTGGAATCATACAATTGTATTGCCTATTTATTTTCGAATCAGTAGTTTTTGTCAAAACTGACTTACGTATAATGGGAACATACTTTCAAGCAACACTAATATTTCAGATGTTTATGCAGTGTTCTACGTTACTTTTCAGAAAATAGATAAACAATTAAATCGATTCATAATATTAAGTACCAAGTAAAATATTTACGTATTTCTAAACAATTAGAGACGATGCTGACCACAAAAAATAATACGTATTTCAACAATAATATTTAATCAATTAGTTAACATTTGTAATTTATAATTTTAAAAGAATAATTTTGCCTGTAACAATTAATGTACTTCAGGTCCATGGGGGCCATTTCGAGCACGTTTTTCATTCCTCTGGTTCATTGACAATATGCTGAATTGGTCCACTGTTTTGCTTCTCGACATAAATGTGGCTTCATTATATAGCTTAGTTTTCTTAAGATCTCATTTTGCTAGTTGTGGTAGGAGTAGAATCGAGGGTGTTTGTTGCTATTCTGTTAGCAATACTATAAAATAAAATCTTAATTCGTTCGCCAATGCAATTAAGTTTTTTTATTACTCGTGAAAGAAAATATATAGTTTGATAATGCTGCTAATCTCGTTTTATTTATCATTCAACCGTGTATAGTACACAAGTTGGAGAAGGGGATCTGGAGCTAAAGTAAATGTGCGCAGATTTTACTTCTCCCCCTACGTCACACAGTTTTTCCTTGTTTTTTTACGAAAATAAATACATTCAAATTATCCTCCTGGTGTATACGCGAAAGAAAATGCATTATTCATCATTCATCACATTACATTAGAGAGGGGATTCTGGAGCGCGAGAAAACGTGCGCAGATAATACTTGTCCTAAGTCATACACAGTTTTTACTGTTTTGTTTACGAAAATAAAACCAGTCAAATCGAACCTCTTGGTGTGTGCGTGCGGCGTGCGTGAGCGGCTGCGCGCGGCCCTCGCCGAGCCCCACCACGGGGAACTGGAAGGTGGGAGGCGGCAGCAGCGCACAGAAGACGCCCGGCTGCCCGACCAGCGACTGCGCAACCATTGGCTGCCCGACCATCGGCTGCCCGACCATCGGCTGCGCGACCATCGGCTGCGCGACCATCGGCTGCGCGACCATCGGCTGCGCGACTACAGGCTGCGCGTAGGATGCCGGGATCCACGCCGTGCTCTGCGCCTGGTACACCAGCGGCACCTGCACCTGCATGCCCGCCGCCGGTGGCCGCTGTTGCACCGCCTTCCGCGACCAGGAAAGAGATACGATGAAAAATCTCGACACATCGTAAAACACGGAGGAAAATAAAGATGGAAAGAGGTGGATGAGTAATGAATTATACGGAAAAGATGTGTATAAGCAAAAATGTTTCACATCTCGATGGAAGAAAACCATAACTCAAAAATCATGGTAGTAAAATACGCAGTATTTAAAAGTCTGACGGTAATATTTTAGACTAAAGAAAAATATATCTTATATGGCTTGTGCATGTGTCTTACGGAGAAGAAAGAAATCAATAGGGTACACTGTTTCAAATGAAAAATACAAGTTAAATTGCATGAGTCTACTTGCGAGAGCATTAGGGAGAACTCTCAGTTCGGGGTGCCCCTTCATCTGGACTTCCGCCAGCTCACGTAGGAAAAAGTAGAATGCCCCCAACTTGTCGATGTAGTTGAAAAAGACATCTCTAGACGGTTGTTCAATCAAGGAAGGTATTCCTTTATTGTAGTGACGGTATCGGCAAAAAAGAAATCATTCTTGAAAACTATTCCTAATCTCCAACTCCACTCGCTGAACTGATATTTCCTGAGTAATATCAGCTGACTCCCAGCACATCTGACTGGCGCAAGAATACATGCGGCAGAAGAGCGATGCGGTTTCCGGGGATGGTCAAGTGTTTTAAAACCTGTCAAAATAATCCTCCGCTGACCTGAACCTAGAACTCTTGCAATGTGTTGTTCTCACCTGGCTGTTGAATTTCTCCATTTGCAAGGCGGCGGTCGGAGGCTGGGAGGTTCTAGGGGTGATCAAGGACGCCCACTGAGCGACCTGCGGCGCGCCGAGCGTCGCGCCCCACTGAAACTGTTGCTGGGCGGGGCGGGCGGGCGGAGCGTGTGGAGCGGGCGGAGCGGGTGGAGCGGGTGGAGCGTGTGGAGCGGGCGGCGCGGGATGGGCGTAGCCATAAGCCGGCGGCTGGGCGGCCACGTAGCCGGACGAGGCGTAGGGCGAGGCGTACACGGGTCTGTGGACGTAGGCGGGGGGCGGGAAGGGGGCATGGGCGGGGGCGGGGGCCGGCGCGACGGAGGGCTCGGGCGCGTGGGCGGAGCCGGGCGCCGGCGCGGAGGCGGTGATCGGGGGCAGGGTGGGCACGGCGGGCTCCGTGCCCGGGGGCGGGAAGAGCACCGGGGCGGAGGGCGCGGGCGCCGAGGGCGGGGCCGGCGCCGCCGGGAAGCACACGGGCACCGTCCACAGCTGCGGCACCGACGCCGCGGGCGAGAAGAACAGCTGCTGCTGCGTCTTGAGCGTCTGCATGCCGAAGCCTCCGGGCCCCATGGGGTACGGCACGAACGTCGGCGCCGGCACCTGCGCACGCACAAGCGCAATTCAGAACACTGCGCTCCATGCGCATGTGTTATCTGCGGTGAGTCCTCGAGTTGGAAGGAGGGCGGGTAAGTCTTAGCATCCTTGAAGGGAAATGTTTTAAAGGTATCATATTATCGAGTTGTCGAATATAAGTTTGAATTTAACTAAATTAATATTTACTTGAATGTAGTTAATGTTTATTAAAGTGAAATTACATTTTATTTTAATAATGTAAAATTCCAATTTATTTTAAATAATATTTCACGTAAAAATTACTACTGAAAAAAGAAATTAAAATTGAGAAGCATAATATAATATTAAATGCAATTTTAATATACACACTCGAACGAGACATTTACTGCAACGATTCTCAATGATTAATGAAGTGCCAATACTTGGTTTGTAAGCGTCTCTTTGATTGGTCAAGAACCTGTATAGTAATGAAAACTGTATCGAAATTACTATCATTATGCAACTGGTTGCAGCCATCCAATGACAGCATTATACAACGGGAGTAGAAAAAAAATAGAATGCCATAGCGTGAACTGCCACGACGAAGCCAAGAGCCCAACAGGGGATCACCCGGACTAAGATCTGGCCGTCTCGCGGCCCCCTTCCCGCCTCTTCACAGCAATCACATTTACGCTATTGACCTGAGTAAAGCAGAGAGAGAGAGAGAGAGAGAGAGAGAGAGAGAAACTGACAGGGGGTTCATGGTGTCCGTCTCGACTTCACGTGTAGGATACAGAGCACTCCTGAGAACGTCCTTCGTCCAATCCCTCCTAAGGATCGACGCGCCAGGGGTCCAACTAGTGGGCTACCGGGCGAACCCGGCAGCACGGAGCTTGGCATCGCCTACTTACTGCCTCCACCTTAAAGCTAACGGCCTACTTACTGCCTCCACCTTAAAGCTAACGGCCTACTTACTGCCTCCACCTTAAAGCTAACGGCCTACTTACTGCCTCCACCTTAAAGCTAACGGCGTGAGAGCCGCCGTGAAACTCAGGGTCCGGATGGTCGTCTACAACACTCCACCATCAACCATGCTAGCCTCTACAGCCACGACCCCCCTGTGCGGGGGAATCCGTTAACATACCGGGAAGCCGTTGATGATGCGGGCGCTCTGTCTGGGCGGCGCGCGCGGGGCGGTGGCGACCGCTCGCAGGGACGCGCCGGGCAACCGCTGGCCGCCGCGGGCGCCGGAGGAGCAGGTGTCGGAGCTGCCGTTGGCTGCCGCCGCGCGGGGCGCCTGTGGACACACGCACAACATATGGTTCACAAGGACGATTCATGCACCATTCAGAATAATATGAAGGTGCATTGCGTCCACTGTGTCAACTAGTGGTGCTACAATATCACATACTTTCCCGCATTATTTTTAAGTGCTTCGCTTTATTATATTGCTATATAAATCAGCAAAAGTGTTTTCAACCAGCAAACAGAATTGTCCGCACCGAGGCTCGAACTCAGGCACTCCGAATAAACTCGCCGTGAGCCTACTTCTACAATATGACAACGCTGTGAGTTTCGACCTCGGTGAAAATGTAATTATCACACAACTTTTTTTCAAGAAATAGTACATGAATTTCTTAAAGAGCTGATTTTGTAGATCGGACTTTTATTTTTTGTTATTTAAGATCGCATCAACTACTCTGTCATTAGCGACCACTATTGGAAGTAACGTTATGACATGATGATGACACGATATGGTGATGATAGGGGGTGAACATACAACCATGCCCGAGGCGGGACTCGAACCCGCGACCCCACGGCCACAAAAACGTTAAATGATTTTAAAAAAATGCTCGTTTTTTGCGCAAAATTACACGAAAACTATATTTTTGAAAAATTGACCTTATTTCTAGATCAATTTTTAAAGAACAGATTTCGTTAATGAAAAAATCACTGTTCAATATTATAGTTGTAGGAAGATGCTCTAAAAAAATGCATCTTTGCAATTTTCAAAAACTGGGATTTTAACGAACATGAGACTTGCGTCATTCTCTTAAGAGTTCTTTATGCTATCCGAGGACAAAGTTTAATAAAAAAAGTTCGAACCATTTTTGAGAAAATGTTGAAAATGTTTCTGAGGGTATAAGTAAAATACCCTCAAAAATCAAAACATCCCTTTGAAACTCCCCAAACCTCGGGTTCGTTCAGATCAATCGGCGATTATCCATTCTGGAGAAAATCGGCTGAAAGGTTTAGGCGCTAGCTTAACACTTTATTTATACGCATCTGTTAGGAAAGCAATTATTATTTCAATGCTTTTATTTACCTGCCAAACGGTGAGTTCTGGGACTTTGGGAAGAGATGACAGTATCTTCGTCCCTTCCGTAACTTGATCCTCTGGATTGGTTAGCACGTTTGGTCGTTGGGTCACAAGGCGGCTGACAACTGACTATACATACGGAATATAAATTTATTATTCTTAGAACAATATTATATTTCACTTCTGTATTTAATGTTTTATATAATTTGTATATGCATCATTAGATTTTTTCTTACTGCGACAAGTATATTTCCTAAATTTAAGAATTAAGTTCGATTTTAACACATTCTTTTTTTATTTTAAGGGATTTATTTAAGGTTTTAATGTACCTACACGATAAACGAAAATGTAAGAATTTAACGCATTTTTAGAGAGGAAATGCAGGTATCCCTAATCTAAATCTGTTGGCAATAAATTATGAAACTAAAATTAAAAACGTAGAAATATGATAATGCCCAAAAGCCGATGTCAAGTCAAAGAGCAAACACTATGTAAAATCTCAAATTGTTATATGCATAAAAAGACAATAATTGTCTTTTCATCTTCACTACTAACCATGTCAATGTGTGTTACATTATCAATGGCGTCTTCGTCGAGTAAAGCAGTTGTCGAATTTCGGAATTCGAAAGATTCGTTGAACGCTTGTTCGATATCCTGCAAGAGTTGGTATGGAACTGGAGTTGCCGTTACATCGTTGTTCCTTTCTGAAGTGGTTTCTGGTGTGGAATATTCTTCATCGGTGTCCTTTGTTGACCCAACAGAAAAAGAGAAAGTTCCTAGGTTAATTAATGTACTTGATACACTTATTATTTATTAATTGATGTTAAAAGGTACGAAAGCTAATTGTATTTCCCTTTATTCCTTAAGAGCATTTAATTCGATCAACAATAATTTACTTTCGCAGACATTCTCGATAGGTGTCAGTGCAAAACTAATTAAGATTATTAAAAAGCTTCATGACTCTACTATGATCCAAATTAAGAATGGACATGAAATCAGTGATAAACTTAATACATCTAAGTGAGTTTTTTAAGAGTTATCTGAAGAAACATTTGTGTCTTGTGATTTTAGGTTGTTTGTATTAAGGAAGATAATAAAATGTTAAATTAATGAATTCATCACAAATTTCCTTTGTCCTTCCACTGAATGTCCTTCCACACTTCCAATGAATAATCATTCATGCCATTCCATTATGAAACCTTACTTAGTATATGGTAAAACACGTTCGAAATCCTTAGTGAAATATTTAGTGTATGTTTCGCATAGTGAATTAAAAATAACGAAATTGAAGATGGGTCCAGAAACTAAAATTATCCCTTCGTAATGTAAATACTCAGATATCTGAGCAAGATAATTCCATCAACTTGAGAAGAAAAGGCAATGCAATATTTATTTTAAGATCAAAAAATTGTGGGTGATAAACTCTTCCCTCCACACCTGTCACGTAAGCCTGGAAGGAAACAGTTGAACCTTAACCTTAATAGTTTTTACCTCAATTGCAGACGGAGCAGTGGTAGTCTCCTCAGCCGCCCGCAAAGCTGCCGGTTTCTCGCTTAAATGTGACTGAGCTGATGCAATGTGGTCCTTGATTTCACAAGCAACCTTATCCACCGCCGCCACAACTTTGTCGGGAATCGATGTGATTCCTTTGATAACTTTATTGACGAACGTGTTGGTATCACTCTTCGACGGGGAGCTTCCGAGAACCACCTGATGTTCCACCTCTGTATCGTCGTCCTCCATCCTACGAAAGCTTTGTGCAGTTTGTTGAGGGGGAGGGTGTGTAGGTGAGGCCAGGAGGGTTGTTGAGGAAGGGTGGTAGGTGGAGGGCTGAGGGGTAGTCGAGGGCACATGGGTGGAGTTTGCGGCGAGAGCGGCGTCTGCTTCAACGATCTGATATGCTGCCGCGGCGGCTTGGTCTATTTCTTGAGTCAGCGCTTGAGCCGGCGGCAGGCCGACCTTCTCAAGCATCTCCGTCAGTTCCAGAACCTAAGTATCAAGCAGTAAACCCTCAAATTACGGTCGTGAAGTGAATGTAAACGAGCAAAGGAACAAGAAAGTCAATGTGAGTCATTTTGTTGACTGATTAGTGACTCAGCGCGCGTCAACTGTTAAGGTCATTAGTCCCGTATGTGTTGTGGATGTTTTATCACGGGAGGTGGCGATGATCTTCCCCCGCCGGATAGCGAGATCTGGCACCGACCTACCCGGCGATTTCCGGGTTTTCCCAACCAGGTATCTCCCACCAGCGAGGCACTGGTCCAGCTGGGACAAGCTCTAAGCTCCCGACTGGTATCCCGGCATGTGTTGCAGTGTTGTGCAACTATGTGTAACTGTGTGTGTAAGAGGACAGGACAAAAGGAAGGAAAGATCACAAGGAGGTCTGAGCAGTACCCCGTCTGTGGCCCGTTCGGGTACTGCTCAGACATTCGCCTGTTGATCGAAAAAAAAAAAAAAAACACGGAAAACAACCGATCAGAGCAGCCGGCCAGAATTTTCCTCCAGACGGCGCGCCGTCTGGAGGGGAATTCTGGCCGGCTGCTCTGCGGCCGCGGCGGCTGAATTCGACCTGGCTGTCTCGCTAGTGTCGAAAATACTGACAGCGCCGGGACTCGAAATCTAGGATCTCCCGGTCAGAGGCACTGCACAGTGACATCAGTTGATATCCTGAACCACCTTTGTCCGCAGTGTAATGTTTGTGGGCAAGTATAGATACTATTCTCATTACAAATACATCATTGACACTGATTAAATAAATAAGTCAATGAATGAATTAATCCAGTATGAAGTGCTTGAAACTTGAAGAGACCGACGATGAATAAATGAAGAAAACATACCGTAGTAAATAAACCAATGAACGGATAGAGCAGGGAGCACCACGGAACTTAATATGACTGATGATGCATAAATGTAGAAATCTGATTAAATAGTAAATAAACCAACAAATGATTAGAGTACGGAGCACCTGGAACGTGATGTAAGTGATGATGAATAATTGAATAAAACTGATGAAATCGTAAATAAATCAATGGATGAGTAGAGCACGGTATACCTGGTACTTGATGTTGCTGACCCTGCGGTGGATGGAGTCGAGGATGTCCCCGCAGACGGCCGCAGGCGAGGGCGAGGGCGCGGCAGAAGGGCTGCGCGCCACGCGGGATTGCTGCGCGCGCATGCGCAGTTCGTGCGCAGCCTGGTCCAACCCCTCCAGCGCCTGCCGCAGCTCGCGCCCCGCCGCCGCCGACAGGTGCGACGCCGCCGACATCCCCTGCGCACGCAACGCGATGCATTTAGCTCGCGGAAAAAAACTCATCAGTGGTGAAATGAATAGTTTCTTTGAATTCGTTCTGTGAGGATACTGCCTAAAAATTACGCCATAAATATCTGCAAATTATGACGTACACATTAAAATAAATGTACGTATCGTATTGAAATCATTGTATGACGCAGTGAATCAGATTGTGGCGTATTCAAAATCATTGAAATTAACTCAGATATATTTATCATTAGAATAACAAAAATTGAAATATTGAGACAGATCATGCGACAAAATGGCAGACATAAGGATGGATCGAAGTCTGCTAGAAATGATAGCAGACGTTTACTTAAATGAGGAAAGTAATTTAAGGTAAATCCATCAGATTGAGACAGCATGTCAGAAATGAGTCACTTCACTATAGAAAGAATAGTTTCAAGAGAGCCTTAAATTGTACATTTTTGGTCCATGAATTATATTGAGTTGACAATACGTAAACCAGACAAAATTTTTGTACGTAATATAGTGATACAAATTTTTCATTATTATGTCCGATAATTTGAATACAAATTTTTAGTCATTTTTTTCTTCGTGGCCACTCGAATTCATTCCTTTCGTGAATCTTTTTTCTGATACATTTTCTTTAATTACGCAAACAGTCCTTCATTTGTTTATTGCATGATCTCAATTACACAACACTTGGATTCAATCAATGGATTGATGGATAAATGGATGGTGATCAAAGATAAATCAAAGTAGGTCAATCGTTACTAAATTATCATTTTTCCTAAATTCGCTTTCCATTCACTTCTTCAATCGCCCACAAGCAAGTACTCACCAGCAGCGCGTGCTCCGTGTCTTTCAGGCACCCCAGCAGCCGGTTGAGCGCCTCGTGCTCGGCGCAGGAGGCCCCGCCCTCGCTTCGCGCGCCGCCGTCTTCCGCCAAGAGGACGTGCAGTGCGTCTGGAGCGGCCAGCCGTGTGGCGTCCGCCCCTCGGCGGGTTCGCGCGTGCCAGTGCGCGGGCGGGGGTCGAGCTGGCGGCGGAGGCGGTGGAGCAGGCTCCTGCTCGTCCACTTGGTTGAGCGGGTCGAGCAGGGGCGGCGGCGCGCCGGTCGGGAGCCGCGGCTCCGTGAACGTGGAGGGAAGAAGCGGCGAGGAGCTGAAGGACGACGGGTCTTCTCCCGAGGTGTTGCCAACACCGTCGTCTTCGTTGAGCGAGTTGAGCATGGTCTTGAGCAGAGACGGAGGGCGGCTGTGCGCGGAGAGGACGTCGAGGATATCCGGCGGAGAGGACGGGGGCCCGCCGCGCCTCCGGAGAGTCGTGGGGGCGGAGGTGGAGGTGGAGGCGTGGGTTTCCTCCAGGAGGAACAAGCCCTTCCGGCGCTTGTGGTCCTTCGTGTTGGAGGCGGGGAGTGCGTTGGAGACGCTCGTTCTCAACGGGGTAGGCGACGTGACCCCGCGTACGTTACGGGTGGGCTCGGGTTGCAGGGGTGGCAGCGCCGGATGGATTTCCAGAGTCTCCAGATTCACCTCGGAGAGGTTTTTGTGTTCCTTGAGGTACTTCTGTATCCAGCTCAATCGACTTCCGATATCTGTCACACATTGAGTAGGCTTGCTATATTACAAAATACTCACCAGGGTAGTCTGAACGTTGAACGTAAATTTATCTATTCTAAACATTAACATCCTTTTCATAGAGGAATGTTACAATTTTTAAAAAAATGTTTCACATAGTGCACAAAGAAAGCCAATCCTCTAAAAAAAGTAATTTTGGAGTTAGGTGAAATCAGTTTTTAAGAAAATAGTATCTCCATACATCCTCATAAAACTTTCGTAAATATAAATCATAAGACAATCGGTACATAGAGGAAATTGCTGTCTTTGGCCGCGTAATAAACTGCTCTACCTAGAATAAAACAGTTCTGCAAAATGCCAAGTTTTGAAAGTGCTGACGGCCAATATATCGTCGTGACTACACAGCAACTTTGAATATAAATAATTAGGGCCAGAAACGCCTCAGAGCAACAAGGTAAAGAATTCAACGAAGCAACGCCGGTTGCCTTCATTAGCTTGCTAGGCAGAGCGAAAATGGAGCATTTTTTTCGGGAGGGGATGTACAATTTCATGTATGAATGTGATATTTCTATATTCCACTCTCCAACCTGAACGGTGTATCAGATTTGAAGAAGGAGCGATTATAATGGTTTTCATTTAAATTATTTAACAGCAACATTTATATAGAAGCCGGACTTTTAGTACTAAAAACAATATTAAATATATTTATTATGATAGCCGTTTCAAAACCTTACAGCCACAACTGAAGAGGAAGAATATTGATAGAATGGCGATTATAATGAGGCAGGGGAAACCTGGAAAAATATTGCCGCGAACCTACTTTGTCCACCACACATACCTCAAAGATCGACCAGGTATTGAACCTAGAATCGAGAGGTGGAAGGAGAGCGGTCTGATAACTTCACTATGGCACGTCCTTTATTACGCGATAACATTATCTTCATGTTAATAGTCAGCGAACGAGACAAAGTATTTATTGAGTCCATACGCACTATATACTAACATCGTAGATTCTGTAGGTTTATTGCACGTTACATCGTCAGAAGAGGTGGTGTTTGTCTCCTGCTGTAACATAAGATTTGACATCGACCTTCAAGTCGGCTAACAGGTTTTCCCCTGCAGTACATCGCCCCAGTGCCAGAAGAGCGCCTCCCATCCGGGACAAGTTCTAAGCTCTCGACCGATCTCCCGACACGTGTGATAGTATACGATATGAAGTAAGTGTGTATAAGAGGAAAGGAGTGGAGAAAAAAAGGAAAGATCGCGCGTCAGGCACTTCTCCGACAACTGCCTGTTTTCCTCAAAGAAACCACGGAAATCTACGCTTGAGTGCTCGTCCAAACAGCGGATGGCCATGTAGCTAATGTCGCATCTCCGCCGCCGACGCGACGCTTTGATTTATTGAATAGTATTTCCGAGCGCGTCTACTGCTAGGATCATTACTCCCGTAAATGAAGTGCATGTTTTATTACGGGAGGCGTAGTGATATTTTCCATCAAGATGGTAAGATCCGGCGCCAAAATATATGTTGGCTTGCGAGTTTTTCCTCAACAAGGAATCTCCCACCAGCGGGGTACTCCCCTAACCGGGGAGAGCTCTAACCTCCCGGCTGGTCTCCCGATATGTGTGACAGTGTATCCGTAGTGCGTGTAGGTGCGTTGTAAGTAAGGGGGAGGATGTGACAAGGGAAATGAGGGAAATATCGTGCGCGGTTCGTGGCCCGTTTGTTTGGGTACTACTCCGGCATTCGCCTGGTATTGATCGGAGAAATCACAGGAAACTACAGAGCAGCCGACCGCTAGAATTCTCCTTCAGACAGTGGCTGAATTCGACCCAGCTCTATAGCTAGTGTCAAAAATCCTGCCATCGCGATGGCAGGGTTCGAATCCCCACGATGCATCGCGGGGATTCGAACCCTAGGACCTCCCTCTGAGAGGTCCTGCAGTGACATCAGCTGATGCCGCGAGTCGGTCCGGTTAGAGATGGCAAAAAATCAGTGTTTTTAAAACATCGTTATTTTCGACTAGAAACACCAATATATTAACATCGATGTTGTGTGTTCGATGTTTTCTTCACATCGATATATTTGTTTCAGAAACATGGATGTTACATTTTTTTCATGGTGTAAATAAAATTTCAATAAACAATTTTTATTTTTTTTGCGAATTTCTCAAAACCAACAGCCATTGAGATCTATCCGTTGAGGATGCCCTTGAGAGATTTCTTTATGGTTACTTTTGGGGGGTTGTACAGAATGTCTCGCTTTATTATAATTTTAACAAAATATCTATTATGTTTCATGGGCAGATATAAAGGACAGAGATAAAGACTCCTTCTTTCCATTGGATAAAGATTATTTTTAACATTTTATTTATACCTGACCAAACAAAAATACACTCATATAACTACAATAATTAAAATGGAAATAGGATGAAAAAACACCTATTTTATCCTAGTATTTAAAACATCGATGTTTTGATATTTTTGTCGATGTTTTCATCAACATCGAAAACCTTTTGGTGATGTATCGAAATATCGGTGTATCGATGTTTGGGTAAAATTTGCCATCACTAGGTCCGACGCATCGGTCACTGAGGAAGTTGGTACTCACGCGTGGCGTTGTAGGCGACGGTGGCGACGAGCGCGGCGATGGCGGCCGCGCCCAGCAGCAAGCCCAGCACCAGCAGCGCCGACCGGTGGCTGCGCGTCAGCCGCAGCGCCAGCAGCCCCGCCGCGCCGCCCCCGCACGCAGACCCCGCGCGCGCCCGCCGCGCCACCGGGCCCCCGCCCCCGGCCACGGCCCCGCCACCGGCCCCGCCACCTGCCACAGACAAAACACGATTACACAAGAGCAACATGCAGGTTTCAATCATTGTAAATGGAATATTCCACCGAAGCCATGGATTTTTAAGGGTGAAAAAAACCTTCCTACGCCTTCTTTCGGAGGGGAAGTAAAGCTGACTGTCACATGTAGTAGATTTAGGTAAGATTAGAATGTAAGCTTAATGCAAGCAAGTTTAAGATATTCTGCCACCAACTTATGATCCTTAATTGCAAAATTCATAATAAAATCGAAGTCAATCTAAGTCAGTTAAGAGTTAAATTTAGAGCACGTAAAAAATCCCCAACTCTCAAAGAAGCCTCTGAACTAAATTAAAATCTCCTGTTTCGTCGCCCGAGATAATACCTTCTTTCTCCGCTAGTTGGTGACAAGGACGAAGCGATATTTGCGTGGTCAGATGGAAGAGCGGGTCAGATGGCCCGAGTCTCGTCACGTAAAATAAGGCATTAACTTCAAAATGTGTCAATATTTATTTGACTTTAATAGTTAATAGTTATTAACGCCATTCGGTAGGGAAACAGCAAATAACAGACCGTCTGAAGTTTTTAAACCGAGGAGATAGACGAGTTTTATCCAATCGAGTCAGGTATTTGTGTTATCGGCCGTGTGAGATTTAATATTTTTCGTAATACCGTATTATAAACGAGACAAAAATATTTATTGGAATAAGTGACCTTTTTAAGACATAGGCCATCCCATTAAGACATTTTTAGGTGCAACGCATTAGTTTCTATGCTTAATAGGCTTTTAAGAATGGCCGTTAAGAATGGCTTAAATTTGCGTATGGTGGGGTATTTTTTTTGAGATTTTGAGTTTTCTTGAACATTAGCTCACAAACTGTAAGTCACCAGTTTTTCTTGGACAGTCCTAAATTTTAGAAGATAAATGCCTGAATATTTTCCCTATGATCTTAAAATTAGCCCTAACTTTTGGATAGGGTGTCGTATTCTTTCTGACATTTTGAATTTTCATCTATATTAGCCCATAAGAACTTTACCTATTCCAATTTGTACAATTATGAATTTTGAAAAATATAGGCTGTTACACTTTTTCCCTAGAGCCTTTAATTAGCCTTTAATTTTGTTGATTTTGTTTTTTGTTGACTTTCAATAATGTGAATGTGAAGGTGTATTTTCTAGATGAGTGTTGCTAGCTTTATTGTAATCTATCAGCACTCACGATTTGAGGAAATCCAAAAGAGCCTAATCTTTCTAATTAACCTAAAAGTAGTCTTTAATCTCGCATAAAGTTTGTTTTGTTTTGGTTTTGAGCGCTGCTAGCTCTAGATGGCTTGTGAAATATCTAAGTGAAGGGCACATTCTTCCCTCCCTTAATATTTGTCGAATAAGCGTTGTACAATAGAATGTTTGATTGACTTAATAACCAATTGCGGCTATGCACCAGAACTGCATTTTCACAATGAGAGAGATCGAAATGACAAAAGTAGGTTTGTCGAATCAGCAATGACACACATCCGCTCTTTCATGAAGCGCAAAAATAGTGTGTCATCAAAATCTGTTTCTGCCGCTTACATTGGCCAACTCTTGTAACTGCCATCTTATTAAACGTCGATGAAAATAAAAACTGCACATCTAAAACAAGTTTCAATTCTCTGTAGAAATAGAAGAAGACTCGATCAAGCTATTTAAGTTTTATTGTTCCAAGTTCACGAGTTAAATTCGCCGACCTAGGATGAACCAAGTTAAATGAAGATGGAAAGATGTTTCGCCAAGGTCAACAGTCTCCGAATTGTAAGCAATAAAACGCAAAGCAAAATGTCCATTTAGAGACAATTATATTCTAATATTTATTACTATATAAATGAATTGCTCATTTTCCCAATTAATAAGTAATAAATTTCCATTCAGGTAAAATAATAAACAAAACAATTCAAGGCACTGGTCGAAATATTTTGTAATTAATTAGTGCAAATTCTTACTTAAATGTTGATGTTAAAACTAGGTGTTATGATTTAATGCAGTATTATATCTGAAGAAGGCCTTTTCTATTTTATGAGAGAGGGTATGCAGGTACTACATTGACATTGTAAAAGACATAATACAAGAAAAACGAAAATTCTAAAAGTAACTATGACTGTGTGTATGTGTAATTGTACTTGAATTTGACTATTCAGGATACCAATAATTTTAAAAAATCTTTAAATCAGTTTTCTATATGAGTAATATCCAATGTGCGCAGAAATTAGAAGAAAAGTATGCAACCCCATGCATGTGAGAGGTGTCTATGGATTCATTAGGCACCCAGAAACTCGGGAGAATAAACAAAACCGTGGTGTCATTAGGTACCCAGAAAATTGGCAAAAATCCAAAAATAATGAAGCAGTATCGATTTTTAAAAAATCCAAAAATGTTATTACGTTATTCCGCCTATTTTCATATTGGCCGAACCGACTGAATTCTCATGCCCAGTGCGTGACCACTTACGACACAGTGACGTCATGCGACAGCAAAGCTCCCCTGAAGAGACCGCCTGCCATTAAATAGGTGCTATTCGCATGTTGCAGTATAGAAGAGTAACTTTTTTATATTCTTGGCAACAAAAAACTGTTGTATTGCTTATTTACTACACTTCGAGTATATTATTGTAGTATTCGCGAAGACTATTTTTCTTGAATTTTTTTTGCAATGTTATACGAGAGTGTTATACGGAATACTTATTTGCTGTTCTTGAGCAGTGGGACTTTGAAAAAACATTTTATGTGGATTTGTTCAGAAGCATTGTTGTTGCTATAGGTTACTAATAGTACGTAATTGCTCTATTGGTGAATACTGTTTTTGATAAAATATTTAATTCATTGTAGTGTTATACGAGAGAATTTTGTTTACTGCTCTTATGAATTATGTGTGTTACATTTTGGAAAACCATTTAGTGTCATTTTGTTTAGAAGCAATTTTGCTCCTGCAGGTCACTACTCCTACATCATTTCTCTTTCTTCTTTGAAAGGAACAAAATACAGCAAATAGTTACGTGGCCAGAGATATGCTCAGGGATATGAGAAGAAAAATATATCAATTTTATTATATTAGAGATTTTATACAAAAATAAATATTCAAGTTCGTTAATATACTAACATTTAACTAGCCAATTAATGTTTTCACTCCTTAACAAGTTTAAAAAGGAATAAAACTAGCATAAAATAGCATTCATGAATTAAATAATTGCCGAAAAAATCATCCAGTGTACACAGCTACGTTAATTATTAAGAAAATGGTCAATGACACATAAAAAACGGTTAGGATGGAATAAATAATTAAAAGGTCCCCCCCATTATCCTCTGTCTCCAGTTAAAGCCCTTACTATAGCAATTGTGTGTGAATGTAGAGAAATCAAGGACATAAATTACGCTCTTCTTTACGTTGAAACGACAAAGGCCCATGAATGGAGGGTTCTTTTAAATGATGTTTTTACTAGAATGTTATCTTTCATTCAGATGTTTTGTTTATGAGAAAATTTCTAAACAGTGCAAGGAATGTATTCACGACCTTGGGTTGTAAACTCATTATAGTAAACCAACTCTAAACTCTTCCTTAATAACACGCGAGGGTAGAGACAACAGCACTCATTCACACACACATAAACACATACACATACACGTACACACATGTCATCAATATCATCATGGTGCGCGCTCTCCCTCGTTTATAAATTTTTCCCTTCATTTCTTTCTGACAGCCCCCATCTCTTTTCCTTCCTCCTCTCTCATCCTCTAAAATATTTTCTTCCCATCTTCTTTCCCATCCACCCTTATTTTCTCTTTCTCATTCTTGCTCCAGAAGGGTACCTGGCAACCTGTCGCAAAAGAACAGTCATCAGCGCTGGCCTGAATCCACGGCCTCCCATTTCGTAAGAGTCGAATACCAAGGCAACGCACCGCCCTCGGCACGCAGAGTCAAAGAGCGCGCCTCAGCAGCGGCGAAGTGGGGTAGGGTCATTGGCACGCGGAAGCAGCCCGGCCCGGCCCGGCCCGGCAGGGCGTCCGCCACGCAATCGCCCGTGCTCACCCGCTGCTGCTGACGCCGCCACCGCCGCCGACGTCGCCGACGCTCCCGGCGCCGGCGCCCCGACGCCGCCCTCGCGCGCGCCCTCGGCGTCGCCACGCGCCGCCGCCATCAGCGATGCCGTCGCCACTTCCTGCGCCGCCGTCGGGCTCCTGAAGGACCAATCACACACCAACATTTTTATTTGACTTTTTATGTTTTTTCAGAAATGCATGCAGTGAAGGAACCTTGATAACTCGAATGTTAGTAATTCGAATTCGTCGAAATCTCCATAACCTTTACTCTAGACATGATGTTTGGCATTGCAAACGAAGAGAAGAATACAGAAACAGGAACTTTTTTCTCTTCAGATTCAAGATACAAAGATTCCCTTGCATTTATAAACTCGTTGGAGGTAAACAAAGAACAAAAGCACAAAAACAAATTACTCCCAAAAAATAATAGCTAAGTTGTAGAAATTTCAATTTGAATATAACCAAAAAGTAGAGTTATTTGGATACGAAAGGGGAGAAAACTGTTCACGACAGCGCCCGAAGTAGCTAACATTATTACTAAATGTCGGGGGAGAATAAAAAAATCTATTGCTCTCTGGTTGCTGCATACATTTTGGCACATCAAAGTAATTGAAAGAAACATTTTTAATTAAATTACTTAAAATTGACATTGAATTTAAAACGTGAGAGTTTTTTAACTTGTTGTTGTTGTTGTTGTTGTTGTTGTTGTTGACAAGGTTGTCTCATTGAAGCAGCAACAGTTCTTCCGTGGTATCACGAGAGTTCCACCAAAAAATGACCTGAGGACGATTCCTAAGCGTGGCGCGCGATGAAATAAAAAGAAATACTAGGGGAGACCGGGACTGATTGACACCAGTTGACAGTTTTAATTTTTTTACGTAACTCCGATTTAGTTTTGATTAGTCTCCGATAAGTTTGATTATATCAATAGAAACTTCACTTATTACGGAATCTTACTTAATTTTAATTAGTAAATGTTTGACAGTCGATCGTTTAACAGTCGTTGAAAGTCATCAAGTGGTTGATTCATAAAAAATAGTTGGTCGTCAGTAATGGTTATTGTTCTGATCAGGTCTCAGTATAACTGAGACTGTGGAAAGTCGAATAGGTAATGAAGGGTACGAGATACAAAGCTAGAACTTATAGAAGCTACGTGGCGGTTCAACCAGCCCCTTGGGTCAACCAGCTCCGGTCTCCCCTAGTAAAATTTAAGTAAATACAAGTACAATTATAGCAAAAAGAATTAGTTCATCGAAACTTTTAAACCTGGAGACTTAAGGAGAAAAAATATATTTTTTAAATATTTTGACATGCGTTTTGTGTAAACTGCAACTCTTGTATGAACTCAATACTCTATTTTATTGCACAATATAACCATGTAGGAAATTTCGACAATCGTCTCTTCGATTTAGTATTTTCTAATTTATGATCTGCAATTTCGACTCCCAATTAAGTTTTGTTGATAGTAGATGTATTTGATCATCCTCTTATGAAAGAAAAATCACTTACATCATTAAAGTACTGGAAAGCTTTAAAACAACTCGATTCAAGTTTGATTACTCCTTTACTCCTCGAGTCCTACACAACTAACGTATGTCCCCAATAAGAAATTCATTAATCACACTCTATAAGTAATTACTTTTAGGTTATATATTGAATACTTAATAATGTAAACATTGAGCTTAGATATCTGATTTGATCTAGAAGAAATATTATGTAGATAATCTGTTTAGCTCGAATGTCGAATGTGTATGTGGTTTGGTCTCCTGATATTAAGACTCTAGAAACCTTTAGAAACTTGTCAACAAGGTTTCGTTAAATTTCTAGAAATGAGAAACTCAAAAGAACACGCAAGGGGACAGACGTGGAGTTCTTGTAAGTCCCACAACATTAATTAATAATATAATCAGATGAAAATATTTCAAATAATGAGTTCATTAAATATTTTTCGGAATTTGATAGTTTTCTTGGCTGCTATCTGACGTTTCCTCAATGTAATTTACTTTACATTTACAATCCACGCATAATAATTGTAAATTGAATTCTAGAATTAAAAAATATAGTCATAATCTGAGGAAGTCGGGAGGGGGATAATTTTCTCCCTGTGGAAAGTCACAGAATGTTGTGGAAGGTCGCAGGCCCAAAACGTTGGCATCTGAGTTTAGGACGCGGCATCGCCCGAACAGCCAAGAAGCTACTACTTATTGTGATAAAAACGATGCTGAAGCCTATACAACCAAAGGCACACATATTTATATGACAATAGAAATAAAGTGTTATGTGTCTAAGGGAGCAAAGATTAGCCACGCTAGCGACATTTCCTATAAACAATTAATGTCCCTAATGATTAACATAGTCTATTAATTTATCACAGTTTATATACATTCTTGAGATAATGAACATTTCTAATATTCTTAAAAAGTTCTCAGAGACTTCATAATATTTACAGAGATCAGGGGTGTACAAAGGTTATTTATTAGTGCCAAAGCGCTCTCGTGTTTTTCGAAAACAAATTTTTTGCTGAAGCGGTGAGATATCGTCAAGGAGGTCACGCATAATGCCAATACTACGAATGTTAGCAAATTGTACACCAGATAATGATAATAATGATGATATGAATAATTATAAGCATTGTAGCTCTTATAGCGATAATTGATGCAAATATAAATAAAACCAACTTAATTACTGTAGGAAGTAAATATGACACAGTTAAAATGAAAAAAATAAGGACCTTCTGTAAAGATTCATCTTTAAATTGTGCGAGGGGCATCCATAAAGTAAGTTTCCTTAGGTCGTCAATAAAAAGAAGACACACATTCATGAAAAACTCTATTGCAGCAGATATAGCACGTTACTATTTTCCTACATAATTACTACCAGAGTCGAGACATTAATAATGCCGTGGAATAAACATTTTTTGCCCAGTGTCGTAGAAATCTACCTCTGGCGATAGGTACCAGACACTTGCAACTCTTCACTGTGAAATGTTGACCGGACAAGAACTTCTTGAGGTGTAAGGAGAAACGGAAATCGCTGGGGACGAGTTTCGGTTTTTTTAAGTTGGATATCTGGCCGGTCTTCAGTGTAATCAATTCGTAGGGTCAAAAAGGTAAAGGCCTCTATAAACGAAGTACTAATACGCTTGCTTATTTACAATATTTACATTTGCATGTTTAATAACATTTTTTAGAGACAAAACAAAAAACTTACCCTCACGTGCATGCAGATAACCACCTACAATATTGTGTGCGAAGAACTCCCCAATACTGTGCTTGTCGTGGCGGGTCGCGTCTCATGGTGGCCGCGCAGGCTGCAATGAGAGCGTCGTGGCCGCGGAGAGTCAAGTGCGCGACCGGCCGGCCCGTCGCGCTCGGCTGCCTGGAGGGCGAGCCGCGGCAGCTGCGTCTCGGGGCCGGCTACCCGGCCGACTGCGCAGCGCCTCGCGCGGGGTCGCCGGCTCGACCCCCGCCGCCACGAGCCGCACGGCGCACTGGGCTTCTAATTGAGAGGGCTCAGAACCCACTTGCTCACAATAAATAGCGCAGACGGCTGCGATGCGCCTGGCTCTGCCATGAGGTTATGGGTTCGTATCCCGCGTAAGACAAGGACAATAATAAGTAATAAAAAGGGCAATTGCTTCTAAGCAGAGTTCATTATATCTGTTATTATAGTGTATTCTTTTTTGCGAAGATGATTTATTTATTCGAAAGTAAAAAATAATTTCTGGAGAATTCTTTTATATTTAGTGAAAGTGATTTTTTGAACACGATATTTTGAAATTGATCAAATGACAAAAATATTTTGTCATGAATGTTAAAATATATTGAAACCAAATCATATTTCGTCTTAAGGGCTTCTGACAAAGTCAAAACAACACGTACCCAATATGACAGTTTAATCAACATTCATCTCTTCATAATAACCTCCATAAAGACGTCTATGAGTTCTCTGGCACTACATCTACACATCCTGGAGCGAATATACTACTAGAAGACAAATTTCCCACTTCACAAGGCATTTCATTCTTTTCTTAAGCACTTTCAAATTCTATCGAATACACAGCTGCACAGAGGTTAGTTAAGTATATTTTAGTATAATATGTGCACTGGATGGGCCCTAGCCTCAGAAGCTGACGTTTATGAGATTTGACGTTTATGACTGTAGTGAAAAGAAATAAAATTACAGTTTAAGAATTCAGCAGTTTCTTGTGCATTTCCGTTTAGTTTAATTTTATGGACTCTATATCATCAGTAAACATTTTCATGTTCCGTTGGAAAATCGCCGATTTCCAGTGCACGATTACTATAATTTCTCTTTAGTATGTACGTAGTAGGGCGAGAAAGAAAAGAAGTAATTAGCTTTTGCCAATTTAATATCAATAGGAATCCTCTGAGAGATATTTCGCAATATTAATGCTAATTATGCATTTATTTACATTTTAATTACAGTTACTTTTCTTTAATTTCTATTCTTCATCGTTTTTTCCCTTCCAATTACTTATCAGTAAGAAATACTAACAATTGTGATAACCGTCCAGTATTCCCACAATAATAATAATATTAATAATAATAGTAATAGTAATAAACAAGCGAAGGTCCTAGGCTTCTGCGGCATCCCGCATTTCAGCTTCCACAGCGTCCAATTCTCTAGCTTCCCGATTTCGGTTCCTCTCCGTCATTGCTATTACTATTTCCTGAATCCAAGGTGTCCGGGGTCTTGCCATCTTTTTTCCGTCCAACTGATAAGTAGAGAAAAAAATGGTATGCTTTCTTTTCGCATTCTACTGATATGGCCTTACAACGTTAACTATTTGCCTTCAATATGGTATTTTTTTTCTTATTTCTTCATTGGTGATATGTGCAAGTCTTAATAGTCGGGAGATTCATCTCAAGAAATCCTTTTGTACAGCTTCAATCTTTTTCCAGTTTTTCTCCAAGACAGTCCAACATTCCGCTCTGTACATTGAAATATGTTCAACTATGGAGGTGAATGTTAACACAAATTATTGCATGCACATCGACCGAAATGTAAAGTTTTTGGGACTCGCTATTTTCTCGGTAACTAAATAATTATTTTTTCTAAATTTCCTTATAGTTAATTTCACCCTTACAGGTGTGGAAGCTTAAAAAAGATTTTTATACACTTATGATTACTATTTACTATTACCTATGATTTACTATTTGGCTTTTTTATTGCCTAATAGAAAGAAATATGCCGACAACTTATCACTCGGAATTCAAATCAGGTAGTCGGGGCACTCTAAATACCTGTAATAATTTTAGTGCTTACTCAGCGGATCTTAGGAGAAGTGCCTAGAAGAATTCTTTCTAATGGCCAAGTAGGAGATGAATATCCGCCAGGACTTGAAAAGAGGAATGAACGGAAACGTTGGAGCCCCACCAAACTCTTCCAGACCCTTAACTGATGCTCATAGTAGAGTTCAGAATTCATTATAGTTTTCAGTATACATGATGAGGAACTTTATTTAACTTCAAACTAATTTTTGGAATATTCCAACAAATACTTAGCGAATGTAAATTATAATAATTTGTGCATTCGAAATGTTGATGTCGAACACTAAATTGGTCATAATTAACATTGAAGCAAATATTTATTCAACTTTCTTAAGTTTATTTATTTAAAATTTCAACAATAATGGTTGAAGATAAGTCTACAAGCTTCTTAGCGGATCCTTCTCTTAGCTCCTTGGTGCTACGCATTACGTGTCAACTGGAGACAGAGGTTTGACCTCATAATAATCGACATGTCACATCAGTGCTTTTCATCAGATGAAGTCCTTTAGACACTTTCATCACGATCTCGTCACACATTCACGTTCTTATTCGTTAGAAGAATTTTATTATTTAGTCCAAAACCAGGTTACAGAGTTTGTGCGTGTCCTAACTTCATATTATTGCCATATTTTTTTCAAAACATTTAAAACATTTTTCTTAAAAAAGAAAATGTCATCAATGTTGTAATCAATTACCCTGCTCAATAGATTCCCCACGTCAATTCAAAATCCCCACGTTTTTGATTTGATATTGAATATTTTTTAGCATTATACGATTGCTACTTGAAATATTCCACACATGATTCAAATTTGAACATAGTTAATCCTTGTTTTTATCAAACAACTCATTGGTGTGTATCAACATTAATGTTTCAATTCAAGTATTCAACTCTTAGCAAAGGATTTTTCGAACATTAAAAAGTCATTAATTATGTTATTTTGCACAGGAAGGTGGCTAACGTTTCGTTAAACACAGAAGTAATGTATTTCGTAAATAATAGAAATAAAACGTATAAAAACTTTAATTCACTTTATCCTTCATTTTGAATTAAAAATTAAATGGTTAAACTTAATTGCAAAAGAACAGCACTGCACAAGCTATGATCTTAAACTCATTATACTATTGAAACAGCTCTGATTAGTGTATATCGTAACCATCATAATCATCATCAATAACAACAAAAACAACTATGCTTTAGGAAGCAATGTGTTTCTCTTAATCCTCTTACGCCGTCAGGTTATAAAGCTGACTAACTTTATAAACACGTTGTGAAATGGAGGGGAGAATATGACCGTATTTCATAGCCTATTTTTATTTCCCCGTTTATTTCACTCAAACACTTCAGTTTCTTCCATAACTTCATCAATTTCCATTTCTCTTCCTCTGTAATTTTCACGTTGAATGTACCTCTCAATAGATATACCAGTTTAAATCAGCGATTCTAAAAGCGGGATTTCGAAATAACGTAGTGAGATGAATACATTAAAAATAACAATATAGATTTCAATTTTCTCTTGAAAGGAAGAACATTTAATACAAATAAATTACACTATGGATCCCCACTATCTCAAATTCGTCGCAAATTCGTTGAGAAAAAGAAAAAAATAGAAATTCAGAATCCGAAAAATAGGATAATGACAGTACTTACATGAATAAACGTAAGTTAACAATAAGTTAAAAATTGTCTTTTATCTATGCTCGTAACACACGTGGAAGAATCGTATCATTACATTCAGAAAACGAAATGACATCTTCTGATCTCATACTTTTAATGCTCAGTTAACGCTTCAGTATGCATGTCTAAATCAGCGTCGAGGCTCGAGCCCTCCTATGCGATGTCAACATGTGCGATTAACATGAAGCACCCTCTGTGCAACGTACCATTCATTAACTTAAGTAGATTCATCATCAAAATACCAACTCATTTTCTTTTCTTTTCTTTTCCGACCTCGCGACGCTTCCCCCTGGTTCGCGCCGCCCCGCTTCTGTTCCGATGTCCCAGCGAACAGAGCGGATTCATTTTTGGAGTACGTTTAGGGATAAGACGCTTTAATTATTCTCAATGTCCTTAAAAGTAAAGAGTCACGCGTGATGAACAAAGACTCACAAGGACGTCGTGTTCCACGAGCTAAAACTTTGACACAAGGGTATCATTCTGTGTAGAGAGCAATATCAAGGTTAATGGGGCTGCAATAAAGTCGGGGAAACTGGGTTAAATATTTGCGGCACGCGATCTTCGGTCCATCCTTCAATATAACATCTCCATTTATACCTCCATATATAATTTCTCCATAACTAACGTATTTCCATTTAGAGGGATATACAGGGAGGGTGACAAGTACAACGACTCATTGCATAACAAAATGGCCAACCCTCCCTCCAACCAATAGCGTTTACGTATTTCTTAAAGACCCCCAATTTAGAGCCAGCTAATTGCACCAAGTAATTCGCCTAAGCATGCGAGCTTCATAACATGCACCGCCCATTCATTCATTAGGAAAGCTCTGATCACTAGCAAAAACATAACTTTACGGTCTCAATAGTTATTTTCATATTAAGTGCAAGAATTCGGTGTTTTGTTCATGGTTCACCCGAAAAAAACACTTCTCTCGTGAAATTTAAACATTTATATACAGCTGTATAAAAATTATAACATTCGAAAAAAATTTGTAATTTTAAATTGATGTGAGGTATTTCATTTCTCGGGGAATAGCAATGTATGATAAAGGACCATGAATGCGGAAGGGTTACTAATATAAGGGATATGTCTATTAACTGCATTACCTATTCAGGCGTGACACCCTCTTTGACATCCTCGGTTGTCAAGACAGTTGTCTTGACAACCGTCTTTTTTAAAGGATATTAAAAAATGACCTACTTCACGTGCGGATAGCAATGCGCAGAATCCACCTTTTTTATACAGTTGTAAAACAAAATCATTTTCTTCAACCTTTAACATCTACGTGCTCTTGTGAGGCATCGAACCATCATAGGGCGGGACTTCCCCCAGCACTAAATACGAATTATAAAAAACCCTTGCGACCTACCTGCCAGTCGTCTTGCGTGGGTCCGCGCCGATCTTCGAGCTGGAACACTGGATCTCGTGGGGAGATATTGCGCGTGGTGCGTGTCGCGTGTTGGCCGGCCGCCGCGTCCCTCCGCACTGGCTCTCCGCCCGCCCGCCCGCCCGTGCCACGGTGCCGGCGCCGCCGCATTCTTCGCGGCACGCGCCTGCTGCTGCATCAGCCCCCGCACTCGCCGCCGCCGGTGGCACAGGCAGAGTTGCTGACTCCCAGGACAATATGAGTATTCATGATGTCACATCTCTCCTCAATCAATGTGCAAAAATTCATTACGAATACACTAGTGGCCTCTGGAGGGCCTTAGGGGCCTCCGGAGAAGACTTTCATGTCGTAACTTTTCATTTTTGTGTTTCTCAAGTTGACGATAAAAAGAAATTTTATTCTCAGTATTGCTCAGCTTCCATATACTTTAGAACGGAAAGTTACAAGAGCGTATACGGATAGAATAGATATACCTATACTTGTACCAAAATTGTAAAAAAATGTATGTTACATTAAATAGTTTGTTTTAATCATCGTCAACCTTATGAATCAAATCATAATGCTTCATGCTATGCCACAAAGGTATAGTATAGTAATTCACATCGTTTTACCTGTAATATATAATATCCTGGGTAACTTGCCTGTGGGATCCATCTGTCACTCACGACTGTCACTCACACTCTGTCACTCACTCTTTTGGTCCATCATTTTGGAATAAGGTTACATTCTGCGCTTCTGGGTCTACTGGTGTAGAACTAACCGTTTTGTTCCGGATCCTTTGAGAACATAAGAGAATTATCAAAAAGGTATTTTAGAGGGAATTAAGAAGCTAAATCGCGTTTTCGGAGTTTTAGGGGGTTGGAAGTGATACATTTTTGTTCAATTTTTAACCGGATTTTCCTCAAATATTCTGAAAATATCCTAAAATATACATAAAGCTTTTTGGATTGTTTCAAAACAATTAGTGTGGATTTATATTTTACAGGATATATCAGGATATTTCTGTCATACGGGTGTTCAGAAGCTCCCGTTTCAAAAAAATATCCCAGATATTGATATTTATGAAGAATGGCAGGTCCAGTTTTTCCGAAAAAAAAAATGTCCGATAAAATTAAGTTTAAAAGTTACTCCCAGGCGAGAAATTTAAACCTGCTGCCGCGACACATCACGGCGTCTGCGAACACACGGCGTCTGGCAACAGGGCTTGGCATAGCGTTGTTTTCTTTGCGTTTTCGGTAAAACTGTCGAGTGAGGTAAATCGCTGGCTGCACACTAGAGTACTTTAATAGGACCAAGTGTTCTATGTGTATTATTCATTTAATCTCTTAAATCTACTAAAATTAATTTTTACTTTCCCGTATACGTACGTATCCATTGAATAATATACGTACTACAGGGAAAGTTATGTAATGCTACGCGAAAAACGACGAATTTTCGGCTGAAAAAGAATTCATTGCCGGGCCCTGATGACGAAAAAGTGGATAAAACCAGTTACTAAATTAAGGGGAAAAAATCCTCTAACACGTGGTGTAGCCAGAATCCTTGTTCTGCGGGTCCTTGATATCAAAAAACCAATTGAAAGCAAAACGTCCGTCCGTCCGGAAAACAAAAAAAATTATAAAAAACGTAGATATTTTTGAAAATTTGAAAAATGCCCCAGAGGCGTCATGTAAAGCACCCTCAAAAATAAAAAAAATTGTTTCAAATTCCAGGGGCCACGACATCAGTCATATCTATTGGGGAACATTTTGGAGATAATCTGCTGAACGGTTTAGCCGCTAGCGTTGTTCACATACTGACACGTTTGATCGTCATTCGATTTTTTCGGTATCAAGGACCCACAAAACATGTATTCTGGCTACACCACGTATTAGAGGATTGTTTTTCTAAACTTAGCAACTGAATTTATCCACTTTTTCGTTATTAGGGCTCTGTAATAAGAGTTTTTCTGCCGAATATTCGTCTTTCCTTCGCGCAGTTTTACATAACTTTCTCACTACTCCGTAAAAATATTTTCGGATAATCATTAAAACGAATAAAAGCCCGGGGCCGAGATCGTTAAAGCAGTAATGTCATGGCGATCTCGGACCGCAGAGTGTGGGCAGGGGTGTATTTGTGTTTGTCTATACGTGTGTGTGTGCCGTCCTATCATCCCTCACTATCATCATTATAATTCATCTTCCATATCTCCGAGAGAGTAAAAATCGAATCCACCGTAATGCTGTTCCTCCCTGATGAATTGCATGCCTGCGTGTTCCGGAGTGGCTTGTTCGCCAAAAAAGATGTATCGGTAAGGGGCGGCTTTTGATGACCTAAAACATCGCCAAAATTATCAATAAAATTATCTTAAAATGTTTTTGAAATGCCCTAAAAGCAAAGAAAAATAACGTAAAATTTCTTATGGAAACAAATTCAGATGCGTAACTCAATCTGTTGGCTACGTTACTGATGTAATCGCAATGGCGGATTGAGGGAGGGGATGCCCCCCCCCCCGAAGTTCTAGTGATAAATTCACAGTTATCCGTGAAAACCAGACCTATGCCACCTTAATAAGTGTATTTTACTCTATTCTTAGAAGAAATTTAAAGAAAAAAATTGTAGCCGTTTTTGAGAAAATTTTGAAAATGTCCGTGGGACTTCATGTAAAGTACCCCCAAATTTTGAAGAATCTTTTTCAAGATCTCAAAGCTTTGACTCGAACCAGATCGACCGGGGAATGTCCATTTTGGAAGAATTCGTATATACGTATGGTTTAGGCGCTAGCAGTGTTCACAGACGGACAGACGGACGGACGGACAGACGGACGTTTTCCTTTCAATTGGCTTTTTCGGTATCAAGGACCCACAAAACAGGGTTTGTGGCTACACCACGTGTTAGGGGATGTTTTTCTTAATTTAGCAACTGGTTTTATCCACTTTTTCGTTATTACGTTTAACAATTACATTTAACTGTCTTTTTTTCAGGGTAAGCGCAGCATACCTAGCTTACCTGGGATGCACGCCACTGAGCCATGAACAATTTTTCGAAAATTTGAGTACTTTTCAGGTAATTTTGCGTGAAAGTACGGGTGAGAAAGTATGTGCTGTCTTAGCATCACTAATTACATTTAAGTGTTGACTCCCAAAGGCTGCTGTCCTTGGGAGAGCTAACTCCTGCAGGGCGCACAACGATCTCGCCCGACTTGGATGCAAGGACAATAATAAAGATTATCAAATACGTTTCGAATAATTTCTAAAAGTCTAATTTGTCAACACAACCTTTACTAAACGAAACATCTTTATCTTATCACTACCACCATCTTGTAATTTACCAACAATGTACTTTTTAAATATCCATTGCTGCATTGTTGCGCAAATTTCAATAAAGCTTTGTGGGTTGCTTGTCAATTGTTAATTTAACAAAAATTTTCATAAATTATTATAAAATACTATTTTTGATCGATATATTAATCTCGTCAAATTTTATTTGCTTTAAATCGTCCTAATCGTAAAGAATATCATTATATTTAAGCTAAGACAGTATGATATTTTACATTGTATAAAATTTTTTGTATTACTCCAATTACTCCACAAATTACGCCCAATAACTCCACAAATACGCATATTTTGGAAAAATTCAAAATGATCTTATTTTAAGATCTGTTTTTGATGAGCATATTTCATTAAGGAAAACAATTTTATCTTCACAATTGTAGTTGTAGGAAGAGGCTGAAAATGTTTCAATTTTTTTTTAATTCTAGCAAAATCAGGCATTTCAAGGAACATGAGACCTGCAACATTCTCCTAAGCGTCCTTTACGCTATCTAAGGTCTAAATTTAATAAAAAAATTGTGTGTCTTTTGTTGAAGAAAAAATGGTTTAAAGAAAATAAAGATTGCCTATGTTCGACACAGAATTTCTCAAAAAATACTCATATTTTTTAAAAATTGAACATGATATTATTTTTAGATGTTTTTCATGTACACAGTTCATTAACACAAAAATGTATATTCATAATTGTAGTTGTAGGAAGACAGCGAAAAATGTCGGTTTTTTTCAATTTTCGAAAAATCAGAGTTTTCAACCAACATGAGACCTGCGCCATTTTCTTAAATGACCTTTAGACTATCCAATAACAAAATTTAGTCAAAATTGTTTGCGCCATTTTTTTAAAAAATATTGAAAATGTCCCAGAGGCATCGTGTAACATATCCCCAAAAATTAAAATATCGTTTTCAAATTCGAGGGGCCACGAGATCAGTCAGATCGATCAGGGAATATCAATTTGGAGAAAATCAGCTGAATGGTTTAGTCGCTAGCGTGGTTCACGGACAGACGTTTTGCTTACAATTGGTTTTCGGTATCAAGGACCCGCAAAACAGGGATTCTGGTTGCACCACGTGATAGGGGAATTTTTTCTTAATTTAGCAACTGGATTTATCGACTTTTTCGTTATCAGGGCCCGGCAATGAATTTTTCCAACCGAAAATCCGCCGATTTTTCGCGCAGCATTTCATAACTTTCCCTATACTCCGTATAGACGTACGTATACGGAAAAGTAAAAATTGCTGGCTTTCAGGGAGTATTGACAATGCAGAGAAAGTTGGGACAATGCAGCAATAGAATTCCGCTTTGCGCTCGCGAATTTCGGTAAATTGCATGTCATTGTTGTGACTTGATATAGCTGTATGAAAAGAAGTTATAATTGTCAAATTTATATTGATATTTGCATGAAAATATTTAGTTTTCGCACCAAATGCTCTACCATTTGTAATGAGTAGAGTATGTGTTGCATGGTTTTAGAATGCTCTTCTCTAATCATGGCCGTATGAATTGCATTTCTATATTTTCCGGGGTATTAGGCTTCTTTTTCCAATACAAGTTTACAAAACTTCTGTATTATTTTATATGCAGTTGTAGAAAATATGTTGTTCATATTTCATGTGTGAAGTTTCCGTTTCTCTCACGGTCTTCATTGACATTTTTTGCCTTGATTTTGGTCTCGGCAAAGAATCTCCATTTTAATCGTCAAACAAACGGAAACTTTCCACAATTAATATGAATGTAACTACTTTATTATACGCGTTTTGTACTAGGGAGTAAAATGATTACCCGGGTCATTCCATATTAAATAAACAGTTTTAATTAAAATTTTACCTCACCATTTTAGATTATGAAATTTGACACATAGGAAGTATGAATGAAGAATAAGAAAAGTACAAATTTCGAGGAAAATATTTCCGCTCGTTAGTGAAACAGCCATGTAAAATTTTACAAAATTGGGTTCCCGAAAAGTTTTAAATTAATGAAAACCTCTCCCAATTAAGATAGATAGCTAGAGCAATAGTCATTTTGCAGCTTTTTTTATGGCCTTTTATATGATATACAACTCAATAGGGGTTGGGTTAAAAACGATTTTCAAATTTGAATTTAAAATTTTGATTTTGAGGTTTTTCAAAATGCTCGTCTTCAAAAAAAAAAAATTGAAAAAATTCTAAAATAATCCGTATGTTTCCAAACAGATAGTGCAAGTTTAAACACGGGACTGCAGTGGGTCCGTGCAAGTGGTACACTCACCAAAACTGGTGACGTCTGTTGGATTGTGTACGATATTGTAGGACCAACTAATTCAAACTGATCGCACGATAGCTGCAAACAGACCGGATATAGTTATCCGGAATTTGGAGAAATAATCGTGTTTACTTGTCAATGTTGCTGTACCTTGCGATGAAAACGTCGTAACCAAGGCGGCAGAGAAACGTCTTAAATACAAAAGTTTGGATATCGAGATCAGCCGAATGAGGGGCGTAAAAACACAGGTCGTCCCGATAGTTATTGGAGCTCTGGGATTTGTTCCGCAAAATTTGTGTAAGAACTTGTCTAAACTCCGTGTAATTCAAGGTAATTCAAAAGACTGGGAAGTGCAAGAAATCGCTTTATTTGGAACAGCCCACATTTTGCGCAAAGTATTATAGAGGCACCGACTGTCACCGGATCTGCTCCTTAGGTAGCTGGTTGCAACCTGGAGTAGATTTTATATTCAGCCGACACATAACATCTTTAGTCGCGATACAGAGGAATAATAATAATAATAATAATAATAATAATAATAATAATAATAATAATAATAATAATAATAATAATAATAATAATAATAATAAATCAGGCCTTGAGAACACGACATTATGATAAAGCGGTTCTCAAAATTTCCCAAGATGACAAATGCCGCATTTGCCTGGAGCAAGTAGAAACCATTGATCATATTGTCTCAGCTTGTCCAATCCTAGCAAAGACCGAATACCTGAAAAAACATGACAGGGTGTGTAGCTACCTCCACTGGCAGATCTGTACCGCCCTCGAAGTTCCAAACACATGCCCCAAATGGTACGAACACTCACCAAAACCGGTGACGTCTGTTGGATTGTGTACGATATTGTACGACCAACAAATTCAAACTGATCGCACGATAGCGGCAAACAAACCGGATATAGTTATCCGGGATTTGGCGAAAAAATCGTGTTTACTTATCGATGTTGCTGTACCTTGCGATCAGAACGTCGGTACCAAGGAGGCAGAGAAGCGTCTTAAATACATGAGTTTGGAAATCGAGATCAGCCGAATGTGGGGCGTAAAAGCACAGGTCGTCCCGATAGTTATCGGAGCTCTGGGATTTGTTCCGCAAAATTTGAGTAAGAACTTGTCTAAACTCCCTGGTAATTCAAAAGACTGGGAAGAGCAAGAAATTGCTTTATTTGGAACAGCCCACATTTTGCGCAAAGTATTGTAGAGGAACTGACAGTCACCGGATCTGCTCCTGAGGTAACTGGTTGCAACCTGGAGTAGATTTTATCTTCAGCCGACTCATAACATCTTTAGTCGTGATGTAATGGAAAAATAATAATAATAATAATAATAATAATAATAATAATAATAATAATAATAATAATAATAAAAACACACTCACCAACAAAAAACACTAAATTAATAATTTGTATATATTAGATAGGGCTTATAATTTGAAATAAAATGCATTTTAAATAAGTAAAATCGAGAGTAAGTAATACTGAGCGTTTTAAGTAAAGATTACCATATAAATCCTCTGCAGTCCCATGTTTAAACTTGCACTATCTGTTTGGAAAATATACGATTTATTTTATAATTTTTTCAATTTTTTTGAAAATGAGCATTTTGAAAAACCTCCAAATCAAAATTTTAAATTCAAATTTGAAAATCAATTTTATCCCAACCCATAGTGAGTTGTATATCATATAAAAGGCCATAAAGAAAGCTGCAAAATTTTCGGGAACCCAATTTTTTAAAATTTTACACAACTGTATTTCACAAACGGGAGGAAATATTTTACTCAAAATTTGTACTTTTCTTATTCTTCATTCATACTACCTATGTGTCAAATTTCATCTGAATCTGAGATAGTGATGGAAAATGACTGTGTTGATTTAATATAGAATGACCTACCTACAAACAATTTAACTTTTGCTAACTCTTTTTGTTTAATGCATATTCTTAGATTTAAACTCATATATTGGCTATTTTACATGCATATATTGTGAATTTTAAGTGCACAGTTGCATGCACATTTTTAACTTTTTTTAGTGCAAGAAGTTCTGGGGTCTAATTATATACCATTTAATATCATCTAATCCTTAAAAACACTTACTGCATGTTGAATAAAAGAAAAACGATGAAACAATGTTGGAACTGTTATCTTATGAATAAAGGCAATTCACGAGTGAGCAATCAGAATTTTCATAGTTATTTTGATGTCAATTTCATATATCCTTATTACTGTATAAACATTATTAGCTGATCGAATTCACATATTTTTGACAACAATGCGATAGAAACAGTCAGTTGCTCACTTCTTGGTTGAATTGGATGTTTTCAAATAATAGCTAAGATGTTATTAGCATAGAAAATGCAATATCTGAATATGACGTAGCTGTTTCTAATAATGCGGGAAAGTATGTGTTGTTGTAGCACTAGTTTTCTTTTTTTGTCTTTTTGGTAACGTAACATTCTACTATTTGCTTTCTGTCTGTAAGATATGATTTTATCCACTTGTAAGCTATTTCTTGGATTCCTTAAGATTTTAATTTTGACAATAGAATTCTATGAACTATCATGCCAAAGGCTTTTGACAGGTCAAGGAAGAGACCAACAGGAATTTCTTTTTGCTCTAAAGCCAAGAGGATTTCATTTACAAAGGTGAATATAACAGTTTCAATTAATCGATTTTCCCTGAATCCATGTTGTGAGTCAGGATGATGTTACAGTGTATCAGGTTGCTCTTTAACCTTTCATAGAAGAGTTATTCTAACATTTTTGAAAATCCTGACAAGAGTAAAATTGGTCTATAATTCATTATATCTTGTTTGTAACCTTTTCTATGGATAGGTTTAATTCCTGCAGTTTTGAATATGTTTGGGAAGGAGCCATGCAGTGGGGGATTCAAGGCGGGGGGGGGTGTCCATGGCCCCTCCGTAATAGGCCTAGGGTATTCGTTTGTTACCTTCCTTTATATGGCACAATTGATTTAAATATTTATTAATATAAAAGTTATGTAATTATTTAAACAATAATATTGTATATTATCATACAAACACTGCAAAAATCATATACAATATAATAAATATATTTTATTTTAACAAAAATCTATGATGGGCCCTCCAAGATGATCAGCTGGATCCGCCCATGGAGCAATGGTTTAGAAATTGGTTGAATGTTAATGGTTTGATGATATATGGAGCAACATTTTTTATGGAGAAATCTGGAATACCGTCTATCCCAGTGGATTATTTATTTTGCATTTTGTTTTTAATTTGAAGTATTTTCTGTTCTGTTGTTTCTGCGATGTACATACTAGAAAGCGAGTTTTCAAAGGAAGGTGGTGGTTGTTGTTGGACGGGTTGTGTTTAGATTACTTGTTTGCAGAAGCCTGCCAGCTATCTCGGAGAAATGTTTGTTGAATGTATTGGCTGTTTTGTTAGGGTTTATTATTCTTCTACATTCATGGACTAGTTCAATAATTTGTGTTGTTTTGTCATATGCTGGTAAGATTTTTTTTTTAATAGTCCACATAGCTTTTGTTTTATTTTTAGATTTTTTTATGTACTCATCATTTGACAATTGATTGGCCTTTATTGTAACTTTTTTAAGTATGGCTGAATGTCACTTATAGTAGTTGACTATTTGATTATTGAAAGAGTGTTGTTTTGTGAGTGTATGGAGCTCTTGTTTTCTTTCACAAGAAATTTTAATGCCTTTTGTAATCTATGCTTTGCTGTTTTGTGTGTTTTTGTTTTGTGATACTGTAGTGAATGTGAGATGTTAAAATAGTGTTTGATTGCATTAAAAAAGTGTTAAAATTTAGATTGATGTCAGTCTCTATCATTATCTTTTAAAACAGCATTCTCTATAAGGTTTTTAATTGATGTGGTCATGTATTTCATTACATTCCACATTGCTTTTGTTTTGTTATTTGAGTTCAAAAAATTCTCATTGTTTTTCAAGATTTTAGCCTCACTAATGTCACTCACATTAATAAGAATCAATAGGCAATTCATTTCCAGCATGATGAGTAAAAATTATGAGAACATCTGTTAATCATGGGTTCCTAATCACTTTGAAATGTACTGCCTGGGGGTATTGACTTGAACACAGCAGAAATATATAGAGGTTGTGATCAATTAAAATGGGAAGATTTGCAGAAGAAATTAATTATTAAACTGAAAAGTTCAGCATACAGTTTGTCAAAATACAGAAATTTTTTGGTTGTTTTTGAAAAGCATTATAAAATTGAGTGTCCTCCTAGCTCTTGTTATAGGTAAAGGTCCCCCTGTGCAATTGCACACAGGCCAATGTTGCCCAAGGGGAAGGTGAATGAAGAGCTCTACCTTTTCTTCACTACTGACACACAGAGGAGATTGTGTTGTGAGCATAATGTGAGCATTATACTCTGGCCACCTTTATCCCCTGGAAAGATCTTGGTACTCACTTGGAAAGGAGGCTGAGTCCACCTCAGAGCCCCCTCTGTGGAAATCACCTGAGAAAAATCCCAATCTATATCAGGATTTTAACATGGGTCCTTCAGATCAGGCAGCCAAAAAAAAAGATCAAAAAACCCTTACTATTTGGACAGATATTAATGCATTAAACGAGCCATTTAGGAAAATTTAATGAAAGAAGTATTTCAAACTTTCCATTCATTTAAAAGTGGTACAATTTAAAAAGTTAGAGTACCCTGATGTGGAGTAAACACCACTACATATACAAATGAAAAATAATGTAAATTTTCTAAAATTTCATTTTCATTTACACTTAAAATGGAATTGTGCAAATTTTCAACAGTAACTACTTAAGGAATGGTTTTAAGAAGGAACTAATTTCATTATAAGCAACAAGTTTGGGAATATTATGCAAGCTTTCAGCCCTAAAATGTACATAGAAATATGCCACAAAATGTTGAGATATTCCCAGAAATGTTTTAATTATGCAGTGTTTACTTATAAAAATATGTATATTAACAATGACATTCACATCTTTTCCCCTCCTAGAGAAAGGGTGTGTGCAAATTAAAAACATGTTATTGCCTTCTGTCCATTTCATTTTGCAATAAAAAAAGAGTATCATAAAAATGTTGTTAATATTTTCAATTCTTAGGAAGTGGTCTTCTATCAGTCAATCTCATCATATATTTCTATCAAGACCTTTCCAAATCAGATGTGCTGGGGGCATATTTATATTTTGGTGATTTTGTGTTAAATACAATTTAAATTCAGTGAAAGGTAGGTACATATGAAATGTATTTTCTCATTTAATAATCATTCCTATTTTATCATTATTATATACTTGATACTTCAAATTTGACTTTACTTCCCTAGCTGTCAGTTATCTAAAAGTCATTGTATATGCCAGGTTGAATTAAAAAACTTCAGACTGCTAATTTATAATTTTTAAATTCAAAATTGTGCAAGGTTTTTAAGAGGAAGTAAGAAGTCATGAAAATACTATTACATTAAATTAAACGTACAACAAATTAGATTACCTGAAGGGAAAAAAAATTCTTACCCTTGCGGGCAAAATTACTCGTAGAAGAACTCAGCAGGCAGCTCAATCGAGGCTAGATAAATGCAATACTTGTTTTTACCAAAAAAGAGTTAATTTTTCTTAACAATCAGGATATCAAGATGCCCCTGTGATATCTCTCTGAATTCTATGATCTAAATGTTTAATATCACAGAAAACAGTATACGACCAGACATCCCTTGAATCTGAAAATGAACTGCTTGGAAAACAGAAGAATTTGGAATCCATTAACAAGGTTGCTGTCTCATACCATGTAGTTGAAAACATCAGCTTACTGCTGCGGTCACATAAAAGCACTGGTAAGGGTAAAAGAAATTCACTGTCACTCATAAAATTCTTGAAATACTCAAACTTTACAACCTACAACTGTCTTCCTACAACAATTACGAAAGTAACCAATTTTTTTCTTAAAGAAAGGTGTTCATGAAAAACATCCCAAAATAATGTAATGTTCCAATTTTCAAAAGTATGAGTTTTTTTGACGAATTTTATGTCGAACATAGGCAATCTTTTTTTCTTTAAACCATTTTTTTTTCAAAACAATGGTACACAATTTTTTTTATCAAACTTAGACCTTAGATAGCATAAAGGATTCTTAAGAGAATGGCACAGTCTCATGTTTGTTGAAATGCCTGATTTGTCAAAAATTTTAAAAAATTAAAAATTTTTCAGTCTTCCTACAACTGTGAAGTTACAATTGCTTTCTTAATGAAATGTATTTATCAAAAGCAGGTCTTTAAATAAGGTCATGTTGATTTTTTAAAAAACCTGAGTATTGTTTGTGAAATTTGGTGACAAACATAATCGCTCGCTCTGAATTTATTGCGCTTTGTGAACTTAATTCCAGGTAGTTGGATGCTATGTAAGTTAGAATTTGTATATTATTTCATATTTCCTTGTTCCTTTCTTACATTTGACCTTTTGTTATATATTTTCACATTAATCTTTTAGAAATTATTTAAAATCTATTTGAAATAAATGACATAAAAATTGCTAACCTTCACGGAATATCAGACTGGAATGCAACAATGACTAAGAAGCCAATTTTTGTGAATTACGTACATGAATTACTCAAGCTTTATAAAACAATGACCATACGTACTCTCCTGTATGGATGCAAAACGGGTAACATCTAGAGAAAACAGGAGAATTAACGCAGAAGAAATGAGATTTCTGAGGTATGTGAAAGGATGGACCTTAATGGATCATATCAGAAATGTGGATATAAGAGAAGAATTGGGAATTACCAGCCTACAAGAAAAGATAAATATATATAGAAACAACTGATTAGAGCACTTACAAAGAATGAATAATGGGGGATTGCCCAACCAGGCCTATTACTATTTCCCAAAAGGAAAAAGAGAAGTGGGAAGACCAAAGAAGAGGTCTTCCCTAGACAACTTTGCCAGAACAGGCTAGATCAGCTTAATCCATGCTGTTGCTGCTGATTAATTATTATCAGGACATGATTTTCCAGTGTGAAAAGCAGTTACAATTGTCAAATTTATGTTGATATTTGCTTGAATATATTAATATATATATATATAGTTTTTGCACCAAATGTATGATTTGTAATGAGTTTTACAAAAAATTATGACTGAGATGTGTTAATTCAGAAAGAAATTGTGGTGTAAATAGTGTTACATAACCATTATTAAAGGCAAGAAAGTACATGCTGTTTTAGCACCACTAGGTTTGTTTCCATCTAAGAAAGTACTTGCTGTTTTGCACCACTAGTTTTTTTGGTGAGACACAACCCTAAAATGGGCATTTCTACTGCATTATGCATACATTGACTTACATACCTTTTACAGTATTACATAAAGGTGAAAGGAGAAAAAAAGGACATGGAACTTTGCATTTGTACGGGAAAAAGAGGTAATAAGCATATTTCATGAAATTAAAATCAACTTAATGAGTTCTTGGCTCAGAAGATATAATTAACATTCAGATATTCAAGAATAAGTTAAAATAATTAATGAATTGTTTCATATGTTATTTAATCATGTATTTATACATGTATTCAAACAAACTATTCTATCCCCAAAACAAATTCTATACCCACAAAAAAATTTGAAACAAAAACAGCCATTAAATGATTTTTTAGTGTAGCAGGATCTTGGTATTTAAAACCAAACAAAGCAAAATACTGTAATCAAATTCACTTAAGTTCATATGAGTCTGGTAGTAGTAGAATAACAATTTCAGAAAAAATACTAACCGTATAGGAGTAGTATCATACTTTATTTTAGTTTGGAGCATCAGCCAAATATAACAGAGCTTAAGACAAAAAGTTTGAGAACTGTATGAGGCATGGGTTTATTCACTGTTGTCGACTTTACTTTCCACTATGTAAGTTAATAAATTTAGATCAGCACAAGACATCACTGTCATCTCTCAACTGTTTTATTAACTGCCCACATGATGTTCACGGATTCAACACAATCATCTTGCAGCAATCCAGTATTGTTTTTGAAGAAGATTCAAACAGTCACACCCCATGAATTAACTGTGACCAGCAGGACACAATGTTTAAGCTATGTTATCTAATTCAACATCACACACGAATTTTAAAAACTTGATTTAAAGTTTTGTTTAGGATGTCCTCAACTGTAGAAGAAATAAAATTAAAAAATTGGAGCAAAGCTTTGACCAAGAATGAGGATCACGTGAGCTGTTACATAGAGGAAGGGCATAACATTCATATTATTTATTTTTTTTTAATTATTCGATGTTTTCTGATATAATTCCTTTTTCTGAATCTTGTGCTAAAACATTAAAAATTTACTAATACATTTGTTTTAAATCATAAATAAATTAAAGTTACATGTATATTGTTCAATATTAATGGAAATATTTTTTTTATTGAATGTTAATGATTACGAAGAAAAGATTCAAAACCGATGTGTCGTATATTCTAGAATCCATTTAAAGCAGTGAAGTAGATTCTCGCATGTCATCCACGACGGTGTGAGCATGGCTTGTGATCAAACATTTTCTTGCCTATGTGTCCTTCCTTCACACACAACTTAGCCCAGACTTATTGTTAAGTACAGTCAGCATTGCCAACTAATTTCTACTTTAAAGATAATTAATTTTAATTTACAACACAAGTAAAAAAATACAAATTGTTTTTACTGTGCTATAATTTATTTTCACTTGTTTTGCATTTACAAGATAGGGGGGGTGTTGTCACAAGTGTTAAGTAATTATTGGAGGGGGTATGTATGCATTACAGGGGGAGAGGGGGGTACGAAAATATTCATATTTAGAGTTATGTAATCCATGGACGGCATGAAGTCCCAGTACACCAGGGCCCTGACAGCTAGTCTATCATTCTATTCACTGTTACTCAACTCTGGAGTCATTTTTACATATTTATCAGCCGAGGATAAGGACATGAATATGTAACCCTCTTCTTTGTAACTGTCCACCTATGTTCTGTAATTGGGTAGCATACATCTGCATTGTTCATTCAATATAATTTGTTTACAAGCAGTTTTTCAAATAATCAGATTTTGGATATTGGCATTGGCAATTCCCAATGCATTTCTGCCAATATTGCAAGAAGAAAACTTTTACAATATTTTCTTTTTACTATATATGAGAATCATAAGTCCTTACTAATATATTTCTGTAAATAAGCAGTGTAGCAAACTAGTGTAGACTATCCATTGTGTTTTCTTCACTCTCAGCTGGACAGCTGCCATTCCTCTTCAAAAACGTCAATACAGAAAAGTATTTGGTTTGGAGTGTGACAGCTACAATAGTATGAAAGAAATAATATTATTCACATTATGGGTCTCTTAAGCTTTCAGGAAGTAAAGTTCTAAATGCATTTTATATTACTAATTATTCTGTGCCTTAGGGACCATTTACCAAATTTGTGAAAATCTTTCATGTTAGCTCCTTGACAATGTGTTTCTCTGTCAACTAGAGATTATGCCACAGAGTATATAATGTATGGAATTTGTCTAGTACTTTGAATTTGGATTAGAAAGAATAAAAACACAGGAAATAATACACAAAAAATATTATCAACAATCCTTTATTCAACCATCAACAATCATTTTTCCTTTACATCTCTTATGTTTTTTGAGTGCATGTACCGTTTTATTTCTCCGAGTAGTATTAGATTTGGAGGTATCTTTATCCTCATCACTTTCATCTGGTACATCACTCCATTCTGAATCATTTTGTTCATCCTCATGGGAGTCATGCTCATGGGATTCATCCTCTTCCATTGCAGCATCTTCCTCCTCTTTGTCATCTTGAGGTAAATAATCCTCAGGGAGAAGAGTATCGTTCTTTTCTTCCAATTGTTTGCGAGTATATCTTGTCAAGTGGAAATTTTGCAGATAGCGAAGCTCGCCATTCCAGCTTCTCAGATATGCCAGTTGTTGCATGTTCATGAGATCAGGCACTTCTGCAAATAAAAATACACGATATTTTCTAACACAACAATACATTTAGTTCTGATAACTGCAAATGTTCCTTAATATAAAACACACTTGCATACAAATGTCTCAGTAATCCAACACAGAGAGAAGCATAAGATATTGAATTTTCAAATAGAAATATACTTACATTACTGCATCAGGTATAGCATAATATTCTGGGGAAACAATAGTATAGAACTCAGATTTTAAAGGGTGTAATTATTTCATCAACAATACTATAAAACCAACGGGTCATTCCATGTCAGTTCATCCAGGGCATGTCACCCACCATTTCATATTTTGTAGATACTTCCCATATCTGTTTTATATCCTATTAGAAGTGTTTCTTTCCAATCTTATTGAAATCTGTGTATTCGTTTAGAAGAAAATGATATTTATGATATGTACAGTCGAGCAGTTGAAACATTACATAAAATGGCATAATTTCTTATCTAATAATTGGATTTTCTTGAAACTTATTGTAGAATTTAAAGATATAATGGGAATAATAAAAATGCAAATTTCTCATTTTTAAAATTTTATTTGAATTTATTTATAAAATTATTCATTAATTTATTTTTCAAAGTGCCACATCTTCAAAAAATCTGAAATTTATTTATAACAATAGGAATATAGTACTCTATCTGTAGACAAAAAACTATAATTGTGTTTTGATAATAACTTACTTTTTTGATGGAATCATTATAAGTGTCACCACCAGGTTACTCACAACTTAATTTTTTTTTTTAGCAACTGTGATAATCTGGCTTGAATTTTTTTGTAGGAATCTTTGCTTAAAGAATAGGTTCTTCCTGTAGTAGTACTGATATCCACTTGACACAAAATGTTTGAAAATGGAATTTCACAACTGTCCTTGTCAGGCCAGTAAAATGACGGAGAAGGTCCGTGTGGATGCATGAATTTAATTGTAGCACCACCTTCTTCACTGTTTACCTTTTCAATAAACCCCACACACCATAAAGAATCATATAAGCAAGCAACATAACAATTGTTCTTGAAATCCGGACACTCAGCACGATTATACATATCAAATTTTACACTATAGAAAGAATCAGAACTTAATTGTTTTGCTCCAACTTTAGACAAAGACAGAGGTTCAAATTGATGCATGGAACGTGTCCCGGGGATTGTTTTTGCATTTTCAAACCTTGAATTCAAATCATTTCTAACTTGTACCATTTCCTCTTTTGTTACAAAAAAAGGTTGTGATTTCCTTGATATTTTGCTTACAAAACTCGAATACTTGTGATGCAGTGGTTATTTGGTTCTTAATTGGTCTTTAAAAACTGGCTTTGGTAACCATCCTTTTGAATGTGCCGCCAATTCCATCACAAGGAAATTTACTATGGCTAGTAGCAAAGAATGACCATTTACATTTTAATCCAAAATCAACTTCATGATGGCACAGATTAATGAAATTTTTACGGTTCTTGTACTGAGCAGCACATCCATCTGAAAAGTATTCCACAGCTTTAATTTTGGAATGAGAAAGCTCTGTTTTTAATAAATTTATTATTAATTTTTGAGATTGGTATACTAATGGTACATCATGATCCAAGTCATCTGAAATTATGCCGATGCTTTTTGAGTTAAGTCTCTCATCTTTCTTGTAATATACCACAGCAGCATGAAGTGTGCAGCTCTCTGTGTTCCAGTGATACCCTTGGGTCTCATCTTGAATCACAAAACTGTAGTTTTCACTGAAGTCCAACAGTATTACAGCTAATTCATCATTCAACTGCTTCTAACTGGCATGTTATCTTGTAAACAAATTTAAATCAAATGATAATACTACCAACAGCTTTAATTTAATTTACCTACAATGTCACAATACCAACTGTTTTAATTTAATTTACCTACAATGAACAAAACTAGTCTGCAACATTGATATTAGGAATTGACATTTTGCCTTCTATTAAAAACAAAATTCCAACACTGTTTATTATTTCACAAAAACCATTTTTTTTCTATTACTTCTTCATTAGATAATAATTGTTCCCTGAAATTTTTATGGAATTTGAAGGTGTGGCAATATGGGAAAAAAAAAAAAAAAAAAAAAAAAAAATCTTGAATTTTAGTCTTTAAAATTTCTATAATATGGCTCGATACTAAAATATACAAGTTAAAGTAGATTATTATATACTCATTTGAGAAGAATAACATTCCACTACATGCAATTCAAAAAGATTTGATGTCTATGTTAAGCAGTTTCGAAGTTATGGTACATTTTGTGAATACGCGTGCAACAGATTTGGTATCTGAGCCGGTAACTTCAATTTAAAATTCCTCTGCAACCAATTATCATAATCAATTAAAATTTTACCAACATTCATAGCTATGCTTATGTTACAATCTGACAGGTTTTTATAAAAATCTGAGACATAGGGTGACATTTTCAGGTTTTTCTGGATGAATTGACATGGAATGACCCCAACTCCATAGTTTGTTTGTGGCGATAGAAATATATTTTTCTCGGAATTTATATTCAGAATACATAAAATAGTTGCCCTGACTTCTGAAATGACCCTTGTATTCATAATTAAATTGTGTATAGTAAAGGTTAAGGGTATGGATTCTGGAGCTCAAGTAAATGTACACAGATTATACTTCTCCCCAAAACAGCACCTTCAGTTTTTGGACAATAAACAAATACTCTGCCTCAAATGATCTAAAGAGAAAATACAGTTCACACTGGATGTAGTGAACTTTCAGTTATAGTGAACCTTGTCACTGTCACCAATCCACATACATTACAACTAAACACTACATGTCTTAGTTATAGGGAACAGTACACTTAGGATTTAAAGTACACTAGAAATCACTTCCATGAAAAAATACTTTGCACCAGGGCAGCGAATCCCCAACACATGACATTTTTCAGGTAAAGGATGTTGTTAGTTACTTTTATTGCATTCACATCAATTGAAAGTGATTAAGGGGACTGTGGAAATTCTTTAAGCTGATCTAAGGCAATTCTATCGATCTTGAAATCTTCATTGATGCAGACTGCAAGAAATGAAGAAGCGATATACCATCTGCTTAGTACATCATAAATGCTGTGAAAGGTTCTTTGGGAACAGAAGAAAATGAGTGTGATGATAAAGATACACAATAAAGAAAAGTTTCCAACAGTGGAAAAGAGTCATTAAAAGATATAAAGGCTTTACTAAGAAACAGTAGACTCCAATTGTAGTGAACTCAGATATAGAAAATCCTCGGTTATTGTTAACTTCAAAGTCACTGGCCTGGTTTCACTTACATTACAAAGAAGCTTAAGAAGATATAGTGAACCTGAACCTCGGCTGTAGTGAATATAGGAAATAAGTCCTGGATATTAATTGGATCCCGTATGTTATTAGGCAAGTAGAAGGGCCTTCAAAGGGTGGGACAGTGTTCCAAGAATGCAATAGGCATTGAAAGGTGTCAAGGCTGCAGTACTCAGAGACAGGATAATGCAAAATCAAATACAGAGAGAGCATGAACTCTGGAGAAGGATCTAGAAAAATTACTAATGAAAAATGTACAGAGCAAACAATTCAAAATAATTTATTTTTTTTAAGAACAAATGAAATGTGGAGAAATTATATTTTAATTTTGGCATCATCAGATATAGTGAACCTTTGATATAGTGAACCAAACATGTTAGTCCCCAGAAGTGCACAATAACTGGAGTCAACTGTATTTAATGTATACAATGTAGAATCAACTGAGAAGAAAACATGGACTCAGAAGATGAATCTGCAAAATTTACACTGGTCTTACCAGCAATGCTTCACTGTCATATACATATGATTTACCTCATAGCAGATGGTAAATTAGGATATTGCCAGTTTTCTTTGTTTTTAAGGTGATTCCAACTATTTGTGTCAGACAGAAATAACAGTCTGCTGTGTAATATGTTGGTTTCCACCAAATCATGGAAACAGCAAAGGGCATGTATCATGAACCTTTTTAACAAGCATGTCACGAGTGTAACACACGGCACATAGATACCAAGGGATCAGTTTATTCACATCACTGCTGTTTGAGGCCATAAGGGAAAAATGAAAGATTTGCAACACTGCTTGTGACAGCTTCTTTGACAGCATTTTTGTGACAAACCCTTCTCTCACTACCCTGCTTCCTTTCTCCCACCCCCTTTGTGCAGTCTGGGTCATACCTGCTTGAAGCAAAACAGGCAGTGTGTTTCATTCACTGTTTTGGCGTGAACTTATGATGCACCTCAGCACAGAGCAACGCAGATTTGTGGTGGAGTATTTCCAAACGCAATCTTTCCAAGAGTGCTAGGGAGGATTCAGAGATAAAATTTCATCCAAGTCTATTCTGAACAAGTACCATATTGTGGTTAGTGAAGTGCTATCACAAGACAGGAAGCATGTTTGATCGGAAATACAGATGCCAAAAGACAGTGCTCACACATAAAAAACTAGAGAAAGTTCGGGATCTTCTTTCAACTTCCCTGAAAGCATCATTAAGAAATTTGAGCAAAAGTGTAATATCTCTCATGGAAATAAGCACTGCGCCACAAACTGAAAATGCATTCGAACAGTGAACACCTCAGGATCTTAACGATCCTGATCAGGCTGCTTGCATGAAGTATTGTAATTGGCTATGACCATTTGCTAGCAAAGGTCTTGAAGCACTTGATAAAGTGTTTTCTTGGTGATGAGGTTTGGTTTCGTGTGTTAACCAACAAAGCAGAAAACTCTGGGGTACTGAGAAACCATAGGATCGAGAGACCATTGCATTAAAAAAGATTTGAGTAAGGAGTGCCATATCTTGACGCAGAAAAATTGGACTGTTCTTTTTTAAAGAAACAATGGTGGATTCATCGCAGAATAAATTGAGAAATTTTATATCCCTTCTTGAAAAGGATGAGAGAAATTGTTGGTTTCAGCAGATATGACATCACATACTGCCAAGTCAACAATGTACTAGTCTGGAAGAGGTTTTTGAGGGGGCCACAAGGTTTGTGGGCTCCTCTTTTGCCTGATTTGTCCTCACCAGATTTTATCTCTAGGGATACCTCAAAAGTAAAGTTTATGCAAACAAGCTTGCTAATTTCAAAGAGCTGCAAAGCAACTTTGAGGAAGAGATTTGAATGATTGATGAAGAAACTTTACATTGGGTTGCAGCAAATGTTCCCAGGTGAGTTAATGCAATGGAGATTGTTTTAAACATTTTTTACAAGGCTCACTTGTTGCTGACACCAATTCTTCTTCATAATTAAGTTATTTCCTTTTCTTGTTTACTGATTACCAAACCATCTTTCTTACTTTTGTTAGCAGGGAATTTCCAAAACTTTTATCGTTAAGGTGGAGATAAATGGGATGAAGAGAAAAGCTGAACTCACCCAGACCACATGTCTCAAATTCTTCCTTTTCATGAAGTATGGTCATATTTATTACATCTTCTCTACTTGCAAAACGTCTGTTCTTACGATTTTTACCAATTGTGTGGACAATTGTTATTTGTTCTAATTCCTGGTCAAATCTGCTTAAATACCTAAACACATTAATTAAAGTAATGAATAAAGCAATTAACAGAATTTAAAGTCAAAAATAACTCAAAAATAAAACATACGTGTCAATAAGGTCTATACACATTTGACCTGTGTAGCGTCTCACATTTGGAATCAGTCGATCTTTAAACCACTGAAGTTTTTCACCAATTAAGTTTTCTTTCATAGCATGGAATTTCTTAGATTTCTCTCTTGTTACAAGCCTGGAATCATAACGGATAGGAATTATTTTGAAAAATTAATAACAATTGGTCTTATTCATTCTATAAAGAGGAAAAACCTGAGAAATTACAGTGAAAATCTTCAAAAAATACTCCACGTGTCATAGAACCATTTTTGACTATTTATACACGTCAATCAGGATGTGAATGAATAATGTTCTTCGTGAAACAAATTAATATATTACCTGTTTGCTTTCTGATGCAACTTCTGTGCTTTCCTACTTCTTGGATGAAGCAATTTATTTACTTTGTTGAGGTCTTTCTTTATTGACTTCGTCTGAAAAATTAATGAAACACAAGTTTAATAAACCATTTCGGTTGAGGTTATGTTGAATTTGGAAATGATACACCGTTTCAGACATACCATGATGTATTAATCTGTAACACCCACAATTATGGCTACTTTTCGATTGTCTTCTTGATTTATAACGTGTGAAAATTAAATATCAAAGGACACTTTGGGGGGATATTACGAATCGCTACACCACTTTGCTTACTGAGTCGCTGCTGCACATGGTGGAAATACAGTTGGCTGCAGTGCCTAGTGATGGTACCCGGAGGTTCCCCAACTGTTGATTGAATCGGTAGTTCGATTACTTTTTCTAACGATTCGTTGAATCACAATGAATCGTTGAAATCGTTCACCTACTGTAGCGGAATCTGCGCTGTGATTGGTGGATCGGAGCTCTCGAGGCGGCTCTTTCAAAATCTCCAGAAAACGGATATTCATGAATACTGTAATTAATATTTCATAAATCACAGAACTTTTAGCTCACTTCGAAATAAACGAACATCATATTCCTTTATGAATCGTTTAAATCAATAAAATTATCTTTTACGTCGAACTGCTCAATTAATCCGAAGTTCTTCCCAATGGATGTATAAATATAAATGCATGGAAGAAGTATAATTATTCATGGAATATTTATGGAGTGAGTTGTTACTTTCACATAATTGCAGTTATTTGTGATTTAGAAGTCTTCAATGTACATTAAATAATGGAACCATGGTTTGAAGATGAATTTTTGTATAAACAACAGATTAGGAAGTTACAAGAATGATTCTTCGTAGAAGTGTGTGGTTCACTTTCACGATTCGTGAGTCACGAAGTCGATTCACTATTCACTAGCGCCACCACAAAGCAGACGTACTATCGAAGAACTACATGGACGATCAACCGATTCACTCGGTTGAACCGGTGCAACTGTACCAATCGTCGATTGAAAACGCGGGAAAATGCGGTGGCAATGCGGGCGGAGGCACAATGGAGGCTCTTCGGGAACATGGCGCCAGTTTCAAAATTTGTCATATCTGTAGCATGGAAAGAAATAATGCCGAGTGTATAGTTATGACAACACGTATTTATAATATGTCAGGTTAATGACAATTGCAATAATTGAGTTTATTGATAATTTAATCGGAATAGCTATCAGTAAATAACTATAGTGGACTTTCTTGTATAATGTATAATGATTATGCAAATAACGTAATGAGTATATAGCTAATAATGTAGGCCTACCTTTAATATTTCAGATAAAACTAGAAAATTTCTCTTTATTAAACTGCTTGAAACAAAGATGCTTTGTCTTCTTAAACCCACCTTTTTCTGAAAAATGTATGTTTTCAAGCACACATGACCAATAATGTGTCTACCAATGTTGAATACATTTGTCTCAATGACATTCATTGAATAAAAAATATTCAGAAGTTTCTTCAAAATTCAAATAATTGTTCTTTCCCCTCATGAATGAAACATTTACTCAAAATTAACTAACACTGCAAACATTTTTATAGGATACAGGCCTATTTAAAAATCCTCTCCATTAGCACCACGGTTTATTTTCTTCCTTACGTATATTCTACAGGTGATGTGTTTACCACTGTCTGCACAAAACGTTTAAAAAAAAATTGGAGCCATTTTAGAAAAAAAGTTGTTTCAACATCACTATAAATGTGGAATTTTGAGCTCATTTTGACTGAAAAACCTGGAGTTTTTGAGTACTCTATTTGACATCATGTGAAGTACTTGAACTCAAAAATGCAATAATGTCTGCATATACATGTAAGAATATGTAAATATTAACTATGTGGGAGATTTTAAAAAAAAAAAATTTGTGCACTTTTTGAAAATACAAAAGAATATAGCAAAACGGTGTTTAAGTCATTTTACACAGCTTTTAGTAACTGTAACAAATGTTTGAGTCATCTTACACAGCTTTTTAAGTAACTGTAACAAATGTTTAAGTCATCTTACACAGCTTTTTTTACTGGAACAAATGTCTGAAGAAAAAATCTGAGGCCATTCTTGAGAAAATCTGTTTTTTTAATATTTTTTTAATATTGCCCACATGTCACTCAAAATTACACAAATAAATAAACATATACACACACACAGATACAAATACAAGTTTCAAAATTTTCCAATTTTCAAAAATGTAGGAATATACATGAAACTCAAATCAATGTCATCTTTACAAGTGTATTTCACTCAACTCTTACAAGAAATTAAAAGAAAAAAATGGAGCCATTTTTTATAAAATTTTGAAAATGTCGCAGGCGCTTCATGTAAAGTACCCTCAAAATTTTAAGAATTCTTCTCAAAATCACAGGGCTTTGAGTCAGGCCAGATCGATGGAGGAATTCATTTTGAAAACAATCCTCCTAACAGTAGTCAGTTAGTGTAGAACACATACAAACTGATAAATATACACATGTCAGACAGGAAAACACAACACTTTTTCAGTTTCATGAGGACCACAAAAAATGTATTTTTGTTAAAATCTCGTAATGGATTTTCTGCAGCACTGAAAAAAAATCTCACTGATATATTACTTAAGGAGCAGTTCAACCACATTCCAATATTGTGCTTTACAGAACACTGGCTAAACAAAGAACAATTAGATAACACACACATACCAGGCGTGTCTTTGGCAAGCAGCTCACGTTGAGATATTAACAATGCACTTGCTGGGTCATGCATTTTTAATAAAGGGACTATCAATTTTGTTCCCTTCACCAATCACTCATCTCATAAAAGAGAAAGACTTTCATATATCCATCACTGATTTAACTACAATAAAAATATGTATTTTATGAACATATTACAGCCCTACTGGGAATTGGAAAATATTTATAAAAAGTCCCAAAGTTATTCCAACAAAACTTAAAAAACTTAGAATAAAGTTATTCTTTGCAGTGACTTCAATATAAATTGCCTCACACAATTCAGTAATGCAAATCTGTTCAAAACCTACAATCGAGGGGACAGCTGGGGCAACTTGTCCAAGGCCCTGATTTAATTGGGTTCCATTCATTGAAAAAAAAAAATCTCTAAACCATATTAAATGTTATGAGTTATTTCTGATGCATGGCGAAATTAATTATCGTCATGAATTGAAGGAGGAAGGAGTTTTTTTTAGTTTGAAAAGAAGAGGTCCCCATGGATAAATTTCCTCACGTCCCTGGTTATTGATGCAAATAACCATAGTTTTTCTTTTGTTACATTTACCACAGATTTCAGTGACCACACTGTCCAGATTCTAACACTTGAAACAGAATTCAAAATTACGAACACACAACTTACCAAGAAACCCTTAACTAAGAAACAATGAAAGTCCAATATTTGCTGAGATTAGGAAATTGGAATGAAGTAAACAAGCCAACTGATACAAATGATAAGTTAAACTCATTCATAAAAATACCCTTAATACATTTCAATGCCCTTTTTCTACAAAAACATCCAAAATTATAAAAACAAATAATGAATGAAAGAAGGCATTGGAAGTATCATATGAAAGAAAATGCAACATGTTTAAAATACTCACACAGAACAAATGTAACTCATTACAACTTCATTACCTACTGCAAAATATATGTAGGACCTTTTCGAAAAGACTACAGCACCAACTAATAATAATAGAAACTAGTGCTGGCACAACAGCACATATTTTCACACAATATTGTTAATGGCTATGTAATATTATAAGATGAAAATTTCTATCTTACACATCCCCTATCATTTGAAAAATTTTTAAACCAACTATAGTGAAAAATACATACATATTTTTAATTCAAATGTTTAAACGAAAACATTTTCTGCCATTGTCTTCAGTGCATTCACGTTCTACATAAATGTACCGACGATTTACAATGTGTTTATTAGTCGTCAATAAAATTCATAGCTTATATTCACGCGAACGAAAGGCAGCCGTCATTATCGCCTTCTGTTATCAGTACGGTGTTACAAGCAACAACGACCGCTAATTCATGTGAGATACACATTTCGCCATTTAGCATTGTTGATGCATATAGCAACTGAAAATGGACAGAAAAATATAATAATTTTATATTCATCAAATTTACTCGGTTTTCACGTGCATTCCTCTTCACTCCCATATCTTAACAAGCAAAGCGAAATCATCAATTCGTTTTCACATTTAACTCAATTAAAGGACGCAATTTAAAATAGGTTTTAAATAATTTCTAAAAAATAATTTGTAAATGTATAACAAAAGCTCGAAAGTAAAAAACGAACAAAGAAATATGCAATAATACAGTGTCCCACCAATTATGGGCCACCCCCATAACTTCTAAACGGTTTATGATATGGAAGTGAAGATTTTGCTCAATAATGCGGAATCATGGGGCAAGTAATATGCCGTAGAGAAATCGTCTGTAATATTTTTAGTTTTCTAGAAATTTAATCATCTTTGATTTCTTAAACGGAATTACATATTTTTCTCGACAGCAATTGATAGACCATAAAACGAGGATTACAACGATATATCGTATGTTCGTATTTTGATAGTAATTTGAGTACAAAATTAGTCGTTCTGATATGTGATTTGAAATTAAACGGTCAAAATTTCCTGCAGCAGCCAGCAGGGCTGCTGCAGCCCTCCCAATTGTCACCTGAGGGGAAGCTGGCCTTCGCGGCGCCGTGACTGTTATGGGGAGAGGGGAGACTGAGCGGTGAGGCAATGGGGGGATAGAGGTGCAACTACACAATCCATGGTCTTGTCACGACTGGCACAGGAACAAACATCACTATTAATGATGAAAATGAACTCTTTTTTTCCCCCATTGATTCATCAGAATTAAACTTTCCTTCTCTCTTCCAGAAATTGAAACCTAAGCAGGAGGCTCACTTCCTGACCTTAATAAGTACCTCCTACTCGCGATCAAGAAGCTTTGGGAACGAAACTGGAAAATGTCACCCTCTAAATTACAAGCAGTTAGGAAGATCATTGAGGAATCTCCTATCACATCCTTTAACCTTAGCAGAAGACAGCAAGTGATTATAACCAGACTGCGAATAGGTCATTTTTACCTTAGCCATAACCACCTTATGAAAAAGACTATTCCTGATCCGTGCCCAAACTGCGGACTGCCTGTGTCTACAAAGCATCTTATTGTTGATTGCCATGTGATGACGATGGGCAGAAGAAACCTTAATATTAGTAATGATCTCCACTGTATTTTCATTTCTAATTCTGGGTGCATGAAAATCATTCAACTCCTTAACAAATTTAAACTGGTTAATTGTATTTAGAAATTGATTATACAAGTTTGTCTATCTCATGTACAAATACTGTATTAACCCTCTAGCTCTAATGTACTTGTACCTCATGGAATTTGATAATCACGTAAACTTGTTAGCATACAATCATGTAAATCAGTAAGAACTGTATTTTTGTAACTGTGGTCGCCAATGACCAAGTTGTTTCTAAGGCGACCTTAAATAAACAATAAAAAACAACTTTCCTTCTGATTGAAATTTCAAAGCATCAATGCATTACGTCACAAATGACTGCAGTCAGTTCATCGGCCCTTGCACCTTGTCGATGGACACAGACCTTAGAAAATAATTTATGTTCATTGTTTTCTTCTGATTTTCTATTGTAATCTACGCCTTATTTTAATTTTGTAAATTTACAACGAGAAGTAAAAAGCAATAATAAAAAGTCTACCTGTTTGTAATCTGATGTTCTGATTCTGGAGTTATAGTGAAAATCTTCAACCTTCCAAATGAAAGGTTGCTTGTATTTGATGTGTTTTAAAACACTGACTTGTTCTTACAGCCAGTAGATATGGAGCTCGATTCTCGTTAAATTTGAAACTGACCTTTATTAGTACCTTCCTTGCACTACCAATTTCTTTATGTCGTTCATTTTAATAATCCATGCTTTGGAATTTCAATCAGTGAAAGAAATAATCAATTCTGATGAATCAATGGAAAATCTTTCATTCTGATCGTTAAATTTGATGTTGTTCGCGTATTCCTCTAGTCAAAACTATTTGCGCTGCCGCCCCTCTCAGTCTCTCCTCTCCCCGTCAGAGTTTCGGCGCTGAGAAGCGAAGGCCACCTTTCCCAAAGACAAGGGAAGGCTGGGGGCTGCTACAGGAAATATTACCCGTTTAATTTAAAATCACATGTCAGAAGGTCATTTTACACTCAAATTACTATCAAAATACTAATAAATAATACATTACTGTATTCCTTGTTTTATCGTCTATTCGTTGCTGTTGAGAAAAATATATAGTTCCGTTTAAAAAATATAATATGATTCAATTTCTCGAAAAATATATGATTAAATTTCTCGAAAAATTTTACAGACGATTTCTTTACGGCGTTTTACTTGCCCCATTATTCCGTATTGTTGAGCGAAAACTGCACTTCGATATCGCGAACCGTTTACAAGTAATGGGGGGTGGGACACCTGTATACAAATTCTAACTTACGAAGCATTCAATTGCCTGGAATTACGTTCAGGAAGCACAGTAAATTCGGAGCGAGCGACTATGTTTGTCGCCAAACTACACAACAATACTAATATCTTTAAAAAAATTCAGCGTGACCTTATTTGAAGATGTTTTTTATGAACACACTTTATTAAGAAAAAAGTGCATCTTCATAATTGTTGCAGGAAGACGCCGAATTTTTTTTAATTTTCGAAAAATCAGACATTTCAACGAACATAAGACATACACCATTCTCTTAAGCGTCCTTTACGCTGTCCAAGGTTTAAATTTCATCAAAAAATTGTCACCGTTTTTCAGAAAAAGTGATTCAATGAAATTATAAATTTCCTAAGATTGACACAAAATTTAGCAAAAAATACTCATGTTTTTGAAAAATTGCATATGAAATAATTTTAGATTTGTTTTTCATTAACGCATTTCATTAAGAAAAAATATTTCTCTTAATAGTAGTTGTAGGACGACGAAAAAAAATTTTTTCGAAAAATCAGAGTTTTGAACCAACATGGGACCTGCACCATTCTCTTAACGGTCCTTCACACTATCCAATAACAAAATTTAATCAAAAACGAAGGAGCCGTTTTTGTGAAGGACAATATTGACTATATTTCACGCTGAAATTACGCGAAAAATACTCAAACTTTCGAAACATTGTACATGACCTTGTTTCAAAATTTATCTTTAAGAGACAGATTTTATTGAGGGAAAAATCTCTTATCTTCATAATTGTAGCTGTAGGAACACGCCGAAAAAATTTTGATTTTTTTTCAATTTTCGAAAAATCAGATTTTTCAACGAAAATAAGATCTGCACCATTCTCTTAAACGTCCTTCACACTATCCAACAACAAAATTTAATAAAAAACCACTTCTATTTAATCTTTTGAAAATGTCGAAGGGGCTTACCTCCCAAAATATCGGTTTCAAATTCAAGGGTTCGCGACATCAGCCACATGGACTGGGGAATATCAGTTTTGGAGAAAAACGGCTGAACGGTTTATCCTCTAGTGTTGTTCACAGACAGACTGACGTTTTGCCGTCAATCGATATTTCGGTATCAAGGACCCACAAAACATGGATTCTGGCTACACCACGTATTAGAGGATTTTTTTCTAAATTTAGCAACAGGATTTATCCACTTTTTCGCTCCCAGGTCCCTATAATAATTTTTTCTGCGGAAACTTTCCAGTTTCTTCGCGCAGCATTACATAACTTTTTCTCTACTGCCTAAGCGGTAGCGAGAAAGTAAAAATATGGAGATCTACTACAAAATCAAAACTTTACATGTCCCACAAGACATAGCTGACATATTCAAAAACCAATTTTTAAAAATTTGTGAAAAATTAATGCCTCAACACTCTCTAAACAATAAAACACACAAATCTAACACTAATGTAGTAACACAAATCAACAATTCTATATTTTTATACGAAACCACCCCCTCTGAAATTTTTAAAATCGTAGCACAAATGGAAAATAAATTCTAAGCAAGCCTGGACAACATTCGTGATTTTCTTATCGAACACGGTGCTTCGTATATAGTGCACCACTCATTCATATCTGCAATTAGTCTGAAAACGAGCATTTTTCCAGATGCATTCAAAATGGGAAATATCAAACCATTGTTTAAAAAGGCAATGGTTATGATCCAATGAACTTCAGACATATCTCCCTGTTATCGGTATTTTCAAAAATTCTGGAAAGGCTTTTCTAATGACAGACTCAAACAGTTTCTCAATGCAAATAATGTCTTCACAAATGCACAACATGGCATCAGGAGTATCAGATCCACAAGACACATCCATCTTCCCCTTTTTAAATGACATATTTGTTGCATTCAATTAGAAGGAAATTCTCGTTGTTACTGTGACCGGGATGTCCTAGAATTCGAGTCCCGACTTTTACAGGATTTTCGACACTAGCTAGGTCGAATTTAGTCGTTGACTGGAGGAGAATTCTAGCGGCCGGCTGCTGTGATCGGCGGTTTTCCGTGTTTTCTCCGGTTAATACCAGGCGAATGCCGGAGCAGTACCTTAACAATCGGTCCACGGATCACGCGCGATCTTCCCTTCCCCTTCCTCGTTCTATCCTCACCCCTTTCTTACACACTCACACTTACTACATGCACTACTCTACGATACATGCCGGAAGGCCGGTCGGGAGCTTCGAGCTTGTCGCGGCTGGGGCGGTGCCCCGCTGGTACCGGTTTCTCAATGCTTTTCGGTTTTGCCTCGCCCTCTTTTCACCTGCAATCTAATAAGGCCGACTAACAGTTGTTTCATATTTTCTCAATTCCACCCCCCGCCGGATCTCCAATAATTATACCTGGTTGAATAAAATGCCAGCAAGCCGACGCAGAACGGCGCCGGATCTCACCATCCACGAGCACAAGATCACCGCTACATCCCGCGATGAAACAATGGATTATACTTACGGGACTAATGGCCTTAGCATTTAGCGCCCGAATTCACAGATCACTCATTATTATGTATGAAGGTATTCGAGTGGAGCTCAGAAAGGCGTAGACTTTCTTGTATAGTTAGTTTCCCTATCTCTGTAGTGTAGGCTCTCTTTTCGGTTTTGCCTCGCCCTCTTTTCACCTGCAAACTAGTGAGGCCGACTAAAAGTTATGTTTCACGTTTTCTCAATTTTTCCCTCCTCGGATCTCCAATAATTGGAAAGAAAATTATTGAATTGAACTATAAGACTATTTTAGAAGCGCAAAACATGGTCATAAATTAAATTTTCATTGAAACATTGTGAGACGTTTTTAAGAAAATAACGTTTGAGCGTTTCGGAAAATGCGCAATTTGAAGCTCATTTTCATTTAAAACTGTCGAGTATTCGAGAAACTTTAAAAGAAACTTTTTAAAACAACAGTGCTCACAAATGCGATAATGTATTAAAAAGATGCCCTCAATTCCGTAAACCAATTTTTCGGTTCAAGGTCCCACAAAACGAATTCTGAGTAACTGTTTTAGAGGAAGTAATTTATATACTGGAAGAATTTATATCCACCTTTGCGGTAAGACCCCGCTCAGGGTTGACTGCAAAGAGTATTTCCGTCAAAAAATCGCAGGTTTTCTTCCGTGCTTTACAATACCGTCTTCCACAATGTAAGATCGTAATAGGGCGTGAAAGCAAAAATAGAAGAATAGGTAACATCCATTTTGTGATTGAAATATGTACTAAAAATGTTCATTTGCACTAGCTTGTGAATTTTCGATATAAACGAAACAGTCACGATCGTGACTCTTATTGTCCTAGCTGATCAACTTTCAACTGTTATGGTCATTAGTCACGTTACGAGTGTAGACAATATTATATCCTCGGAGCTGGCGGAGTTCGTTCACGCCTGGATGGAGAGATCCGTACCCGAACTATACGCCATCATGCGGGGTCTCTCTCCTGGTATCTCTACCACCTCTGCCTCCCCAGCTGCTTCAGACTCTAAGTCCCCGATATGTGCGGTAGTATTGTAAGTAGAGTATTTGGGATCAAGAAAGGACACGGAAGAAAGATCGCACGCGGTCCTTTTCTTAGGTACAGCACTGGCATACACGTGGTATTGATAGAGAAACCACAGAAAAAGACTGAGCAAAGCCAGCAGACCGCTAGAATATTTTGGTAAAGAGTAATGTTTTTCGTAAACTCGATAGTTTTTTAGATACAAAAAAGTTATTTTTTCATTTTTTTGTTATAACTCAAATTCCAACAGAAATAATATTTGGAAAACATCAGATTCGTATTTAGCACCCCAAAAACCATATGGAAGCAAAAACAAACAAACATATAAATCACACACTTTTAGAAGAGTATTTCAGAGCCTCATGAAGATCGGCCCAGTTCGCCAGGCAGAGGCACCGCGTTGGCACGGGAAGAGAGTATCACTCTGCAACAGGGGTTATCGGACTGCCCCCTGAGTGAGTGGGATCGCTCGCTTCGCTTCGCCTCGCCCCTCGCAATGGAGCGCTATTCTGCTTGTCGGACCTTTTGCTTGACTTTCACGAACCGTAGTACAGGTTATGTAAAGCTTTCCAAAATGTGTGTGTGTGTGTATAAATATAAATATATATATATATATATATATATATATATGTATACACACATATATATATGTATATATATATATACACACACACACACACACACACACACACACACACACATATATATATATATATATATATATATATATATATATATATATTCTCCGCTTCTCCACTTCTCCGTGAACTAACCACAACGTCAGTGGACAACGCTGGGATCAAATCTGGTCATGGGATATTTTCCAAAATAGATTTTCTCCAATCAATCTCTCAAGGTCTCGCGATTTGGAAACGCGATTTAAAAACCTAGTTTTTCGAAAGACTGGAAGAGTTCGTAAATAAAAAAAAAAAACATTCTACTCACCAGATTCATTCTACTATGACTCAATACTTTTCCTTGTCATCCGTGCCTTCAGTTGGAGTGACACGACATCTGTTCTCTTTGGTCAGGGGAAAATATTAATTTTGCAATATATTTGAAAAGCTCCCTGACTAAGCTTGCTGCTTTGCTGCAAAGTCTCAGTGCTTCTGAAAATAAAATCGCAGATGCAGGAGAAAGTATTTTCTAAAATAGACATAGGATTTTTTGATAAGAGTCACAGAATTTAGTGCCACTCGACCAATTTACACAAAGAGTACTATTATCGTTATTTCTCTGTGCATTAAAAATTCTAAAGGATGAAACCTCCGAGGACGATACAATTAGGTCACTGCCAATTATCTCTAAAACGAGTGAATAAATGCATTAAATAAGTGCAGAAGTAGAAAGATCATTCATAGCGACATCAATTGAGTAATTCTCAAGTTAGAATTGGTTTCCATCACATTTAATAGTCCACGGGAACATCGGCTGCTTACGTGAAAGCCTCGGCAACGTTTCATTTCTGAAGAAATTGTTCACCACCATTGTCCTTTCTTGAGGAAGGCAACTCGGTGTGTAGGAAGCGACAGCTTCCCTCATAACTAGAGCCCGGAAGTTCGTATATTTATTTCACCTAAAATAAGCTTAGCGAATAGGCATTTATTTTCACGAAAATAGGCTAGCAAAAAGGCATTTATTGTGGCTCAAGTAGGAATGCAAGAAAGGCATGTAAACTATGAAAAATCACTAATTAAAAGGAATAATTTTAAAAAGCTACTAAGTAAAATTATTCAAAGTTTTATTCCCACAAATATACATCAGCACTTACATGGAAGGAAAATCTTCATTACACATGACCACTCGATATGACAAAGAGTTTTTTACCTCGCGACTCTATCTCGACGAAAAGCCATTGCGAACTTCCTTTCGAATCTTGGAACCAGTGAAAACGTGATTATAGTTTTCGTTCATCGCATTTGTGTAATCGAGCACTGAGATGGGTCACATCATAATTCACTTACACAGAGCTTTGTCCTCAAAAGGGATCGGAGGCCATAGTCAAATGTAGAACGGGATTCCTCGTGAAAGAACAAAGCCTGTCGGCATCAATGAAAGGCAAAAATCTTGACTAGTATCATCTTCCTTTCTCATTTACATTTTTAACAATACCTGACCCTGAACCCACAGCAGACAAAACGCGACTGTACCTTCGTATTGTCCAGGCTTGCAGATGTTTCCAGTTTGATTGAGATCAGTGCCAGGAGAAAAAAAAAGAAATAACGAAAAAGGATAGAAAATGATAAAAAGGCAAAATACTAAAAGTAGGCATTAGAAGGTGAAATAAGCAAAATAATAATAATAATCATCATAATAAAAGAAATATAATAAATAAAATAATAATAATAAAATAAATGAAAATCTTGTAAAACACCGGAAATAAATGAAATAAATGAAAATATTCTAAAACACTGGAAATACAATTAAGCAATACCTATTATTATAAGCCATAAAATCGTAACAATAATAAACTAGAGATGCTAGAAACAAACATGAATGCTTAGAAACATACGCCAAGAAACAAACATGAATCATTATTAACTGTTACATACGAGTATTTGCAGCACATATAAACGAGCAAGGAAAATTTATACACGATCATACACGTTTATATTAAAAATTCAGACAGAAGGATGTCCAATATATCGACTATGAATGCCTACCTATATAATTATCTATATAAACCAATCGGCATTACGAAAAGTACAACTTATGCAAAAAATATTCTCCATTTATTGTATATACTTTTGTGTAAATTTCTTATATATTATTTTCAATTTTAATATATTTGAATGTATCATTTTATTGAACGTTGTGACATTGTAACATTACCGTTTAGTACAAAAACCTACCTTCCATGTCGCCGTCGAACAACGAAATTTTCGGAATAACTTCTGAAACTGCTATGTCACCGCTAGCTAAGCCACGCCGCATAAAAGATTTTCTTGAAACACTGCTTATAAATAACTAACTCTGATACTAATAAATTAATTATAGTAATTAACGAAACGAGTGGATAAAGAAAACGAGCGACAATAGAAGGGATTTTTTTATTTACGAGTGCAATTTAATACCTGAGTGCAAGAACCAGGTAATGACCCCTTTTTGCAAAAATGAGTTTTCGCAGATTCACGAGGACCTTTCTGCCATCTATCAGTAGACAGTGTCATCTTCGACTATCATTTCTTAATCCCCTCAGAAAACGGCGATGAAATTATATTTTCTACTCTCTGAGAGCAAGAACTAGATAATAGCCGGAGTTATCCACTTCTTGTACCCAGAACTGAGCTGATCCTGGACGAAAAATGAAGAGCAATGGGATAGAAATGCTTCAAAAAGAAAATGACAATGAAATCTTTTACATGCGCCAGACACGTGTTTTTAAATTGGGTTTCTATTCATGTAAACCCGAATGCCGAATAATGTATGTGTACAACGAAACTAGAGAGAAGAAAGATTCAAATGAAGCTGTATCAATTCTTTAACGTTATATAGACATACATGCCTCACAATGTTAAAACCCTCCTCCTTTTCAGTGACAACTGGGCCGGGCAAAATATGAATACCTTGATGGTCCAATTTTTAAGCTCACTTATTTCAAGGGAATTTTGTTTTCAAATACATCACCACTTTCCTAACCCTGGGTTTTCATTTATGTCTTGAAATCGATCCTTTTCTCAAATTGAGAAAATCAAACGGAAAAAGGGTATAAGTCTTTGTCCCAGAAGAATGATATGACATAGTAACATCAGCTTCTCGTAAATTTTCAGTAGTTACAGTGAATCAGTATTAACTTAAAAATACCACATACAACCATTCTTCAAGAAGGTAATTAAAAATGCAACTGAGTCTTTTAGAATTATTAGATATCGAAACTTCATTTATGAAGGAAGGAATGTACCTGTTTCTCCTGATTATAGAGCTATTACCAACTCAAAATTTTGCATATTTAAAGCAGGACAGCAGCTCCCTCACTTGTAGGCACCCAAAGCAAACAGGCACTTCCACTGATAATCCAGTCGATACATTTTACCTGGAAAAAGGTCATAAAAACTTTTTCTTCGAGTATGTTATATGTACCCAGGCACTAGTTAAAACCACAAGTTTTCGACCACCCAGACCCTGTGCTGATTCCGCGAGGCCCGAAAAACCGATATTTTCCTAACTTATTTCGTTTTTTTCCCTCTATAGCTCTTTAACCTTAAGTCGCGTAGACAAATGTTTCAAATTAATTTTAAAGAGTTTAACATTTCCTAAAACTTTTGTATAAGAAATGATTTTCGAAACGAATCACTAAGAGAGTTACAGGTTTTCGAAAAAACGCTATTTTTTAAATTCTCAAAAATGTGTTAAAACATGCACATATTTGTGAGATTATAATCTACCTATAATAAATATAATAGTTATAACATGTAATACTATCATTTATCTCATCGCCGGCGTAAACATTGCTTCGTAAATGTACATATTATAAACATATTAACAAAAAAATTATGGATGTGTATATGTGTGTGTTCGTGTTCCAGCAGCTTAACCCTTCAACACGGGAACAACGTCATTTAAACAAAATTTGGTTTACATTATTAATCGTCAATTACAATGCGAAAAAGAATACACCGGGGGTAAGATACCCCTCGAGGGGTGGGTGGGAAAGGAGTGACATTTTCAACAAAATAATCATGCAACCTGCAATACATACATACCTCGTGTTATGCGCACTGAGCAGGCGTAATGGACTAGAAGGAAAGACTATTTGATGGATGATTGTGATAAATGAACACCCAGGCAACGACGGATTTTCACTCGATAAAATGTAAGTAAATGTGGAACATGTGCATTGCCTGTGTCGTGCGATATGGATAAGGCGCGATTCTTTCTGATTCCAGAATTAGCCGGATAATGCTTTCCTTGACAAACATTCGGGGATAAAGTCCGTTGCAGGAATCGTTCTTGATGTTTCTTATTCAAGAGCTACATTCAATTAATTACTCTCTTCAATACAATAAGACGGCTTACTCTTGGGCGCATGTATTAATTTTAATTAATAAATGAAATACCTCGTCAGTTTCAGGGGAATTGCCACATGCATGCTCAGAACTGTTTGCCTAGAGAAGAGCACTTCAGTCCAGATTTTCTGCAGCTACATGCCATTTGATTATATGAAGGGAGTTGCACTTCATGTTGTTTTAATTAGGCACGTGCGTGGTAGACGACCAGTACAAATCTTAAGGAATAGTTTGTCTTCCCAAACTTGACTTGATAGTAGCTGCAACTTCTATGTTAGCGGGCTGCTTCAAATGTAGATTTATGACAGGACAAAACTTAGGTTTAATCATCGTGTTTGAAAGTACCTGGTAGCGATCGTCCAGTGCTCCCGCTAATCATCTCTTTACCACACAAATCAATAAAAATATTTCATCTGCTTCAGAAATATGATTTATTCTAGTTTCTATTTGATTACACAGAATATTTCAAACAAATAACTGTTTCCACTGCACAATATTTCCTTCTATTGTCTACGTTGGATGAATGTATAACATCGAACTAAAAGCAAGAAAGAAAAAGCATATGTTCTCGGTCATAATTGAATGATTTTGATGAGTGAGATTGTCCCTTATTCTAGAAATAAATGCTTTGATAAAAATCTATTACTGTTAGAATAATCAGTAGATTTATAACTTCTTCACTACCAGCCTCTAGCAGTACATTGCAGTATTTACTATCGTAACATTTCTGACAAACACCGTCAACAGTAAATTGTTCCAATCATTATAGTAACCGTTGAAAGGCAATTTTTAATATGATCATCAGATTCCATTCCAACTTCATACTATGTTAGCTGGAAACGTCTAATTTAACGGATGACTGTTTCAATGGGATTAAAAATTACCAACATTGCTGAAATTCCCTTACCACCGTTTTCTTCTGTAGTGATGCCCTATTTATTTTTAGTCTAAAACTTACAAAATATTTATGAACTTATGGTTTAATTCATTCATTTTTAATAGTCGTTTTCAAGAATTACACTGTGACACTAGAGCACCGCCGCGAGATCCTAGGGCGGGACAGGGCTCTGGCCAGACGAAAAAAATCAGTTTTCCATCGCGCTCTACCCCTTACAAAGATTGCAGAACAATAATTATCGTATATTTCTTATCCTGCATCTGTGTTTCATACCTAAAATTCCCTCTTTAGTTTTCTTTTACGTCTCAATTGCATCATCAGCACATGACAGAAATTATTGTTGTTGAAAATATTGTATATAACATTTTTAATAACTTATATAATATGTATATTATATATTTTAGAAAACAATAATTATTATAATTTTATGTAAACATATTGCATTGTGCAGAAAGTGTTTTTCTCATCTTTCCTCTCGTTTCCGTCATATTGTGGTGTTCTACGGTTGAGGTATGCAAATACCACGTGCGAGTAAAAGCTTCTCTGTTATTTCCGCGGGTAAAATAACTTTAATCATTAACAAGGCAAATAAATCATTCGTAATGGTCGTTTGCAATACAACATCATTATGCAATGAAGCTAGAGCAGCGCCCCGAGATACTAGAAGGCGGGAGAGATCTTTTCTCCTCTATTGGCCACGGCTCCAAGAAGTCGCCCTTATCAGCGTCCTCTAACGCCTAAAAGGATTGTAAAATAGATGGCGAATACATGATTTGTAGAGAATTATATCTACATAAATTTTAAGTACGAAGGTCTTTCAATAATCCGAGTAGTTATTATAGCGCGAAACCACCCCCTCCACCACCACCACCCGCGGCCTATTAATACCGCGGACGAGACCAGCACGACGTCAGTCGCCAGTAAGCCGCTGTCCCGGACACTTCGCCCGAGACCTCGCCACTGAAGATGCCCACCGCAGTCGTGGGCGAAACGTTTGGCAGTTCCAAGCCAATTGGACCACGGCCCATCAGCCCGGAAGACATCAAGAATATTGACTCCGGCCGTGAAAGCCTTCAATACTTTATAATCCGAGTAGTTGTTGAAATACAACCAATTTTTTTATCAATTTTTTTGTGAAGCTAATATTTTTCGAGGTGGCAAACCTCGAAACCTTCGTTTACGATATCCCAGAAAAAAGTTTAATACAAGAATTTGGAGCATTTTTAAGAAAATTTAGAATGTGTAGAGGTTTTATGTAAAGTATCACCTAAAATGAAAATACTTGTTTGAAACTCGCAGGGCTTCGAGTTTCTTCTTCTTTCTTGTCACTAAAATGCCTCAGACCGGGAGGTCCTACGGTTCGAATCCCGACGGTCGCAGGATTTTTCAAACTACCTACACCGCTGGGACGAATTCATTTGCTGTTTGAAGGAGAATTCTAGAAGTCGGCTGCTCTGATTGGTAGTTTTCCGTGGTTTCTCCGATCAACTCCAGGTGAATGCCGGAGCAGTATCCTAACAAACTGGCCAAGGGCCACGAGCGATCTTTCCTTCCTCTTCCTTGTCCTATCCTCACCCCTTACTTACACTTACACGGGCTACACTACCACACATACCGGGAGACCAGCCGGGAGCTTAGAACTTGTTCCCGCTGGGACGCTGCCACGTTGGAGAGAGATACCTGGTTGGGGAAAATTTCCGCAAGCCCACGTAGGTCGGAGCAGATCTGGCCAACCCGCGGAAGATCACCGCCACAACCCGCGATAAAAACAGGCACTACACTTACGGGACCAATGACTAGTGAGGCTTCGCCTTGTTTCAGCTCGAACACGGGCTGGCGCTGTATCAGCTGCCGTGAGGCGCAGTCGTGGGCCCGCCCCATTGCCCCAGGACGGCCGGGGGCTCCCAGAAAGCGTCGGACTTCCACGTTTAGCCGACAATCGAATTTCCGGTATCAAGGACTCACAATATATGGAATGCGGTTCCATAATGAGTTAAGAGGACGTAATTTACTACAAGTAGGAACAATATTTATCCATCTTTTCGTTACCTGGGCCCGGCTGTGAGAGGCTTTCTATACAAAAATTGCAGATATAGGGCACAATTCTTCAACTTTCTCTTCTTACAAAGTAAAGCGAAAAAGTATAATTTTGACTGGTACGCATTACGTTTTCGGACGGTGTACATGTCTTTCACACGCTATCGTAGGCTGCAGATCCATTCCCATGCAACCCTCGAACTATAGTATATTTGCAGCATTGACCTTGACAATCAGATGTGGAGGAGAGAGATAGAGGCGAAGAGCGATCACTCCAGTTCTTGCAATAAGTACTTTGATAGGAATAATAACTGGGAATTCCATCCTAGCGCAGCAAATGGAATATATGCTAAAATAATTTGTAAAATGCGGAATAGATGCTTTTACTATATTTGTGTGTTTTGCTGTTGATTTATTTCATTTCCTGCAATATTTTAATTGATAAGTTGTGCTTTATTTTCTTTAATTTGTTTCTCTAACAAAATTAATTTGAAAAACTGTACTTGAGTTATGTGGTGAATTTTTGGCCCTGTATAAGTCGGAAACTTGCCATGACGGACATTTTTGAATGAACCTTCAGGGTCCGTCTTAGACAGTTTTACTGTACACTAACCCAACTATTTTCTTTTCATTTCGTCGTGTCTTGTAATCATTTCGTCATTAGAATAATATAAAGTACATAATTTAAAATATCATTTTTCATACACTTCCGGGCCCTAATGATGAGCAATTCCTCATCTTTAAGGTACAACAACCAAGAAAGTCAGGAAACATTGCAATTCAAGAAATGCTGTTGGTGAATCTCACAGAAAACACACTCTCACTCAAAACGGGTGAGAAAAGATCGGAAAAGAAGGCTGCCACAGTCATTTTATTACCGGAAACAAGCTGACAACAATCCAACAAAACATTTGGTATCAAAAATGAAGTGGAATATTTCTGTAAGTTTTATTCGGAACTAGATTCTCTCACCACATTTAGACCCTATGGCCAACCAATTAGTCGCTGCTTTCCACATCTCTCAGGGTCGACAAACACGTTTGTAATCAATGGAGTACTAGGGCGAATGATCGTACCATCGCTCGTCGCAAAGGAGGGAATGAAGACGGTATTGGGAAGGAGAAATCGAACGCGGTCCATGGTCCAAGAATTTATCCACCACAGAAAACTACCCATCAGTGCAGCCGGCAGCTAGAATTCTCCAGAGAATGGCTGAATGCTGTCGAGCTAGTACGTAGCTAGTGAGGAAAATATGCCACCGTCGGATCTCGATCCCTAGGACCTTCCGGTCAGAATCGCAGCAGAGACAGCGACAAAGATCCAGCATCATTGCTGAACATAGACGAGTTTGTGACCTTTGACATTCACCTGTCAACGCGCCATCCTGCACGCGGCGTCTGCCCCAGGCGACCGACCACGCGTTGGCGGCGTCTTTTCGCGCCCGTCACCCCTTGGCGCGGCGCGGCGCGGCGGCGGGAACGAGAAAGTGCGGGAATCAATTTAAAGGACTAAATGTTATCGGAGTAAAATATTTAACTAAGTATACATTGTCTTCGAGACGCGAGAAAGGTGACATACGTAAAAACGATGTCATGTTTGCAGGTGAAAGGTAACATGAGCTTAGCCTTTCATTTCGCGGGAAAAGTGTTTCAGAAAATTACCGTCTGCATTGCGAACAATTTTTAGATACTTTTCTAACTAAAATTTACTAATTTTTAGAAGTAACTAATGTTAGACATAAAAAACTTATTTTAGATTATAACATATTTCTTCGCTGAAGTACAAACGACTATTTCTTATATCGTTCGAAAGTAAAAGCTTGTAAGGTACGTGCATTATAAAATACTACATGTAATATGAATTTGATAGTGTGAAAATCATTGAACGCAAGCACATGTTAATTTCAAATTTGTATTAATAAATATGAAAATACTACCCAATGCTTCTTCAAATTTTTATTGTCATGAAGTTATCTCCACCCTTTATTACTCTTCCAATTTCCAACATTATTTAATTAATGGTTGTGTTGGGAAACTAATGTTAATTGACATGGATATCCTTAGTAAATCGTAGTCCACGTGGTTAAGGAATCCCGCGTAATTATTACTTCGAAGGTTGGTAGAATACGCGGTGGATCGAGTTTATAAAAGGGCTTCGCTGCCCGCGATAATTTCTCATTCGCTCGCTGCCTGCTCTGCCCTGAGGTGATACTCGTGCGTGGGTTCGGTTCGGTGTCCTCTTCTTCGTCCGCGCGCTCCTGTCATCAACGGAAATGTCCTCTAGGAGAACGTCGCCTGTATGGAAAGTGTTCGTGAGGGTAGATGGAAGTTCCGCCAGATGTAGAATATGTAACCATCCATATTCTACTTCTGGTGGTACCTCTAATCTCCGAGACCACATACGGCGGCGTCACCCCGAACAGGATCAGGGGCTGGAGCTAACAGAGGGCGTCCTCCCTTTGCCTCGAAGCAGCCTGGAGGCCCAGGCGATAGACAGATATGTGGCACTGTTCGTCGCCAGGAGCTTCCAGCCCTTTAGGATTGTGGAGGAAGCAGGCTTTAAGGAGCTGGTAAGCCAACTTAATCCACGCTACCAGCTGCCATGCCGGCGAACAGTGTCAAACGTAAGTAAATTTTTAAATGATATATTTAGTAAGTGATGGTTAAGACTTAACAGTAATAGAGTTATTTTAGCACTTCTCTTAAATCTAAAACGTTCATGTCAGTGATAAGCGGAATGTGCGCAGCCGCATGTTTGACGGACTTCTAAAATATTATTTTACAAACAAAGCGAATTTCTTTAAAAAATCTTTCGTTAGGTGATTAAAGAGATAACAGACTTTCGCACCACGTTAGCCTCATTTAATAGTGTGTAGATTTCTGTAGCAGTACGAATAATCAAGCTAGTTATGTCTTGCTTATCTACAGACTCTGATCCCGGGGCTCCAGGCGGAGATCAAAGCAAAATTGAGGGAAGCTTTGCTAGGCGCCCGCTGGGTGGCTTTGACCTCAGACACCTGGACGTCAAACCGCCAGCAAAGTTTCCAGGCGGTGACCGTACATTTTGTGCACGCTGGCAAGTTGACGTCCGGGTGCCTGGACGCAGCGTTGCTGCCGGGGAGCCACTCGGCGGACAACATCTCGGCCCACCTCCAACGAGTGATGGATGAATGGCAGATTACGGGAAAGGTACGTACATTCATAAAGAAGGATGGCCAGCGAACCTAGTTACGTAAAAATGAGAGGAATTTAGTAGATAGGAGATCAGTTTTGATAATCGGGATTCTTCAATGATTTGTACTTTTTCCACACATTTAGAAGCAGATTCAGGCACTTCCTTTAATTCAGCATTGTAGAGTGTGAAAATGCCGACTTTTCAAAACGACGAGTTACTTCACTAAATTGCCACGTGGAATCATTGGTTTTGCACATCCCGGTCCCCTCGCGGTGACTCGCATGTCAACGGGCTTTAAACGTTCGCCTGGCGCGCGCGCACGCGCAGCAGGCAGCGTATCCGCCAGCTGGTCACTGACAGGTCTCGCCGTCGTCGCCGGAACCTCTGCCCTTGGAACGATCAGCTGGGTCGCCTTTGCAGCGTTTGTCCGGTCTGCTCTACACATGAGAAGCTGTACGTCACCCCCTTGAAGAGGGACCTACGATGACAGATAATTCCACCTAATTTTACTTCCTCGCCTAAAACAGACGTACGTGGAAAAGACAATTGTATTGTAATGCTGCAGCGAAAAGTGGCGATATTTTCACAACAGTGCTGGTCCTTGAATAAAAAATGTATAATTCTTGATCCTACCTGTATGATTTTCCTGCCTGTAATACATAGTGATGTCAGAATCTAAATTTTGTGGGTTGGATATTGTAGAAATATTGTGTTATGGGAAAACGTCCGTCCGTCCACGGATAACACAACACAAGCATCTAAATAATTCAGGGGACTTTCTCTAAAATTGATATTACCTGTAGATCTGGCCGAACCCGAGGCCATACGAATTCTGAAAGTATTTTGATTGTGGGGGATATTTTACGTTAAGCCTGAAAAAAAATTGAATTTTAAACGGTCATGTCACTGGCCAATCAGCTAATAATGTGGTGATACTCTGGGCATTGGGTCAACGCAAGTGTCAAGGGGCCGTCCATAAAAAACGTAACGCTAAAGAGGAAGTGAGGGGGTCAGACGCAGCGTTATGCTGCGTAACATAGGGGTAGGGGGTATTAGTGTTTCCGTTACTTTTAATTTCTTACATTTTTCAACAGTTGCTGAAATAATTCCTTTTTCGAGGCCTGTGCTAAAAACATTAAAATATTAACTAATTAATTTGTTTTAAAAACGTAAATAAACTGAAGTTATTAGTTGTAAATTTTTACAATATATGGAAATATTTTTTCAACTGTTTGTGAATTTGTAAGATTACGAAGAAAATATTCAAAACTGATTTGAAGTGTATTCTAGAATCGATTTAAATTGGCGCTGTAGACTCGCTCTTGCATTATTACCTACGACGGTGGGTGCACTGCTTGTGATCATTTCTCGCCTAAGCATTCTTCCTTCACTCTCAACTTGTTCCAATCTTATTGTTAGGTGCAGCGAGCATCGCCAACAAATTTCTACCTTAATTATCATTTCATATAATATTCAACACAAGTGTAATAAAAATACAAATTGTTTTTATTGTGCAATAATTTATTTTCACTTCTTGAATTTACAAGGGGGGGGGGCTGTTGTCGCAAGGGAGAGAGGGATAGTAAAAATACTCCAAATTTACGTTACGTAATTTATGGACGGCCCCCAAAAGTATTCTTTTAATGGTATTTCAGGTAGCGGCCATTGTAACTGACAATGCCGCCTACATGCAGAAAGCAGTTTCGGATTTAAGAATCTCCCATCTGCCGTGTATGGCACATACTTTGCATTTGGTTATTTATTGGGCCACCGCTAGAGTGCAGAGATTGGTAGCTCTCCTGGCGAAATGTGGAGAGATTGTCAGTTTTTTTAAGTAAGTTTTAACGGGTCTTTTTTTAAATATATGTGTATCTAAAGGATGAAAGATACGCAATGTTGAAATGTACGTGTTAAACAGGCACAGCACCCTGGCTTCCGATCGCCTCCGCAACCAGCAACGCTCGGCAAACGCTCCAGAGTTGCGGCTAATCCAGCAGGTTCCGACCCGCTGGAACAGCAGGCTGGCAATGGTGAGAAGATTGATCGAAGTTAAAGATCATCTCATCATTGTGCAGTCTCAGCTGGGCAACGCGCCGCAAGCTCTGACTGGTCAGTGATTATTTTTTGTCATTGTTAACGCCTGAAATTGAAATTACATTTGTTAACGTGTATAATCCTGGTATATTAAAAAAAATAGTGTTTTAACATCTATTTTTATGTTTCAGCCGACGACTGGTTGCTTTTAAAGGACGTTGTCGCCATTCTGGAACCATTTGAAATGGTGACTACCAGCCTCTCGGGAGAGATGTACGTGACAGCGTCACACATCATTCCAATGGTGCGAGGGCTGGTCAAGTCTTTCAACAGAGTGGTGGCAACGACTCCTACGGGGGCTGATTTCAAAGCGGAAGTCGTCCAGGAAATTCAAACACGACTCCATCGTTATGAGTCCTCAAAAGAATTGACGCAGTTTGCGACTTTCCTGGACCCCAGATTCAAGAAGAGGGGATTCATGTTGCAGGGGATGGCTGATGACGTGAGACAGGCAGTGGAACGCAAGGTAAGGGTAGAGAGGTTTATTTGTAATGTGAGCAAATTGCTTTGACGGACGATACGTACATCATTCCTGCATGCTCTCAGAGGGGTGTAAACACTTCACAGTATACCGTTTGTAGAAATAGTTTTCATTCCGGGCCTCAGATGGGACACGATGGAAACTCTCAACTGTTTTCCCGACATTGTGCATGCAACTGTAAAGGGAAAGTGGGGCGAGGATGACAGATCTATCGCGCTTGATCCCTTTTAGAGGACTTCCCGGTATTGGTCGGAGAAAACACGGGAATCTCCGGCTGTGAGCGGCCGGCGCTGGAGTTCCCTCAATAGTGGTTGAATGTCACCCACCGGTCGAAAGTCCGCCTCCGTCCCGCGTGTTGGGACCTCGCACTGAACGACACCGACTGCTTCTGGCTCAGAGCCACCATTGCCGCCCTCTGCAGCCACTCTGATAGGGAAGTCCTAGGGTTCGAATCCCGACAGTGGCGGATCTTCGATACTATTAGTCGATTTTAGCCGCTGTCTGGATTCTAGCAGCCAGCTGCTCTGATCGTTTTCCGTAAATTGCTTTTCCGTGGTTTCTCCGGTCAATACCAGGCAAATGCCGGAGCAGCATCTTAACAAACCGACCACAGGCGCGCGTGACCTTTCCTTCCTTGTACCATCTTCAACGTTTACTTACACATGCACTACACTACACGGGCCGGGAGATTAAAGTTTGTCCTCGCTAGGGCGGTGCCCCGCCAGGTGACACTTGGAGGGGGAAATCCCCTGCGAGCCGACGTACAGGTCGGCGAACAGATCACTATCAATCGGGGAGGCACACCGCCACCTTCCGGGATAAAGCATTCACTACACTAACGGGTGTAATGGCCGTAGAAGTTGACGTGCCCGTAATATTACTTAATAAAACCCGGTGAACGAAGATAAGAGACAACGATGTCGCAAGAGTTTACGGAAAAAACTACTATTATTCTCTCCATCTTCAACTGACAACACTCTTTATTGTTGCTGTTACGTAACAATCCAGACTCTACTGAATTGATTTCGTTCATCCCTCGAACACTTATATAGGAGACAGAGCTTCCTTGTGAGCAATCACATTTCTAATAGCTTGAAGTTTCAATATTGCTTCACTTTTCATGTGATGAAGTGAGCCTTTCTCCTTGTGTATCTTTTTTGAAAATGGCTTTCAAGATAGCATATATATTGTCAAAACAAGTAATGGCAGTGAATGTGTGTTTAGCGTACTATACAGGGAACAATGAGGGAAATATAAGATAAAATATACATACAAATAATTATATGCAACAAAGTTAGTTGTCTTTTTTTGTTACAAATTCCATTCATTATTTGAAGATATAAGTCTAGAAACAATTTTGTGGGTTACTTTTCCCTATCACATGTAAGTTTCACCTTTTAAATATTAGTTAATGACCTATAATTTTAGATTTTTTCAAATTACTTCTCTGAAATTCATTATCGAAAAATTGTCTTTTAATGCAAAACTGGCAATTGTTCTTTAATAAATACATATTTGATAAAAACAACCATATCATGAATACGAGAAACCGTTTTAACGTGTTAAAACATGTCATAAAAAGTTGGAACTGAAGTGCTTGCCTTAGAGAAACATATGATTGACATGATATGATAATATCAAGTGGATGATAAAAGTTTTAGGTTTAAAAATATTTAATCTTTCAGTGGAACTGCTGGTGTCATGTTTTGGGAGTGTATGCATTTAAAAAAATAAATGTCCAAGTTTTCTAGTACCTCCACAAAATAGTGTATTATCTTTCATTTTGTCAGATGCCTTGGACCGTTAAGGAATTTTTTTTTTCTCTTGAAAATCATGCACAGCATTTCATCAAAACAAAAGAACTTAGTTACCCAGTTTGATAGTGTTTCTTTGTAAATAATGAATAGCAATAAATAATTTTGAATGAAAAGCCAGGCGAACCATTTGGTACCATTTCTAATTCTGAAACTAGAATATTTAGTTATGAAACACTTAAATATTTTATGAACTATTAAATGAAACTGTTTTACACTGATTAATATCATTATGGAGGCCAATGTAAAGTTGGAAGAGTACAGGTAGTTTTATATTACTGTGGGGGTACAACGCACCCAATGGTTGCTTTTGTTTGATTCACTGACAAAGTTGGAAAACAGAAGTGACTGTGCAAAGTAATACTATATATCAGTTGTGAAATTCTTCAAATTACTAGTTGTATTTCTTATATTAATTTCTACAATCCTTAGGTGACTGCCTATACTTAATGAGCAGAGCAGAAACCAAGCCTCGTCATCAGCAGGGGAGGAAGCCTCAACGAGCACTGGGCGGGCCCTGAAATATTTAGATTCCTCATTGAGGAGGAGGAGGAAGACCATGCAACGGCCACGTCCAGTGCAATATTGCAGTTGAGGCGGGTACACAGAAACTCCCCCAGTTCCCATCACCATGGATCCCATTGAATTCTGGGAGGGAGAAACGGAGAAAGGCCTGAAGGACATGGCTCAGAAGTACCTATGTATACCAGCCACTTCTGTTCCATGTGAAAGGCTTTTCTCCGAAGCTGGGCTCATTATTACTGACAGGAGAAGCAACTTGTCGCCGAGCAAAGCTTCCACGTTGATGTTCATTAAAGGCAATGAGAAGTTTCTGTAATCATTTTTTGAAACCTCTCATTGCCTTTTGTTCAAGGTAAGAGTACCACCTCATTTCCTACCAAAAGGATATCCATAAAGTTGCCTTTTTTTCCTCTGACAACTGTCAAGAATGTTGGGTGTATGAACTAGTAATGTTACTGCGCTGCTTTCTTTCAGAGAAGATCACATGTCTTATGAGTAATATGGCCTTTTTTCTCCTTCCACTAATGTTATTTTCAAATTTATGCCATATTTATACACATAATGAAAACAAAGATACATTGATAAAAGTATATCCTCTACTTCCCACAATTTAGCTGAGTAATTTATCAAAATACGGTTTTGAAATTAATGTAGATTCTTTATGCAAAATACAGTTTAATAGGTAGAATAGTTTTTGATAAATTTGGATAAAATCTATCACTTTGGCTCCTTGGCTGACAGAAACTGCCCTCTCTTGCAATTTTTGTTTGCTGAGAGTTCTGGTCTCAGAAATTGGTTTAATGGAGACAGGTCATATTGATTACGTTACCAAGAAATATTCTAAGAGTTAATATTTTGTTTTTTAAAAATTGGTTCAAAGCATATCCACTCTCCTTTTGGTACATATATGCAATTTGACTGTGCTTACATTCAGTGACAGTCACAACAGAAATAGTTACATAACATTAATAATAAAATGTAAACAAAAAGGATGTTAAGATACATTATAATATTTTTTGATTTTAGCTAGTACGCCCACAGCAGAAATGTGGTGGATGCAGAAGATACTTCTGCACTTTTCTGCAATTGAATCTGTCAACCGAGATCAAGACAGGTGGGTTATGTTAGAAAATCCTGCATTGGAATAATTGCACAATATTTCTTACTTTTTTAATTGCTACAGTTGTCAGACACTTCTATCATAAATATTCCTATTCCAGAAAACTCTTCTTGCTCGGACTGAACATTCAGGGGGAAAAAAAAAAATATATATATATATATATATATTTTCATATAACTCAATTTTCATGGGCAAGCAGTGAATTTTAAAACAAATTAATAGGTAATGTAAATTATTTGTATTATTAAAATGTCCATGAGCGCCAGTCTTAATTTTTTTGCCTTTGTGTCATATAGGAAGAATTTGGGGGTAGAAGAGGAGCTATGGAATGGAGGTTGATATTTAGGGACATGTCACCTACTATGGTAATTAATCCCTTTAGTGTCAAGAATGATTTCTTATGGCTGGAGGTGGCAATGATCCTCCCCATGGACGGTGAGATCTTGCACCTACCTACATATCACATTGCAGGGGATTATACTCTCAAAGATTTTCTCCAACATAGCACTGCCCCAGCCAGGATCAGCTCTAAGCTCACTACTAGTCTCCTGGCATGTGCGGTGGGATAGTCCATGTAAGTGTAAATGTGGGAAGGGGAAAGGATAGGACAAGGAAGAGGAAGGAAAGATCACATGCAGTCTGTGGCTTGTTTACTAGGGTACTGCTCCGCCATTCACCTGGCATTGATTGGAGAAGTTGTGGAAAACTTCTGAACAGAGCAGTTGGTAGCTACCAGGCAGTGGCTGATTTCCACCTTAGCTTGAAAAGCTAATGTTAAATTCGCCACTGATGAACTACAGGACCTCCTGGTCAGTCGCTGCTCAGTGGCAATGATGTCTCAGCTGCTAAATGGAATGGAGAAATGCACTGAAGTGATAAGGGTAAATAGGAGAGCAGTACCTTTCTGGCATATACATAGTCCATAATCACTGAGAATGCTACAGTGTGCAATTCATTACATTCATCAAGTATGTCATTTTTAATTTAATTTTGTCTTTTGCAGCTTATTTCAAGCTTTGTTCATTTTCCCAATTTATTTTTATGAAATAATGTAATCTCTTTTCTTCTCTTACAGGTGTGGATTAACATTTAATAGGATCGTAAATGCTCTGGCCTCCTTTTTGTTTCCAGAAAGTTCTGTTTTGTTCATTTTGTCTCCAGAAAAGTTTTAAGGAAACAGAAAACTGATTTCTTTTCAAGAAAAATATTCAAAGAATTGGATTTATTCAAGTATTTGAATAAGAGATACAGAACATTTTGACCCTCCTGTTAGTAATTTAATGCAATTGGCTTTCCATCAATGACAATTCACATTCAAGAGAAATTGTTACATAATAATAATAATAAAATTAGAAGAAAAAAAATAAACATACAAACTAATATTTTTCTGTTTTAGCAGCAGATTAGCATGAAAGAATGGAATCAGTCATCTGTGACAATTACTTTCCAGTGGAGTATGTTAGAAAATCCTACATTGAAACTTTTTAACTGCTTTTATTGCTATTAGATATATAGGTGAAGTAAATTATTTCTCGTAAAAAAAACAAAAACATTGTAACTTGCAACACACAGGAAGAATTTGGTCTTACAAGATGAGCACTGATGGGATGAAGATGAAAGGGAAGGTGGGTTTCCCACTTGTGCATTACTGAGAATGCCCGCCTGCCTTTACGATTTTCTTAATGTGAGTTATTTCTTTTTAAATTTATTTTATTGTTTTTTTTTTGCAATTTTTAGTTTTCTTAATTTTCCAAATTTATTTTTATGAAATAATGTTATCTCTGTTTTCTTATTGTTAGGTTCTGGTTAACCTGAATGGGTCTTAAGCTTGAGCAACCTACAGTGCTTCATAATAAAATTAATGCTATCATAATGAATATTGTAATAAAGTATAACCTTTGCAATGTAGAAAAAATTAATTTTGGGGAGTGCACATTAACATGTACAAGCTGAGCCATTTGTTCTTATCCACTATT
>JAHLJT010009436.1:143594715-143842215 GCA_031308135.1 Acheta domesticus
AATTTACACAAAGAGTACTATTATCGTTATTTCTCTGTGCATTAAAAAAGTTCTTAAAAGGATTGAAACCTCCGAGGACGATACATTAGGTCACTGCCAATTATCTCTAAAACGAGTGAATAAATGCATTAAATAAGTGCAGAAGTAGAAAAAGATCATTCATAGCGACATCAATTGAGTAATTCTCAAGTTAGAATTGGTTTCCATCACATTTAATAGTCCACGGGAACATCGGCTGCTTACGTGAAAGCCTCGGCAACGTTTCATTTCTGAAGAAATTGTTCACCACCATTGTCCTTTCTTGAGGAAGGCAACTCGGTGTGTAGGAAGCGACAGCTCCCTCATAACTAGAGCCCGGAAGTTCGTATATTTATTTCACCTAAAATAAGCTTAGCGAATAGGCATTTATTTCACGAAAATAGGCTAGCAAAAAGGCATTTATTGTGGCTCAAGTAGGAATGCAAGAAAGGCATGTAAACTATGAAAAATCACTAATTAAAAGGAATAATTTTAAAAAGCTACTAAGTAAAATTATTCAAAGTTTTATTCCCACAAATATACATCAGCACTTACATGGAAGGAAAATCTTCATTACACATGACCACTCGATATGACAAAGATTTTTTTACCTCGCGACTCTATCTCGACGAAAAGCCATTGCGAACTTCCTTTCGAATCTTGGAACCAGTGAAAACGTGATTATAGTTTTCGTTCATCGCATTTGTGTAATCGAGCACTGAGATGGGTCACATCATAATTCACTTACACAGAGCTTTGTCCTCAAAAGGGATCGGAGGCCATAGTCAAATGTAGAACGGGATTCCTCGTGAAAGAACAAAGCCTGTCGGCATCAATGAAAGGCAAAAATCTTGACTAGTATCATCTTCCTTTCTCATTTACATTTTTAACAATACCTGACCCTGAACCCACAGCAGACAAAACGCGACTGTACCTTCGTATTGTCCAGGCTTGCAGATGTTTCCAGTTTGATTGAGATCAGTGCCAGGAGAAAAAAAAGAAATAACGAAAAAGGATAGAAAATGATAAAAAGGCAAAATACTAAAAGTAGGCATTAGAAGGTGAAATAAGCAAAATAATAATAATAATAATCATCATAATAAAAGAAATATAATAAATAAAATAATAATAATAAAATAAATGAAAATCTTGTAAAACACCGGAAATAAATGAAATAAATGAAAATATTCTAAAACACTGGAAATACAATTAAGCAATACCTATTATTATAAGCCATAAAATCGTAACAATAATAAACTAGAGATGCTAGAAACAAACATGAATGCTTAGAAACATACGCCAAGAAACAAACATGAATCATTATTAACTGTTACATACGAGTATTTGCAGCACATATAAACGAGCAAGGAAAATTTATACACGATCATACACGTTTATATTAAAAATTCAGACAGAAGGATGTCCAATATATCGACTATGAATGCCTATCTATATAATTATCTATATAAACCAATCGGCATTACGAAAAGTACAACTTATGCAAAAAATATTCTCCATTTATTGTATATACTTTTGTGTAAATTTCTTATATATTATTTTCAATTTTAATATATTTGAATGTATCATTTTATTGAACGTTGTGACATTGTAACATTACCGTTTAGTACAAAAACCTACCTTCCATGTCGCCGTCGAACAACGAAATTTTCGGAATAACTTCTGAAACTGCTATGTCACCGCTAGCTAAGCCACGCCGCATAAAAGATTTTCTTGAAACACTGCTTATAAATAACTAACTCTGATACTAATAAATTAATTATAGTAATTAACGAAACGAGTGGATAAAGAAAACGAGCGACAATAGAAGGGATTTTTTTTATTTACGAGTGCAATTTAATACCTGAGTGCAAGAACCAGGTAATGACCCCTTTTTGCAAAAATGAGTTTTCGCAGATTCACGAGGACCTTTCTGCCATCTATCAGTAGACAGTGTCATCTTCGACTATCATTTCTTAATCCCCTCAGAAAACGGCGATGAAATTATATTTTCTACTCTCTGAGAGCAAGAACTAGATAATAGCCGGAGTTATCCACTTCTTGTACCCAGAACTGAGCTGATCCTGGACGAAAAATGAAGAGCAATGGGATAGAAATGCTTCAAAAAGAAAATGACAATGAAATCTTTTACATGCGCCAGACACGTGTTTTTAAATTGGGTTTCTATTCATGTAAACCGAATGCCGAATAATGTATGTGTACAACGAAACTAGAGAGAAGAAAGATTCAAATGAAGCTGTATCAATTCTTTAACGTTATATAGACATACATGCCTCACAATGTTAAAACCCTCCTCCTTTTCAGTGACAACTGGGCCGGGCAAAATATGAATACCTTGATGGTCCAATTTTTAAGCTCACTTATTTCAAGGGAATTTTGTTTTCAAATACATCACCACTTTCCTAACCCTGGGTTTTCATTTATGTCTTGAAATCGATCCTTTTCTCAAATTGAGAAAATCAAACGGAAAAAGGGTATAAGTCTTTGTCCCAGAAGAATGATATGACATAGTAACATCAGCTTCTCGTAAATTTTCAGTAGTTACAGTGAATCAGTATTAACTTAAAAATACCACATACAACCATTCTTCAAGAAGGTAATTAAAAATGCAACTGAGTCTTTTAGAATTATTAGATATCGAAACTTCATTTATGAAGGAAGGAATGTACCTGTTTCTCCTGATTATAGAGCTATTACCAACTCAAAATTTTGCATATTTAAAGCACGACAGCAGCTCCCTCACTTGTAGGCACCCAAAGCAAACAGGCACTTCCACTGATAATCCAGTCGATACATTTTACCTGGAAAAAGGTCATAAAAACTTTTTCTTCGAGTATGTTATATGTACCCAGGCACTAGTTAAAACCACAAGTTTTCGACCACCCAGACCCTGTGCTGATTCCGCGAGGCCCGAAAAAACCGATATTTCCTAACTTATTTCGTTTTTTTCCCTCTATAGCTCTTTAACCTTAAGTCGCGTAGACAAATGTTTCAAATTAATTTTAAAGAGTTTAACATTTCCTAAAACTTTTGTATAAGAAATGATTTTCGAAACGAATCACTAAGAGAGTTACAGGTTTTCGAAAAAAACGCTATTTTTTAAATTCTCAAAAATGTGTTAAAACATGCACATATTTGTGAGATTATAATCTACCTATAATAAATATAATAGTTATAACATGTAATACTATCATTTATCTCATCGCCGGCGTAAACATTGCTTCGTAAATGTACATATTATAAACATATTAACAAAAAATTATGGATGTGTATATGTGTGTGTTCGTGTTCCAGCAGCTTAACCCTTCAACACGGGAACAACGTCATTTAAACAAAATTTGGTTTACATTATTAATCGTCAATTACAATGCGAAAAAGAATACACCGGGGGTAAGATACCCCTCGAGGGGTGGGTGGGAAAGGAGTGACATTTTCAACAAAATAATCATGCAACCTGCAATACATACATACCTCGTGTTATGCGCACTGAGCAGGCGTAATGGACTAGAAGGAAAGACTATTTGATGGATGATTGTGATAAATGAACACCCAGGCAACGACGGATTTTCACTCGATAAAATGTAAGTAAATGTGGAACATGTGCATTGCCTGTGTCGTGCGATATGGATAAGGCGCGATTCTTTCTGATTCCAGAATTAGCCGGATAATGCTTTCCTTGACAAACATTCGGGGATAAAGTCCGTTGCAGGAATCGTTCTTGATGTTTCTTATTCAAGAGCTACATTCAATTAATTACTCTCTTCAATACAATAAGACGGCTTACTCTTGGGCGCATGTATTAATTTTAATTAATAAATGAAATACCTCGTCAGTTTCAGGGGAATTGCCACATGCATGCTCAGAACTGTTTGCCTAGAGAAGAGCACTTCAGTCCAGATTTTCTGCAGCTACATGCCATTTGATTATATGAAGGGAGTTGCACTTCATGTTGTTTTAATTAGGCACGTGCGTGGTAGACGACCAGTACAAATCTTAAGGAATAGTTTGTCTTCCCAAACTTGACTTGATAGTAGCTGCAACTTCTATGTTAGCGGGCTGCTTCAAATGTAGATTTATGACAGGACAAAACTTAGGTTTAATCATCGTGTTTGAAAGTACCTGGTAGCGATCGTCCAGTGCTCCCGCTAATCATCTCTTTACCACACAAATCAATAAAAATATTTCATCTGCTTCAGAAATATGATTTATTCTAGTTTCTATTTGATTACACAGAATATTTCAAACAAATAACTGTTTCCACTGCACAATATTTCCTTCTATTGTCTACGTTGGATGAATGTATAACATCGAACTAAAAGCAAGAAAGAAAAAGCATATGTTCTCGGTCATAATTGAATGATTTTGATGAGTGAGATTGTCCCTTATTCTAGAAATAAATGCTTTGATAAAAATCTATTACTGTTAGAATAATCAGTAGATTTATAACTTCTTCACTACCAGCCTCTAGCAGTACATTGCAGTATTTACTATCGTAACATTTCTGACAAACACCGTCAACAGTAAATTGTTCCAATCATTATAGTAACCGTTGAAAGGCAATTTTTAATATGATCATCAGATTCCATTCCAACTTCATACTATGTTAGCTGGAAACGTCTAATTTAACGGATGACTGTTTCAATGGGATTAAAAATTACCAACATTGCTGAAATTCCCTTACCACCGTTTTCTTCTGTAGTGATGCCCTATTTATTTTTAGTCTAAAACTTACAAAATATTTATGAACTTATGGTTTAATTCATTCATTTTTAATAGTCGTTTTCAAGAATTACACTGTGACACTAGAGCACCGCCGCGAGATCCTAGGGCGGGACAGGGCTCTGGCCAGACGAAAAAAATCAGTTTTCCATCGCGCTCTACCCTTACAAAGATTGCAGAACAATAATTATCGTATATTTCTTATCCTGCATCTGTGTTTCATACCTAAAATTCCCTCTTTAGTTTCTTTTACGTCTCAATTGCATCATCAGCACATGACAGAAATTATTGTTGTTGAAAATATTGTATATAACATTTTTAATAACTTATATAATATGTATATAATATTTTAGAAAACAATAATTATTATAATTTTATGTAAACATATTGCATTGTGCAGAAAGTTTGTTTTTCTCATCTTTCCTCTCGTTTCCGTCATATTGTGGTGTTCTACGGTTGAGGTATGCAAATACCACGTGCGAGTAAAAGCTTCTCTGTTATTTCCGCGGGTAAAATAACTTTAATCATTAACAAGGCAAATAAATCATTCGTAATGGTCGTTTGCAATACAACATCATTATGCAATGAAGCTAGAGCAGCGCCCCGAGATACTAGAAGGCGGGAGAGATCTTTTCTCCTCTATTGGCCACGGCTCCAAGAAGTCGCCCTTATCAGCGTCCTCTAACGCCTAAAAGGATTGTAAAATAGATGGCGAATACATGATTTGTAGAGAATTATATCTACATAAATTTTAAGTACGAAGGTCTTTCAATAACCGAGTAGTTATTATAGCGCGAAACCACCCCCTCCACCACCACCACCCGCGGCCTATTAATACCGCGGACGAGACCAGCACGACGTCAGTCGCCAGTAAGCCGCTGTCCCGGACACTTCGCCCGAGACCTCGCCACTGAAGATGCCCACCGCAGTCGTCGAAACGTAGCGTTCCAAGCCAATTGGACCACGGCCCATCAGCCCGGAAGACATCAAGAATATTGACTCGGCCGTGAAAGCCTTCAATACTTTATAATCCGAGTAGTTGTTGAAATACAACCAATTTTTTTATCAATTTTTTGTGAAGCTAATATTTTTCGAGGTGGCAAACCTCGAAACCTTCGTTTACGATATCCCAGAAAAAAGTTTAATACAAGAATTTGGAGCATTTTTAAGAAAATTTAGAATGTGTAGAGGTTTTATGTAAAGTATCACCTAAAATGAAAATACTTGTTTGAAACTCGCAGGGCTTCGAGTTTCTTCTTCTTTCTTGTCACTAAAATGCCTCAGACCGGGAGGTCCTACGGTTCGAATCCCGACGGTCGCAGGATTTTTCAAACTACCTACACCGCTGGGACGAATTCATTTGCTGTTTTGAAGGAGAATTCTAGAAGTCGGCTGCTCTGATTGGTAGTTTTCCGTGGTTTCTCTCCGATCAATCCGAGCAGTACCCTACCTTCCTGCCCTAATCCTCAAACTGGCCAAGGGCCACGAGCGATCTTTCCTTCCTCTTCCTTGTCCTATCCTCCACCCCTTACTTACACTTACACGGGCTACACTACCACACATACCGGGAGACCAGCCGGGAGCTTAGAACTTGTTCCCGCTGGGACGCTTGCCACGTTGGAGAGAGATACCTGGTTGGGGAAAAATTCCGCAAGCCCACGTAGGTCGGAGCAGATCTGGCCAACCCGCGGAAGATCACCCGCCACAACCCGCGATAAAAACAGGCACTACACTTACGGGACCAATGACTAGTGAGGCTTCGCCTTGTTTTCAGCTCGAACACGGGCTGGCGCTGCTATCAGCTGCCGTGAGGCGCAGTCGTGGGCCCGCCCCATTGCCCCAGGACGGCCGGGGGCTCCCAGAAAGCGTCGGACTTCCACGTTTAGCCGACAATCGAATTTCCGGTATCAAGGACTCACAATATATGGAATGCTGGTTCCATAATGAGTTAACGAGGACGTAATTTACTACAAGTAGGAACAATATATTATCCATCTTTTCGTTAACCTGGGCCCGGCTGTGAGAGGCTTTCTATAACAAAAATTGCAGATCATAGGGCACAATTCGTCAACTTTCTCTTCTTACAAAGTAAAGCGAAAAGTATAATTTTGACTGGTACGCATTACGTTTTCGGACGGTGTACATGTCTTTCACACGCTATCGTAGGCTGCAGATCCATTCCCATGCAACCTCGAACTATAGTATATTGCAGCATTGACCTTGACAATTCAGATGTGGAGGAGAGAGATAGAGGCGAAGAGCGATCACTCCAGTTCTTGCAATAAGTACTGTTGATAGGAATAATAACTGGGAATTCCATCCTAGCGCAGCAAATGGAATATATGCTAAAATAATTTGTAAAATGCGGAATAGAGTGCATTTTACTATATTTGTGTGTTTGGCTGTTGATTATTTCATTTCCCTGCAATATTTTAATTGATAAGTTGTGCTTTATTTCTTTAATTTGTTTCTCTAACAAAATTAATTTGAAAAACTGTACTTGAGTTATGTGGTGAATTTTTGGCCCTGTATAAGTCGGAAACTTGCCATGACGGACATTTTTGAATGAACCTTCAGGGTCCGTCTTAGACAGTTTTACTGTACACTAACCCAACTATTTTCTTTTCATTTCGTCGTGTCTTGTAATCATTTCGTCATTAGAATAATATAAAGTACATAATTTAAAATATCATTTTTCATACACTTCCGGGCCCTAATGATGAGGCAATTCCTCATCTTTAAGGTACAACAACCAAGAAAGTCAGGAAACATTGCAATTCAAGAAATGCTGTTGGTGAATCTCACAGAAAACACACTCTCACATCAAAACGGGTGAGAAAAGATCGGAAAAGAAGGCTGCCACAGTCATTTTATTACCGGAAACAAGCTGACAACAATCCAACAAAACATTTGGTATCAAAAATGAAGTGGAATATTTCTGTAAGTTTATTCGGAACTAGATTCTCTCACCACATTTAGACCCTATGGCCAACCAATTAGTCGCTGCTTTCCACATCTCTCAGGGTCGACAAACACGTTTGTAATCAATGGAGTACTAGGGCGAATGATCGTACCATCGCTCGTCGCAAAGGAGGGAATGAAGACGGTATTGGAAGGAGAAATCGAACGCGGTCCATGGTCCAAGAATTTATCCACCACAGAAAACTACCCATCAGTGCAGCCGGCAGCTAGAATTCTCCAGAGAATGGCTGAATGCTGTCGAGCTAGTACGTAGCTAGTGAGGAAAATATGCCACCGTCGGATCTCGATCCCTAGACCTTCCGGTCAGAATCGCAGCAGAGACAGCGACAAAGATCCAGCATCATTGCTGAACATAGACGAGTTTGTGACCTTTGACATTCACCTGTCAACGCGCCATCCTGCACGCGGCGTCTGCCCCAGGCGACCGACCACGCGTCGGCGGCGTCTCTTTCGCGCCCGTCACCCCTTGGCGCGGCGCGGCGGCGGGAACGAGAAAGTGGCGGGAATCAATTTAAAGGACTAAATGTTATCGGAGTAAAATATTTAACTAAGTATACATTGTCTTCGAGACGCGAGAAAGGTGACATACGTAAAAAACGATGTCATGTTTGCAGGTGAAAGGTACATGAGCTTAGCCTTTCATTTCGCGGGAAAAGTGTTTCAGAAAATTACCGTCTGCATTGCGAACAATTTTTAGATACTTTTCTAACTAAAATTTACTAATTTTTAGAAGTAACTAATGTTAGACATAAAAAACTTATTTTAGATTATAACATATTTCTTCGCTGAAGTACAAACGACTATTTCTTATATCGTTCGAAAGTAAAAGCTTGTAAGGTACGTGCATTATAAAATACTACATGTAATATGAATTTGATAGTGTGAAAATCATTGAACGCAAGCACATGTTAATTTCAAATTTGTATTAATAAATATGAAAATACTACCCAATGCTTCTTCAAATTTTTATTGTCATGAAGTTATCTCCACCCTTTATTACTCTTCCAATTTCCAACATTATTTAATTAATGGTTGTGTTGGGAAAACTAATGTTAATTGACATGGATATCCTTAGTAAATCGTAGTCCACGTGGTTAAGGAATCCCGCGTAATTATTACTTCGAAGGTTGGTAGAATACGCGGTGGATCGAGTTTATAAAAGGGCTTCGCTGCCCGCGATAATTTCTCATTCGCTCGCTGCCTGCTCTGCCCTGAGGTGATACTCGTTGCGTGGGTTCGGTTCGGTGTCCTCTTCTTCGTCCCGCGCGCTCCTGTCATCAACGGAAATGTCCTCTAGGAGAACGTCGCCTGTATGGAAAGTGTTCGTGAGGGTAGATGGAAGTTCCGCCAGATGTAGAATATGTAACCATCCATATTCTACTTCTGGTGGTACCTCTAATCTCCGAGACCACATACGGCGGCGTCACCCCGAACAGGATCAGGGGCTGGAGCTAACAGAGGGCGTCCTCCCTTTGCCTCGAAGCAGCCTGGAGGCCCAGGCGATAGACAGATATGTGGCACTGTTCGTCGCCAGGAGCTTCCAGCCCTTTAGGATGTGGAGGAAGCAGGCTTTAAGGAGCTGGTAAGCCAACTTAATCCACGCTACCAGCTGCCATGCCGGCGAACAGTGTCAAACGTAAGTAAATTTTTAAATGATATATTTAGTAAGTGATGGTTAAGACTTAACAGTAATAGAGTTATTTTAGCACTTCTCTTAAATCTAAAAACGTTCATGTCAGTGATAAGCGGAATGTGCGCAGCCGCATGTTTGACGGACTTCTAAAATATTATTTTACAAACAAAGCGAATTTCTTTAAAAAATCTTTCGTTAGGTGATTAAGAGATAACAGACTTTCGCACCACGTTAGCCTCATTTAATAGTGTGTAGATTTCTGTAGCAGTACGAATAATCAAGCTAGTTATGTCTTGCTTATCTACAGACTCTGATCCCGGGGCTCCAGGCGGAGATCAAAGCAAAATTGAGGGAAGCTTTGCTAGGCGCCCGCTGGGTGGCTTTGACCTCAGACACCTGGACGTCAAACCGCCAGCAAAGTTTCCAGGCGGTGACCGTACATTTTGTGCACGCTGGCAAGTTGACGTCCGGGTGCCTGGACGCAGCGGTTGCTGCCGGGGAGCCACTCGGGCGGACAACATCTCGGCCCACCTCCAACGAGTGATGGATGAATGGCAGATTACGGGAAAGGTACGTACATTCATAAAAGAAGGAGTGGCCAGCGAACCTAGTTACGTAAAAATGAGAGGAATTTAGTAGATAGGAGATCAGTTTTGATAATCGGGATTCTTCAATGATTTGTACTTTTTCCACACATTTAGAAGCAGATTCAGGCACTTCCTTTAATTCAGCATTGTAGAGTGTGAAAATGCCGACTTTTCAAAACGACGAGTTACTTCACTAAATTGCCACGTGGAATCATTGGTTTTGCACATCCCGGTCCCTCGCGGTGACTCGCATGTCAACGGGCTTTAAACGTTCGCCTGGCGCGCGCGCACGCGCAGCAGGCAGCGTATCCGCCAGCTGGTCACTGACAGGTCTCGCCGTCGTCGCCGGAACCTCTGCCCTTGGAACGATCAGCTGGGTCGCCTTTGCAGCGTTTGTCCGGTCTGCTCTACACATGAGAAGCTGTACGTCACCCCCTTGAAGAGGGACCTACGATGACAGATAATTCCACCTAATTTTACTTCCTCGCCTAAAACAGACGTACGTGGAAAAGACAATTGTATTGTAATGCTGCAGCGAAAAGTGGCGATATTTTCACAACAGTGCTGGTCCTTGAATAAAAAATGTATAATTCTTGATCCTACCTGTATGATTTTTCCTGCCTGTAATACATAGTGATGTCAGAATCTAAATTTTTGTGGGTTGGATATTGTAGAAATATTGTGTTATGGGAAAACGTCCGTCCGTCCACGGATAACACAACACAAGCATCTAAATAATTCAGGGGACTTTCTCTAAAATTGATATTACCTGTAGATCTGGCCGAACCCGAGGCCATACGAATTCTGAAAGTATTTTGATTGTGGGGGATATTTACGTTAAGCCTGAAAAAAAATTGAATTTTAAACGGTCATGTCACTGGCCAATCAGCTAATAATGTGGTGATACTCTGGGCATTGGGTCAACGCAAGTGTCAAGGGGCCGTCCATAAAAAACGTAACGCTAAAGAGGAAGTGAGGGGGGTCAGACGCAGCGTTATGCTGCGTAACATAGGGGTAGGGGGTATTAGTGTTTCCGTTACTTTTAATTTCTTACATTTTTCAACAGTTGCTGAAATAATTCCTTTTTCGAGGCCTGTGCTAAAAACATTAAAATATTAACTAATTAATTTGTTTTAAAAACGTAAATAAACTGAAGTTATTAGTTGTAAATTTTTACAATATATGAAATATTTTTTCAACTGTTTGTGAATTTGTAAGATTACGAAGAAATATTCAAAACTGATTGAAGTGTATTCTAGAATCGATTTAAATTGGCGCTGTAGACTCGCTCTTGCATTATTACCTACGACGGTGGGTGCACTGCTTGTGATCAATTTCTCGCCTAAGCATTCTTCCTTCACTCTCAACTTGTTCCAATCTTATTGTTAGGTGCAGCGAGCATCGCCAACAAATTTCTACCTTAATTATCATTTCATATAATATTCAACACAAGTGTAATAAAAATACAAATTGTTTTTATTGTGCAATAATTTATTTTCACTTCTTGAATTTACAAGGGGGGGGGGCTGTTGTCGCAAGGGAGAGAGGGATAGTAAAAATACTCCAAATTTACGTTTACGTAATTTATGGACGGCCCCCAAAAGTATTCTTTTAATGGTATTTCAGGTAGCGGCCATTGTAACTGACAATGCCGCCTACATGCAGAAAGCAGTTTCGGATTTAAGAATCTCCCATCTGCCGTGTATGGCACATACTTTGCATTTGGTTATTTATTGGGCCACCGCTAGAGTGCAGAGATTGGTAGCTCTCCTGGCGAAATGTGGAGAGATTGTCAGTTTTTTTAAGTAAGTTTTAACGGGTCTTTTTTTAAATATATGTGTATCTAAAGGATGAAAGATACGCAATGTTGAAATGTACGTGTTAAACAGGCACAGCACCCTGGCTTCCGATCGCCTCCGCAACCAGCAACGCTCGGCAAACGCTCCAGAGTTGCGGCTAATCCAGCAGGTTCCGACCCGCTGGAACAGCAGGCTGGCAATGGTGAGAAGATTGATCGAAGTTAAAGATCATCTCATCATTGTGCAGTCTCAGCTGGGCAACGCGCCGCAAGCTCTGACTGGTCAGTGATTATTTTTTGTCATTGTTAACGCCTGAAATTGAAATTACATTTGTTAACGTGTATAATCCTGGTATATTAAAAAAAATAGTGTTTAACATCTATTTTTATGTTTCAGCCGACGACTGGTTGCTTTTAAAGGACGTTGTCGCCATTCTGGAACCATTTGAAATGGTGACTACCAGCCTCTCGGGAGAGATGTACGTGACAGCGTCACACATCATTCCAATGGTGCGAGGGCTGGTCAAGTCTTTCAACAGAGTGGTGGCAACGACTCCTACGGGGGCTGATTTCAAAGCGGAAGTCGTCCAGGAAATTCAAACACGACTCCATCGTTATGAGTCCTCAAAAGAATTGACGCAGTTTGCGACTTTCCTGGACCCCAGATTCAAGAAGAGGGATTCATGTTGCAGGGGATGGCTGATGACGTGAGACAGGCAGTGGAACGCAAGGTAAGGGTAGAGAGGTTTATTTGTAATGTGAGCAAATTGCTTTGACGGACGATACGTACATCATTCCTGCATGCTCTCAGAGGGGTGTAAACACTTCACAGTATACCGTTTGTAGAAATAGTTTTCATTCCGGGCCTCAGATGGGACACGATGGAAACTCTCAACTGTTTTCCCGACATTGTGCATGCAACTGTAAAGGGAAAGTGGGGCGAGGATGACAGATCTATCGCGCTTGATCCCTTTTAGAGGACTTCCCGGTATTGGTCGGAGAAAACACGGGAATCTCCGGCTGTGAGCGGCCGGCGCTGGAGTTCCCTCAATAGTGGTTGAATGTCACCCACCGGTCGAAAGTCCGCCTCCGTCCCGCGTGTTGGGACCTCGCACTGAACGACACCGACTGCTTCTGGCTCAGAGCCACCATTGCCGCCCTCTGCAGCCACTCTGATAGGGAAGTCCTAGGGTTCGAATCCCGACAGTGGCGGATCTTCGATACTATTAGTTGATTTTAGCCGCTGTCTGGATTCTAGCAGCCAGCTGCTCTGATCGTTTTCCGTAAATTGCTTTTCCGTGGTTTCTCCGGTCAATACCAGGCAAATGCCGGAGCAGCATCTTAACAAACCGACCACAGGCGCGCGTGACCTTTCCTTCCTTGTACCATCTTCAACGTTTACTTACACATGCACTACACTACACGGGCCGGGAGATTAAAGTTTGTCCTCGCTAGGGCGGTGCCCCGCCAGGTGACACTTGGAGGGGGAAATCCCCTGCGAGCCGACGTACAGGTCGGCGACAGATCACTATCAATCGGGAGGCACACCGCCACCTTCCGGGATAAAGCATTCACTACACTAACGGGTGTAATGGCCGTAGAAGTTGACGTGCCCGTAAATATTACTTAATAAAACCCGGTGAACGAAGATAAGAGACAACGATGTCGCAAGAGTTTACGGAAAAAAACTACTATTATTCTCTCCATCTTCAACTGACAACACTCTTTATTGTTGCTGTTACGTAACAATCCAGACTCTACTGAATTGATTTCGTTCATCCCTCAACACTTATATAGGAGACAGAGCTTCCTTGTGAGCAATCACATTTCTAATAGCTTGAAGTTTCAATATTGCTTCACTTTTCATGTGATGAAGTGAGCCTTTCTCCTTGTGTATCTTTTTTGAAAATGGCTTTCAAGATAGCATATATATTGTCAAAACAAGTAATGGCAGTGAATGTGTGTTTAGCGTACTATACAGGGAACAATGAGGGAAAATATAAGATAAAAATATACATACAAATAATTATATGCAACAAAGTTAGTTGTCTTTTTTTGTTACAAATTCCATTCATTATTTTGAAGATATAAGTCTAGAAACAATTTTGTGGGTTACTTTTCCCTATCACATGTAAGTTTCACCTTTTAAATATTAGTTAATGACCTATAATTTTAGATTTTTTCAAATTACTTCTCTGAAATTCATTATCGAAAAATTGTCTTTTAATGCAAAACTGGCAATTGTTCTTTAATAAATACATATTTGATAAAAACAACCATATCATGAATACGAGAAACCGTTTTAACGTGTTAAAAACATGTCATAAAAAGTTGGAACTGAAGTGCTTGCCTTAGAGAAACATATGATTGACATGATATGATAATATCAAGTGGATGATAAAAGTTTTAGGTTTAAAAATATTTAATCTTTCAGTGGAACTGCTGGTGTCATGTTTTGGGAGTGTATGCATTTAAAAAAATAAATGTCCAAGTTTTCTAGTACCTCCACAAAATAGTGTATTATCTTTCATTTTGTCAGATGCCTTGGACCGTTAAGGAATTTTTTTTTCTCTTGAAAATCATGCACAGCATTTCATCAAAACAAAAGAACTTAGTTACCCAGTTTGATAGTGTTTCTTTGTAAATAATGAATAGCAATAAATAATTTTGAATGAAAAGCCAGGAGAACCATTTGGTACCATTTCTAATTCTGAAACTAGAATATTTAGTTATGAAACACTTAAATATTTTATGAACTATTAAATGAAACTGTTTTACACTGATTAATATCATTATGGAGGCCAATGTAAAGTTGGAAGAGTACAGGTAGTTTTATATTACTGTGGGGGTACAACGCACCCAATGGTTGCTTTTGTTTGATTCACTGACAAAGTTGGAAAACAGAAGTGACTGTGCAAAGTTAATACTATGTATCAGTTGTGAAATTCTTCAAATTACTAGTTGTATTTCTTATATTAATTTCTACAATCCTTAGGTGACTGCTATACTTAATGAGCAGAGCAGAAACCAAGCCTCATCATCAGCAGGGGAGGGAAGCCTCAACGAGCACTGGGCGGGCCCTGAAATATTTAGATTCCTCATTGAGGAGGAGGAGGAAGACCATGCAACGGCCACGTCCAGTGCAATATTGCAGTTGAGGCGGTACACAGAAACTCCCCCAGTTCCCATCACCATGGATCCCATTGAATTCTGGGAGGGAGAAACGGAGAAAGGCCTGAAGGACATGGCTCAGAAGTACCTATGTATACCAGCCACTTCTGTTCCATGTGAAAGGCTTTTCTCCGAAGCTGGGCTCATTATTACTGACAGGAGAAGCAACTTGTCGCCGAGCAAAGCTTCCACGTTGATGTTCATTAAAGGCAATGAGAAGTTTCTGTAATCATTTTTTGAAACCTCTCATTGCCTTTTGTTCAAGGTAAGAGTACCACCTCATTTCCTACCAAAAGGATATCCATAAAGTTGCCTTTTTTTCCTCTGACAACTGTCAAGAATGTTGGGTGTATGAACTAGTAATGTTACTGCGCTGCTTTCTTTCAGAGAAGATCACATGTCTTATGAGTAATATGGCCTTTTTTCTCCTTCCACTAATGTTATTTTCAAATTTATGCCATATTTATACACATAATGAAAACAAAGATACATTGATAAAAGTATATCCTCTACTTCCACAATTTAGCTGAGTAATTTATCAAAATACGGTTTTGAAATTAATGTAGATTCTTTATGCAAAATACAGTTTAATAGGTAGAATAGTTTTTGATAAATTTGGATAAAATCTATCACTTTGGCTCCTTGGCTGACAGAAACTGCCCTCTCTTGCAATTTTTGTTTGCTGAGAGTTCTGGTCTCAGAAATTGGTTTAATGGAGACAGGTCATATTGATTACGTTACCAAGAAATATTCTAAGAGTTAATATTTTGTTTTTTAAAAATTGGTTCAAAGCATATCCACTCTCCTTTTGGTACATATATGCAATTTGACTGTGCTTACATTCAGTGACAGTCACAACAGAAATAGTTACATAACATTAATAATAAAATGTAAACAAAAAGGATGTTAAGATACATTATAAATATTTTTTGATTTTAGCTAGTACGCCCACAGCAGAAATGTGGTGGATGCAGAAGATACTTCTGCACTTTTCTGCAATTGAATCTGTCAACCGAGATCAAGACAGGTGGGTTATGTTAGAAAATCCTGCATTGGAATAATTGCACAATATTTCTTACTTTTTTAATTGCTACAGTTGTCAGACACTTCTATCATAAATATTCCTATTCCAGAAAACTCTTCTTGCTCGGACTGAACATTCAGGGGGAAAAAAAAATATATATATATATATATATATTTTCATATAACTCAATTTTCATGGGCAAGCAGTGAATTTTAAAACAAATTAATAGGTAATGTAAATTATTTGTATTATTAAAATGTCCATGAGCGCCAGTCTTAATTTTTTTGCCTTTGTGTCATATAGGAAGAATTTGGGGGTAGAAGAGGAGCTATGGAATGGAGGTTGATATTTAGGGACATGTCACCTACTATGGTAATTAATCCCTTTAGTGTCAAGAATGATTTCTTATGGCTGGAGGTGGCAATGATCCTCCCCATGGACGGTGAGATCTTGCACCTACCTACATATCACATTGCAGGGGATTATACTCTCAAAGATTTTCTCCAACATAGCACTGCCCCAGCCAGGATCAGCTCTAAGCTCACTACTAGTCTCCTGGCATGTGCGGTGGGATAGTCCATGTAAGTGTAAATGTGGGAAGGGGAAAGGATAGGACAAGGAAGAGGAAGGAAAGATCACATGCAGTCTGTGGCTTGTTTACTAGGGTACTGCTCCGCCATTCACCTGGCATTGATTGGAGAAGTTGTGGAAAACTTCTGAACAGAGCAGTTGGTAGCTACCAGGCAGTGGCTGATTTCCACCTTAGCTTGAAAAGCTAATGTTAAATTCGCCACTGATGAACTACAGGACCTCCTGGTCAGTCGCTGCTCAGTGGCAATGATGTCTCAGCTGCTAAATGGAATGGAGAAATGCACTGAAGTGATAAGGGTAAATAGGAGAGCAGTACCTTTCTGGCATATACATAGTCCATAATCACTGAGAATGCTACAGTGTGCAATTCATTACATTCATCAAGTATGTCATTTTTAATTTAATTTTGTCTTTTGCAGCTTATTTCAAGCTTTGTTCATTTTCCCAATTTATTTTTATGAAATAATGTAATCTCTTTTCTTCTCTTACAGGTGTGGATTAACATTTAATAGGATCGTAAATGCTCTGGCCTCCTTTTTGTTTCCAGAAAGTTCTGTTTTGTTCATTTTGTCTCCAGAAAAGTTTTAAGGAAACAGAAAACTGATTTCTTTTCAAGAAAAATATTCAAAGAATTGGATTTATTCAAGTATTTGAATAAGAGATACAGAACATTTTGACCCTCCTGTTAGTAATTTAATGCAATTGGCTTTCCATCAATGACAATTCACATTCAAGAGAAATTGTTACATAATAATAATAATAAAATTAGAAGAAAAAAAATAAACATACAAACTAATATTTTTCTGTTTTAGCAGCAGATTAGCATGAAAGAATGGAATCAGTCATCTGTGACAATTACTTTCCAGTGGAGTATGTTAGAAAATCCTACATTGAAACTTTTTAACTGCTTTTATTGCTATTAGATATATAGGTGAAGTAAATTATTTCTCGTAAAAAAAACAAAAACATTGTAACTTGCAACACACAGGAAGAATTTGGTCTTACAAGATGAGCACTGATGGGATGAAGATGAAAGGGAAGGTGGGTTTCCCACTTGTGCATTACTGAGAATGCCCGCCTGCCTTTACGATTTTCTTAATGTGAGTTATTTCTTTTTAAATTTATTTTATTGGTTTTTTTTTGCAATTTTTAGTTTTCTTAATTTTCCAAATTTATTTTTATGAAATAATGTTATCTCTGTTTTCTTATTGTTAGGTTCTGGTTAACCTGAATGGGTCTTAAGCTTGAGCAACCTACAGTGCTTCATAATAAAATTAATGCTATCATAATGAATATTGTAATAAAGTATAACCTTTGCAATGTAGAAAAAATTAATTTTGGGGAGTGCACATTAACATGTACAAGCTTGAGCCATTTGTTCTTTATCCACTATTTCCTACAACATCAGAATTTTTTTGTGCCACGTTTTCTGTACAGAAAAGCAACTAGTTCTTCAGGCCCCATAGAATGTTAAAAAGAATCTTGCAAAAATGAATACTTTTGTCATCTTTCTTTATTTGGAGAAGATAATATTCTTTACTAATTTACTTTCTAACAACAGAATTTTCTAAAAACAAAAAAAAAAATTGATTGCAAAAGTTACTAGAGTCTTTCAGTAATTGGAAAGTAGTCATTGCCAAAAGTTCTGGGATTTTGGTATTTCATTAGGAAATTATGTTATGTGAATATCTAACAGCAACGAAGTTTACATATAATTTCTGGTAATATATTATTGTTAATTTTCCTCCAATAAAAATTACAAGGATGTAATACTATGCAAATTATTCAAGTTTGTTTGATTTTAATAAAATCCTAAAGAATTTGATGTTAATCTTTTTTTTTCATTTCCTTTTACAACTTGCAAAAGAATTACAGTCCTCGTCTTCAACAGCAATATATACTTTTCATTCTGAAAGTAGTAAATTCTTCCTTAACATGCAACACTTCTTTTAGCATTTCCAATTTGTACCACTTTTCCCTTCATTCATTACAAGCGATATCCCATCAAATTGTTAATTTTTCTAAACAAAGGTTTTTCAATGCTGTTCACGTATTACAATTGCACTTTTCAATATTAGAGAAACTATTTAACGATTCACTCCTGTAATGAAAAAAAAAAACTTCATTCAGAAAAATACAAAGGTTTGAAAAGTTTTCATAGCGAAAAGTAACTACGAACAGAATATTTCACCATAACCACATCAAATAAGTAGTAAATGATAGGCAGACACCTTCCTATTGAAGTTTCGTAGGTAATTTAACTTCGCTGTCAAGTGTAACTCAACATACCGCCAAAATGATATAACACCGGAAAACAACAATTTTTATAGAGAAAAGAACACTTCGCCAGAAGAAACACTTTCCTTCCATATATTATGTGACGACTAAACAAATGCAAAAACATTGACACATTAGCGCTGTACTGTCGTGTGCGGGAGGAGAGCAAACTACCGTAGTAATAGTTGGTAAACCAATTGCAACCGATTCCAACGATTGAAAAGGCGGGAAAGAATCGTTGATTCATCCAATCACTCGATACCAACACTAATTGACACATTAGCGCTGTACTGTCGTGTGCGGGAGGAGAGCAAACTACCGTAGTAATAGTTGGTAAACCAATTGCAACCGATTCCAACGATTGAAAAGGCGGGAAAGAATCGTTGATTCATCCAATCACTCGATACCAACACTAGCAGTGCCTATCTCCGATGCTCAGGCAACTGTTGCCATCGAAAAGTCTGCGTGGAAACTCTTTGGGTGGCCTGTGGTGTTGCGTATGTGTGAAAACTCAGCCAATCAGACACTGCGATCTACCTGGCACATAATTATGAAGCATTTTCAAGTAATAATTTGGTTGAAACAACTTTTTTCTTTATCAATTAGGCACTTAAATAAAAAACTCTAGTATACTTGCCGATTTAAACAATAAATGTATATAGCTGATTCGTTTTAAAACTTATTCTTTCTAGTTATTTATCTTGGTGAGAAGTCATGTCAAAATTATAGAGGCCGATGGAATATTTGTTAGTTCTATATTAATTTTTGACACAGTTTACACTTTTACTGACAAACACAGTAACATTAAATTTAAAAATATTTATTATCTTCTAAAATATGTTGTGATTTCAAGTATTTTGAAAGGCGATAATATGATAGTTCTAGACGTACTTGGACCATTTTATAATTTTTGTGCGCACTTAGTGTATGCAAGATTGCAAAGTAGTGGGGCTCAACAGCACACATGTTCTCTCATTATTTGTAACTTTCGCAATTTTCGAAAATTCAAAGAATCTAACGAAAAGAAGACCTGCGCCATTTTAAGTCTCCTTGTTTCACCGGCGAAAACAAATGTTTCTTAACATTAAGAAAAAAATTAATCCGTTTTTTGAGAAAAATATTTTTTTATAAAGTATCATTACTTCAAGCAATAATTACATCAAAACCACTAGTTTAAATATTACCGGACAACGGCCTTAATTAAAGATCTACTTTTTAAAGAGTAGATTCCATTAAGGAAAAGAACTCTACCATAAAGTGTGTAATTTGCAATGACAATTTTTTGCAATTTTCGAAAATACAAAGAGTACACCGAAAATAGGATACACGTTATTACTTTCCCAAATACATACTTATATACCGAGTTATAAACGTAGTATCGGGAAAATTATGTAATGTTGCGCGAAAAAACGGCAAATTTTCGTCAGGAAAAAAATCATTGCTGGACCCTGACAACGAAAAAGTGGTGCTACAGAATGGCATAAACTTTACCGTTTTAGTTTTCTATTTCCTTTGGTCTCGGCTAGCTATTTGGCCTTGCCATTTTCTCTTGCTAGCTGCCATCTATCGCCGCCCAAAGTACATTTTTTTGACATTTTATTAATTTTTCGGTTTCTTAATAGTAGAACAGAAATATCATTTCAAGAATATTAAAGAACAATAAAATCTCGTCCTAAATGGCAATTTTCTTTGAAAAATATGGAGCCGTTTTTAAGGAAATGGCGTTTCAGCGCTACTGTAAATGCGAAACTTGGAACTCTTTTTCACAAAACGTTTTGAGTTTTCGAAAAACTTCATTTGAAGTAATTTGAAGCACTTACACTCACAAATACAATAATGTTTACAAATTGCTGGTAATGTGCATAATAAAGATGTGAGAGATCTTTAAAAAAAATACATTTTTGTGTAATTTTTGAAGAAAAAAAAAACAAACGAAAAAATACTCCAAATTGAACTTTAAGTTTTCTTAAAGTGTTTTATTAAAGTTTTTTATTATTTTTATTAAAGTGTCCAAATAGCACTATATGATCGAAAAGTTTGAAGAAAAAATTTGGAACAATTTTTGAGAAAATGGCGTTTGAGTGTTTCTGAAAGTACGGGTTTTCGAGCTAGTTTCCACAGAAAACGGTTGAGTTTTCGACAAACTACTGGACATTATGTAAAGCTCATGTACTCATAAATATAATAATGTGAACAAATTGCCGCTAATGTAAATATTAACGAAGTCAAAAAATTATATTTTTGTAGTTTTTGAAAAAACGAAAGAATAGAGCAGTAAGGCCTTTACATCATCACATTCAGTAGATTAGGCACTATTGTTCCCAAAAGTTTAAAGAAATAATTTTGAGCCTTTTTTGAGAAAATCTAATTTTTATAATTTTTTTTAATTGCACATATATGGCACGCAATGTTGCACGAAAATTACAAAAATTATCAAAAAAATGTTTATGACTTTAATGAAAGAACTCGCTATGGAGAAAAAATTTTATTGGAAGAAAAAAATCTCTATCTTTAATTTTGTAGTTGTTGGAAGAGACCGAAAAAAATTCAAACTTTTGCAATTTTCTAAATTCAGAGTTAAACGTGAAATTAGGACTTATATCACTTTTTCTCTATTCTTATTTTACTCTATCCTTACAAAAAATTTAAAGACAATATTTGGCGTAGTTTTTGAGAAAATGTTGAAAATGTCCGGGGGGCTTCATATATACATAGTACCCACAAATTTTACAGAATCTTTTTCAAAATCTCAAAGCTTCAAATTGAGCCAGATCGACAAGGGTTTCTTCAATTTGAGAAAAAATCCTACGAGTGGTTTAGGCGCTAGTAATGTTCACAGAGGGATGGGCAGACGGACAGGACGGACGAACAGACGGACGGAGGGACAGACGACGTTTTGTTTTAAATTGTTTTTTCGGCATCAAGGACCCACAAAACAAGGATTCTGGCTACACCACGTGTTAGGGGATTTTCCCCCTTAATTAAGCAACTGGCTTTATCCCCTTTTTCTTTATCAGGGCCCGTCAATGATTTTTTCTGCCGAAAATCCGCCGTTTATTCGCGCTGCATTATATAACTTTCCCTATACTACATATATTACTCTGTATATACGTATGTATATGGGAAAGTAAAAAGTGGATAAAGCCTGTTGCTAAATTAAGAAAAAAATACCTAAAACGTGATGTAGCCAGAATCCCTGATTTGTAAGTTCTTGATACCGAAAAATAAATTGAAAAGAAAACGTCTGCCTGTCCGTCTGTCCGTCTGTCCGTCTGTCCGTCTGTCCGTCTGTCCGTCTGTCCGTCTGTCCGTCTGTCCGTCTGTCCGTCTGTCCGTCTGTCCGTCTTTCCGTCCGTCCGTCCGTCTTTCCGTCCGTCCGTCCGTCCGTCTTTCCGTCCGTCCGTCTTTCCGTCCGTCCGTCTTTCCGTCCGTCCGTCCGTCTTTCCGTCCGTCCGTCCGTCTTTCCGTCCGTCCGTCCGTCTTTCCGTCCGTCCGTCCGTCTTTCCGTCCGTCCGTCCGTCTTTCCGTCCGTCCGTCCGTCTTTCCGTCCGTCCGTCCGTCTTTCCGTCCGTCCGTCCGTCTTTCCGTCCGTCCGTCCGCCTTTCCGTCCGTCCGTCCGCCTTTCCGTCCGTCCGTCCGTCTTTCCGTCCGTCCGTCCGTCCGTCTTTCCGTCCGTCCGTCCGTCCGTCTTTCCGTCCGTCCGTCTTTCCGTCCGTCCGTCTTTCCGTCCGTCCGTCTTTCCGTCCGTCCGTCTTTCCGTCCGTCCGTCTTTCCGTCCGTCCGTCTTTCCGTCCGTCCGTCTTTCCGTCCGTCCGTCTTTCCGTCCGTCCGTCTTTCCGTCCGTCCGTCTTTCCGTCCGTCCGTCTTTCCGTCCGTCCGTCTTTCCGTCCGTCCGTCTTTCCGTCCGTCCGTCTTTCCGTCCGTCCGTCTTTCCGTCCGTCCGTCTTTCCGTCCGTCCGTCTTTCCGTCCGTCCGTCTTTCCGTCCGTCCGTCTTTCCGTCCGTCCGTCTTTCCGTCCGTCCGTCTTTCCGTCCGTCCGTCTTTCCGTCCGTCCGTCTTTCCGTCCGTCCGTCTTTCCGTCCGTCCGTCTTTCCGTCCGTCCGTCTTTCCGTCCGTCCGTCTTTCCGTCCGTCCGTCTTTCCGTCCGTCCGTCTTTCCGTCCGTCCGTCTTTCCGTCCGTCCGTCTTTCCGTCCGTCCGTCTTTCCGTCCGTCCGTCTTTCCGTCCGTCCGTCTTTCCGTCCGTCCGTCTTTCCGTCCGTCCGTCTTTCCGTCCGTCCGTATTTCCGTCCGCCCGTCTTTCCGTCCGTCCGTCTGTCCATCCCTCTGTGAACACCATTAGCGTCTAAACCACTTTTAGGATTTTTTATAAACTGAAGAACCCCCGTCCATCTGGCCCTAATCGAAGCTTTGAGATTTTGAAAAACTTTCTTCAAAATTTTACATGAAGCCCCTGGATATTTTCAAAATTTTATCAAACCCGGCTCCAATTTTTTTCTTTAAATTTGTTGTAAGAATATAGTCAAATGCACCGGAGGCATTCACGGTTAACTCTGAATTTTCGAAAATTGCAAAAGCTTGAATTTTTTCGGCACCTTCCTCCAAATTCAAAATTGAAGATAAAGATTTTTCCATCAAATAAAATGTCTTTTCCAAAGTGAGTTCTTTTCTTAAGGTCATGCAATTTTGTTGCAACGTTTAATAGTTTTCGCGCAGTATTGCGTGCATGTGTAGTTTAAAAACAATTACGAAAACAAGATATTCTCGAAAACGGCTCCAATTTTTTTCTTTAAAGGTTTGGTAGGTATAGTGCCTAACGTATTCTCTGAGATGACATATACGTCATGTTGCTCAATTTTTTTGTGTTTTCAAAAATTACAAAAATGAAAATTTTTGACTTGTATATCACGTCGTTAATATTTACATTAGCGACCATTTGTTCTCATTATTATATTTATAAGTATATGTACTTTAAATAATGTTGAGTAAATTTTCTCTAAAACTGAACAGTTTTCTCCGAAAACTAGCTCAAAATTCCACATTTTCAGAAACGCTCAAATGCCATTTTCTCAAAAATGGCAGCAATTTTTTCTTCAAATTTTCGAACGAATAGTGCTAATTACACTCTTTAATATGATGTAAAGTTCAATTTGATATTTTTTTTGCAAAAATTAAACAAATGTAATTTTTTGAAAGATCTCTCAGACCATTAATATGCACATTTCCAGCAATTTTTGAACACTATTGTATTTGTAAGGTAATGTTCTTCAAATGACTTCAAATTAAGTTTTTCGAAAACTCATAAATTTTCTGTAAAAAAGAGCTTCAAATTTCGCAATTTTAGTATCGCTTAAACGCCATTTTCTTAAAAACGGCTCCATATTTTTCATAGAAAATTGCCATTTAGAGCGAGGTTTTAGTGTTCTTTAATATTCTAAAATTAATAATTCGTCCTACTGCTAAGAAAGCGAAAAATGAAGAAAATGTAAAAAAAAAAATGCAGTGTGGGGGTAATAGATGGCAACTGGCAAAGTCCGAATAGCTAGCCGAGACCCAAAGAAATAGAAAACTACTACGGGAAAGTCTGCACCATTCTGTAACACCACTAGTTTTTTTAACTGTACTTTGCCCTATTAAAAAAATGCAAAGAAAAAATTGAAGCATTTTTTGAGACAATAATTTCAAAACTGCCTATATTTCACGCAAATTTGCACGAAAACTACTCATTTTTTGAAAATCTGTACATGATCTTATTGAAAGTTGTTTCTTTGAAGAACAGATTTTATTAAGAAAGAAGTTGTCGTCAATATTGTAGATGTCGGCAGACGCCGCAGAACATTTTCAACTTTTGCAATTTTAGAAAATTTTGAATAGAGTTCAACGAAAATGAGACGTAAGCAATTTTCGTGTCATTTCACGTCATACGCGTTATTTCCTATATCCTAGGAAAAATAATAAAAATAATAATAAATAAATAATAAATATAAAATTGGAGATGTGTTTGAGAACTTTTTTAAAATGTTCATAAGTTTTGTTGCAACGTACCTACTAAATCAAAATAATTGTTTCAAATTCGGAGGGCTTCGAGTTTGGTCGGTGCGATCAGGGAATATCAGTTTTGGAGAAAATAGTTTGAACGTTTAGGCGCTAGCGTTGTTCAGGCAGACGTTTTGCTTGAAACCAATTTTTTGGTATTGTGGTCACACAAAACTTGGATTCTGATTACACGTGTAAGAGGAAGTCATTTACTACATATAGTAATGATATTTTTCCATTTTTTCGATATCAGGATCTAGCAATATGCGTTTTTCTGACACAAAATCGCCACTTCCACATTTAGCGTTACCTCTTTACTTCGTAAGTACTGTGTTAAGTACTATAACTATACAGTAAATAGAACGAGTTAACCCGAGGTTATTAGTTTAATTAATATCACTTGGCGTTCTGAGAATGCTGTGCACACGTATCATACATTTTCGTTACATATGCCAAGACACTGTCTCGCCTCCTTTGTAGGCGATGGTTGTTTTCTTTATAACTCAATCACTTCTTGGTCTCATATCTCATTTTTTTAGAGAGGTGCCTAGCTGTTTTTAGCGTATGTACTGAATCTCGTTCGTCGTTAATTGAATTGGTTTGTGCAACCACTTAGGCCTGGATTTTCAAATTTGCCAGGAGAGATAAAAATATCATAACTCCTCTAAATTTTCAAATAATTAATCATTTTCCCCTCTTCCATAACATGCATTTATGTTCCTTTCATTTAAAAATTACCTTTACTAGTTTCCATATAAATTAGGCTCAGAAAAATTTAAAATTGTTTCTGACTTACACTATTTGCACACTGGTATTGAGAAACAACTGAGAACTGAAGTGTTGATTGCAAAATCATTATAAAACAGGAATTTAAAAACTATAAAGTTCTCAAAATAGATCATTTTCCATCATTGTATCATCAGCTGCACTGGTTGGTTAGGTACAGTTCATCAGAAAAACTGTACAGTTTTCAGGAAAATGGAAGTTCATCAGAATAATCTTCTTGATGTCTTCTATTTTCTTTATGTTGATTGGAACGTTTTCCATAGACGCCCTTTCCAGTTAATACGTTCAACCCACGAAGTTTAGAAGTTCTAATGACATTTCTTCAATGTTAATCTTCGTTTCTCGTCTTCTTACGAGCTGTTTCATTATCACTCTCGCTGCTTTCGGAATCACTGACATATTCGAACTTAGAACTGGAAACGTTAAGAACTCGGAACACGTTTAAAACAACCCAAAAAAAACCAACAAAAACCAACAACAGAAAGACTTATATATTACAGCACGAAGAATGAACATAAGGCTGCGAACTGAAAAAGTTGCAGAAAAACAGCTGTTTAGGCTGCAAAACACACGGCGCATGATCGCGCTAGGAGAACGTGCCAAGATGGCGTGTGATCAAGCGTTGTAAGCAGAAACCACGTCTGTCACTGACTCAAGTTATTTCAGCGCTCAACATTCAGAAAAGACGCTTTGTATCTTTTGAACTACTAATCTGACTAACGTGGTTTTTGCACTCAACACGCGTCTTGTCTTCCTAAGTTAGTTTTCATCGAAAACGATTTTTCGCATTTTTTGTTACTGAAGTGGTTTTTGCACTGACCGAATTTGTTCAAAAACAGATATGGAATCTCTCAGCTCGATACGTCATACAACGTTTGGTGATGAGGATCGACGCTTATTTTCCTTCTTATGTCACAAGGTGATGGAACTTGACAACCAATACGAAAATAATTGTACTTCTCAGAAAAAAATCATGATACGCCCATGGCTCCTTCACAATAAGAAGAGTGCAAGATGCGTCATGTATTAAAACCTTGTAAATAGGTGTATAGTTTCTGTAGGTTCTCTATTGAAAAAATATATTTAGCCAATTTGTGAATTTCCTTGAATGTGCATTTTATAGCCCTGAGCTTGAACATAAGGGACATCAGTTCATGAGTTAAAATGCGTCTTTGGAAAACCAAATTGAATGGGTGAGTGGCAAAACAGTACTAGTCCAAAATTGGTCATATACGTTTTTGACTAAAATTAATGCAGAGGGCATGGAACTACATGTTGAGACTGAAAACAGTTCAATATAAGACAATTTGCTGAGAAGGAGCTGTCTTCAAATCAGGCAGCTCCTTCCCTTTGATGAGTGAAATAGAAGTATCTGCCCTGGATCTGCACTGCTCTTCTACGAGTACTCAGGATTTCAGACGTCTGGCGACTCGGATGGTTAACATTTGTTATTTGCCAGTGGTAGGGAGCTGATGTAATTTACTTGTTTTGTTTGCTGATCGAGAGTGTGTCTGTAATGAACCAAAGAATGAGAGGTGAGGGGAACACGAAGCGAAGAGCCAGTAATTTTCGTTATTTTGCGTTGAAAGAATGTGTGTCACAGTCAAGCTTGTAAACAAGCATTTACGAGCTTCAATGGAATGTCATTCATATTGGCAGAAATTCTTTTGTCAGGTATGCCTCCAAAAGATGGAAGGGAAAAGCAAAATAACAGATCTCATGCTACCAAGTACAAATATGTTGTTACGATAAAAGAACATTCAGAATGCTTTCCGACAAAAATTGCTACTCATCAGAATTTGTGAAGTTTATACCAGATGAATTGATCTTAAAAACCATCCTGATTAAAAAAAATATCTTCAAAAGGAAAAGGCTATAATTAGTGGGCGGATTTTGATGATCTAAAACATCGCCAAAAATGATCAATAAAACGCTCTTTAATTTTTTTAAAAATGCCCTAAAATCAAGGAAAAATTACGTAAAAATGTGATCAAAATCAGTTTGGGTGAACATCGGCTATAATTAGTGGGCGGATTTTGATGATCTAAAACATCGCCAAAAATGATCAATAAAACGCTCTTTAATTTTTTTAAAAATGCCCTAAAATCAAGGAAAAATTACGTAAAAATGAGATCAAAATCAGTTTGGGTGAACATCTCAAGCTGCTGGATATCCACCGTCCGTCAAGTAACATACGTTACTGATTTAATCGGGGCTTTTTCCTTTCGGTCAAGTGAACTCAGCTTGCAAACTTTTAGTTTGGACTGTTCATTACCAGGGAATCTCTGTCTTTGGTTATACCGAAATCGGCCGAACCGACAATGGCTTTGACAGGCGACACAGGAACCTTAGATTACAAAATCACAACGGCTGTCATTACAATTTCTGAGCGAAGAAATCCAATAGGCTACTCAGGAATTCTGTGAAGAACATTTGTTGCATCTCGTAAATATTATTTGAATCAAGTATCATTAAAATTATATTACAATCAACGAAATCTGCGAAAAATGCATTAAAATGACGGGAAAAGGTGAAAAAATATCTTATTAATCGATATCTACGAAAAATACAAAAACAACCTATAAAACTGAGTAATTTCTTTTTATCATAACATGAAATTAAACTCTGTACTAAAAGGTATTGTTTTAAAGTGAAAGGGAAAAAATGACATTTCATTAAAATATGCCCCATAATTCTGTGGACACGGGGTTAAAGTTCTTAAGTCAAAAATCTTAGTTTGGAGAAAACAAGGGTTAGATTATTGAGCCGATGCTTTTTCTTACGCTCAACGCTATTTCCCAACGCTTTTTTCTCGTTAAGGAGGAAACATTTCAATTCATCCGTTGACTAAAATAAAATATAGATACTTAACTTATAGTTTTAGTACTTAATCCAATTTCGCCAAAAATTGACTTAAGAACTTTTACCCCGTGACCTCAGAATTATAATATACGAGCTCAAGTTGCAACTTGAAATTTGAACGACCCCAAGTTATATTACTTAAGTGAACTCTTACAATAAGATATGTGTTATTTTTGTGATACATTGTTCTTTTGCAAGACATTTTGTTGGTAAATCTTCGCTACTTCTGAGACCAGGAAGGAACTGGAGTTGACTTTCGTAAAGACAAATTATTATGAGTTCATACAAGTGTATTCTGTCAGTATTGAATAAACACTTCCAATTTCGTAGAATGTCTATCGGTCTATATGAGCTAAGAATTTACAACCTGATGTAGATTTCTAGGCTTTGGGAAGGTTGAGAGGATAGCAATATGTCGCAAAAGTGTAACGTTGTAAGAAAAAATACTCCCATTCTTTGAAATATTAATCTAACCTTACTATACAATGATCGTAACCGGGTGTTTTCTTTGGGTTAAAATATTTTCTTTCATCTGAAGCTTTAAATACATGCCCAAGAGGGACATAAGTGGATATGGAGAAATTAAACAATTTTCTAATGTTCTTTACTTCAAGTTAACGAAAACTGTTGAAAACCATTGTTTAGGTGTTCCGCAAATTAATCAACAGATCTCTTTATCGCGTAACAAATTACACAAACATTTTGGAAAGGAAAAATACCTGTACTAAAGAAAATTACATGTACACATTACTTCCAATTTGACAGAAAGATGCTTGGGTATTAAAAAAAATAATTATTTCTTTTAATTATCATTTCTCGTTACCGTACACAACATACATATATCTATTAAAGAAGGCTCACTACTGAAATAACAGAATACAGCATATTTTATACTAGTATATCGCGTTTAGAATTGCTTGGAGATTATATTTTGTTAAGGTTAACGTGAAATAATATTTTTGAAAATTGAGAACGAAGAAAATTGGAAAAATTCGTTCGTCACAAAAATCGTCAGTTGTTGATTTTTGAGATTCGATACATCGATTTTTCATTAATTTCATTGTTAGTATCAAGAAGTGCGTGTAACCTGTCAGTTTTCAGTCTTGAATTACAAGATGTGATGAACACATTTTCGAAATAGCTCATGTTTCGGGAAGTAAAGTTTCCTTTTTCACTGAATTATCGATCAATGTTGCGGAAGTATGGAATACTTTTGATTGCAGTGTCTTTGATGCAAGTAGTGAAGACTTCATATTTAACAAGTATGCGTATACAGAAGCATAAAGATCTCATGAGGCCATATAGAATTAGGAGACTTTACACTACTGAAGGTTGCTATTTGGATCCTGACGAATATATTCAGCATCACATTTATGGAGCTCAAAAATTAAGCACAGAATTACAGCAAGCATCTCACACATTACAAGGCAGTTACACGTATCCTTATTCACCATTTACACCCGTATGCTTTCGATGTGCGATATGCTTATCTATCGTCGAACAGGTAAAGGAATTAATGTATTTCATAATTGCGTTCAACGTGTGTGGTGGTATATGATATGGATTATTTCAGCTGAATCAAACGATAAATTTAGCTCATGAAATGTTGTATTACAAGAAGAGATTAGAGAATGTTCCCGAAACACTAAGATCTTTGTGTAGGACTGGTTTTGAGAAGTAAGTATTGATATTTGGCAAGACTGTATGTATTATTGGGTTCTATCTAATACTAAAGTTTTATTTCAGCTTTGAATTACGAAATCTCAACAATTTTCATTTAGTTACTGACATAACAAAGGGGACGACTCGTATACCATGTTACCTCGATGGAAAGTGGAAAGACAGGTAACAAACTTACTAAATCTGCAGAAAGAGTACTTTATTAACAAGAGTCGTGCTAGGACTGCAGTATTTAATCAACTTTTCGCAATTTATCCATAACAGTCAGGTCATAACCATCTACCCGTTGATATAAATACGATGCAGAAAAATTCGAACCCGTCTTGTGATATGCTGGAAAAAGGCATTTCTCAATACAAACAAAAATATAAGTGCATTCAAGTCTTAGACGACATTTTAAAACCTAACTTTCTTGATAACTGATTCAAACTATCTATTCTAAATTCTACCTTGTATTATTGCTTTTTATTAAATTATTCTATTTAGAATACAGTAACTAGTGGTACCAGAGAATGACACTTTCCCTCACTAGTTTTCTATTTCCTTGGGTCAGCTGCCATCTATCGCCGCCCAAAATACATTTTTGGACATTTTATTAATTTGATTGCGTAGACTTTTATTTTTTGGTTTCCTAATGGTAGAACGGAAATATTAATTTTAGAATATTGAAGAACAGTAAAACCTCGTCTTAAATGGCATTTAAAAAAATTGTAGCCATTTTAAAGAAAATGGCGTTTAAGCGCTAATAAAAATGCGAAATTTGAAGCTCATTTTCACAGAAAGGTTTTGAGTTTTTAAAATACTTAATTCAAAGTCATTTGAAGCACTTACATTCACAAATATAATAATGTTTACAAATAGCTGGTAATGTGCATATTGCAGATGTGAGAGATCTTTCAAAAAATTCCTTTGTGTAATTTTTGAAGAAACAAAAAAAATAGCGCAAAATAAACTTTGTCATATTAAAGAGTGCAATTAGCACTATCCGTTCCAACAGTTTGAAGAAAAATTTGAAGCCATTTATGAGAAAATGGCGTTTGAGCGTTACGGAAAATGCGGAATTTTGAGCTAGTATTCACAGAAAACGCCGGTGTCTATAACATACGACGTAATAATCGTATTCATTAGGTGGCAGTATCAACAGCTCACTACAAAAAAATCACATACAATTCATGTACATTACTCCACAACACTTTGCCAGATGACATGAAAGGATTAAATTCGATAGAAAAGTTTAAGTCTCAAGTAAAATCTTTTCTGCTGCATAATTGTTTCTATACAATTCGAGACTACGCCGAGCATCAAAATGAAAGTAACATTAATTTTAACAATAATAATTAATGTAATTATTTACCATATGGACTGTATAATTCTAAAGAACCAGTAACAAGTATCGTACCACAGCTTCTGGGTTGATGTCCCCCATCTCGATCAGGTCTTTCATCTAATTTTCCTGATCCTTTGAGCAAATGCTGAGATGTTTTGCTTGTGGACATGAATGTAACTTCATTATTTGTGCACGTCTTCTAAATTTCAGTGGGAAATATAGTTATTCAAATTATCGTTTCTCATATTGTCGTGGCAAAAAGTATTATTCTTTCATGAAGAACATGGTGAGAGTTAAGGGTGCAAATTTATAGCTAATTTACCTTTGAAAATATATTTTATTATATAGGAGCGAATATTTTGTCAACAAAACTCGAAAAAAAACGCTCTTTTTTTCTGTATTCAAAATTTGACTAGAATATGGCCTAGGATAGAGATCACAGAATAACAAAAACGTGTACAAATTTCACTTCTCCCCATAGCTCGTCACATACAGTTTTCAACTGTTTTTGACGGAAATAAATACGAATAAATGAAGTCACGCAAATCATGTCACAGGAAGTATTAACTGCATATCACTTGATAACTGACAACGAAAGGAAAAAGTAACGAAGTCCTGACAGGGAGGCCTCTTGCGTGCTACGGGAGATTTAGAAGTTTTATACGTGTGAAGTGTAAAATGGCTCTTTCCTAGGCTTTCGCGTGCAACAAGTCTCTAAAACTGAATTAGGAAAAGCAATTGTCTAAGGATGGATGGATGTGTAATTTATTGCAATTGCTTAATAAAAGTGGTGCTACAACACACATTTTATTCTCGCATTATTTCTAAATTTGCAATTTTCGAAAATTCAGAGGGTTCAACGAAAATGAGACCTGCGCCATTCTCTTAAGCGTCCCTTTGCCGGAAATGAAACTACCTTCAATTTTTTACCGTCTTTACGTAGACGGTAATGGAACTATCCCGTACTAACGAGAATAAAATTTAAAGAAATTTTTGGAGCTGTTTTTGAGAAAATAATTGTTTGCATTTTTTAAAAATGGATTTTATTTCACAAAATAGCGCGCGAAAACTACTAATATTTTTGAGAAATAGTACATTACTTTAGTTACAACATCTGTGTATAAAGAAAAAGATTTTATTCAGCAAAAGTTGTCTATCCTCAATACTGTAGTTGAAGGAAGACGCTGAAAAAATTTGAATATTTGCAATTTTCGAAAAATCTGGATGCTCAACGAAAATTAGATCTACATTATTCTCTTAAGCGTCCTTTACGCCATCCAAAGACGAAAGTTTAATCTAAAAATTTGAAGCCAGTTTTTAGAAAAATATTGAAAATAATAAAGCGTCATGCAACGTTCCCCCAAAATCTAAATATCCGTTTGAAACTTAGGGGGCTCGAGTTCCTTGAAATTTCTGGAATAATATCAATTTTGGTTGAACGGTTTTGGCGCTAGCTTTGGCCGAACATGGACAGACGGACGGACATGCAGACGTTTTACTGCTAATCGATTTTTCGGTATCAAGAACCGATAAAACATGGAACCTGTCTATCCAACACGTTAGAGCAAGTAATTTACTCTCTATTGCAGGGATTCCTAACCTTTTTTACTTTCCCGTATACTATACATACCTACGTACGTTCAGTTCTCTCTCTCTTACTATTTAACATTTTCAGCCATGATATTCCAATTGAAGGCGACTCCAACGTAGCTTTATACGCTGATGATATCATAATAGCGAAGGAGAATATTCAAAATGATGTAAACAATTATATTAAATGAACTCAGAAATGGAGAATAAAGCTCAATCATAATAAGTGTCAGGCAAAGATTACATTACGCCGACCGAAAAATCCCCCCGAACTTAACATCAATGGAAATCGCATCCCGTGGACTTCTTCACCAGTGAAGTACCTAGGAGTATTATTTAAAATAAGATTAACGTGGAAACCCCATATCCACGCAACTGCTAATAAAGCTTTGGTCAAAACTTCGATAATGTTTCCGTTAATTAACTCTAGATCCCCCAGTAGTATCGAAAGCCGAATATTACTGTACAAATCAATTATTTAATCCACTCTAACCTATGCATGTCCAGTATGAGGTGGAGCAGCACCCAGTAACCTACAAAAGTTAGTTGCGTTCCAAAATAAGTTCCTAAGAAAGACCCTCAAGGCACCTTGGTTTATTCCAAATTCCCAAATTCATTGCGAGCTAAATATATTGCCATTAAACGAACATATGAACAAAATAGCTGACCATTTCTTTCAAAATCTTTACTCTTCCCCCTGTTACACAATATTTAATCTGGGCCGCCGTGCTTCATGGCCCCTATTAAATCAAGATTCCCCAAGGATAGACTGAGACCAACGTAACTTCTGTTTCTACACCTTTCCTAGCCCTATCTAAATTTCAACGTAACACCTCAAACCTGAACCTTGAAGCCTGAATCAAATCATCGAACCTTAAGACCATGTTTTCACGAGTAGGAATGAATACTCATTTGCTATGGATGGCCATATCCAAAACATTATAATATCAAATGTACTGTTGTCAAACCCCTGGACAGAAAGAAATATCGAACGAGAAAAAATAAATTAAAAAAAGAAGTAATCTAAGTTTGCATATCGGATCGCAAAATGTGGTGATAACAAAACTATCATTAGAATTACAGATGGATGAGACGAGATAACGAGAAATGAGAGATCAGGAGAAATTTTGTGTTTGAAACGGAGGTATCACTTCTCAATATATACCATTCTCGCTCGGATCATATGTCTTCCTCCGTTGCAATTTTACATCTGGTAGTGACCGACTGTATGCACATCTGTCAATGTAGCCCATCTCTACACATTCTGTGGAAAAGACTTTAAAAGAATTCGATTTATCATTGTTTTCTCCTTAGACAATTACTTAATTATGGTCTAATCACTAACACAGATATCTGGTTTCCGTGCTAGTAATTGCCTGGTAATGAGATAAATATTATTCGTAATTGAGAAAACTTATGTTAACAAATCAAAGAAAGCACGCAAACTTGATAACATTTTATTTAATCCATCATCATTGTTATTTACATTAATGTCAGCCGGAAGAGAGCAACTCCTGTTTACCTTATTTTTTAAAGTCCCGACCCGGATCCCTCTCTTACGTCACTTGGCACGGCTCCTGTCCCGCACGCCTCACGGTGCGGCTCCACACGTGCGACTCCGGCACGTATTCTCCCCGTGTCTCTGTTCTGCCCTCACTCTCCACCCGGCGCCCGCTCCGTTTAAATAAGGGAGGCGCGGCCCAAGATAGCCTCGCCTCCAGGTTCTCCTTCTCGCTGGCCAGCGTTCCGCGCCAGTGAGCTCCGTAGCGCGCGGCGTATAACCGCGCACGCGCGCCAGCTTTAAAATGCTGACCACAACAAAAACAAAAATCACACTTAGATAACAAGATCATACGTCTCAATTCGATATAATCGGTGTTATCTGCTAATTCCTTACCCTCGTTTTTTCTATGGTGATGGTCTATTTCTTTTTTAACCAGCCGTTTGCATTCCCAAACACTAATAAAATTATCTGGTTCAATATTTTTGTTTAATACTTAAACTTTCCTCACTACTTTTACTTTTACTCATAATCTGGCACATATTGACAAAACTTATTGTTTCACAAATTTTTGATGAATATATTGTATTGTGCAGAACGTAGTGTCGTAATAATTTTCTTTTATCTCTCTTATTTTGGTTACTTAAGGCTTGGATTTACAGATACTCCGCACGAGCAAACTCGACCCCATTGATCCCACGAATTGTGGAGTGTTAATAATTTAACAATGCCAATCATTCGTTCATAATAGCATTTTTCAAGCATGGTAAAGTGAAACTAGAACGCCGGCGTGAGATAGGATTGTTGAAAGGAGCTATTCTTCCGCTTTGGCCGGATGCCCAAAAAGGAACCATTTTCAGCGCACTTTTGCGTCTACACCGTTTGTCATACATTTAAAGTTAATGCATACATGTTATAGGAAATTTTATTGTTTTTAATTTTGTAAACAACAATTTTTTCAAAAGAACGCATAGTTTTGAAGACATAAGCGGAAAGCTAAAAAGGGCGAAATTTTCAGGTTTTTTATCAATTTTCTCAGACAAGCCCACCTTTTTAGAGGTGGCACACATCAAGTTCGAATTCAGCTCCCTCAAAAAAATATTGAACCGTTGAGAAAACACTTCCGGAATGTTTTCCTAAGTCAGATACCATTTGACTGGACTACTGGGGAATATTAATTTTGGAGAAAATCGGCTGAACTGTTTAGCCACTATCATCGTTCCCAGACGGACAGATGGACGAACAGACAGACATTTTGCCGTCAATCGATTTTTCGGAAGGAAGGACCCACAAAACTTGGATTCTGGCTACAACATGTGTTAGGCGATTTTTTTTAAATTTGACATCTGGATCTAACCACTTTTTCGTTGCCAGGGCTGTGTAATAAGAGTTTTTCTACCGAAAATTTGCTGTTTTTTCGCGCATTATTCCATAATTTTCTCTCTTCAGCCGTAGCGGTAGGGAGAAAGTAGAGACAAATTTAACTCAATGTCTCGTAAAATATAAGTGATACAATAGAAATGAATACATGTATCAATTAGCCCCATTCCCTCATCCATTTCCGTGAAAGTGTATTCCAGTAACTCGAACTGTTCAAAAACTGAAGGAGGTGCTAAAGTTACGTGACTTACCCCGTATAATGAAACAAACGAAAATTACTTACCAACTCAGAAGCGTAATGGAGAAACATTAAAACACGCCAACCGCACCGAACTGCATAATTAATGCTGCGCTGAGACGATGCTCTGAGATTTTTCTTCCATTTTACCGCTAGAACTGGTTACTTTGTTTCCACCAGATTGTGATTGATATCGACCTTTCAAAAAATATTTTCTTCAGTATTATTGTTTAGAGAGCATATAAAAAATGTAAATTACACCTACAGTCATCGGGTACTTCCAGCTTTCAAACAAAAATTTGTTTGCTGAGATTTACTGAGTAATTAATTTCGAAAAGGAAAGTTTACGTGGCCGAAAAATTGTGGTGGACCACAAATTGTGAAATGTTAGTTCTGATTTGATTTTTCCAATTTGAAATATTAAATGCAGTTACATATAATACATTTGTTTACAAATTAAACACAGTATAACTGCATAAAAACTAATCAAATTTGCATCTGTGGGCGGTAGAATCCATTTGTCACATTAAATTTAACTTTCAAATTGTTTTCTCCTTTTTTCACAGGTTGCGATCTATATGCCACGATTATCTGGATTGGTACGGTGAAGATCATTTCTATAAGACATGGTTAGATAATTCTGACAGCCTGGTAGATGAAATATGCAGGTATATTTCATTTATATTTATAATTTCACGTTTATTGTAGAATTTATTGCAGGTCATGACTTGATACCACATCAGAAAAAGTCAAAACAGGTTCATCATGCCTACACACGTAATAAAGAGAATTTCTGGAAATCGTAATATTGCTGTAGATTATCCTGCAAAGTCTGTTCTATGAATTCTTATCGTGTCTATATTTAACTTTTGCAGAACTATTAAAGCTATGCGACATAACGTAAGAATGCTTAAGTTAAAATGACGGCAATTAAGGACGTTACACAAAAGACTCCCGTAACCGAAGGGTCGAGCTGCCTTCCACCTCGGGTACTGGGCAACAGGGTCATTAATATGCCGTTGGAACTAACGAAAATCTTCAGAATTTAGCATTGTACTTGAACAAAACTCTAAGGAAACGAATAACTTTTATTGTACTCGTGTATTACTCGTTCACTTTACATTTGCAGACGGAGCGCTGCGATCTGACCCATCTCGATCAGGTGTTTGTCCAGTTTCCCTGATCCATTGAGCAAATGCTGAGATGGCCCCTTGTTTTGCTTCTGGACGTAAATGTAGCTTCACTGTGCGCACGTTTTGTTGAGCACTCCTTTTGCTTGTAGTTCATTTACAGTTGAAATTGATTTTCTATAACTCGGGAAAAAACATTTTTCAAATATCTTTATTTTCTAAAATAATTATTTTCTAAATTCATTTTTTCGTTTTTTTTTTAAAATAAAATTCTGGCCCTCAAGAAAATGTGCGCAGATAAATTTCTTTCCCCACACGTCATATACAGTTTTTACTGTTTTTTTGACAAATAAATATCTAAATATCTGTTTACATGAGGTCACCGCCGACTGAATGAGAAACGCACATTTGCAGTAGATACTGACCGTTTAATATGATATAGACGGCCGTGAGCAGCACACAGAACCCTGGCGGGGCAAGAACATAACCATTAAGCAGTAGATAAGTGCAAAGAAGAAATAAAATATTGTACGTGAATGTTATGAATAGCGTGTGGTGTGATCTATTTTATTGTATATTACCTTAATTATATAAGTGTATATATAATTATAAATACACTCCAGCTTACTGTCAGAAAGGCGTAGTTCGTCAGCTGTGTCCGTAGCGCTTGTGCTGCCTTCGGAGACAGCTGGTTGGTCAGATGCTGATTGACATCGGGACCATTCGTGTATTCTCGGTTGTGTTCGGGCCTTCACTTTCAAAACAACATTAGTTCCTAATTCTGCCGTCTGCAAATGTAAAGTGAACGAGTAATACATTAAAATTCATAAATGTCGATTATTCATCCAGTTCACAACATTCCTTTCATCTAACCCGAGCGGGAAAAACTCCCTCCCCTCCGATTGTCGTATAATGTTACTCGGTTAATGAAATTTTGGGGAAAAGTTAAATAAAAAAAAATAAAAAAACTTAGATGACAAGATCGCACTGCGCAGAATCAAGAGTCGTTTCGTACATCCTTTGAGGAAAAGTAGGGAGTTCTCTGGGTTCCGGCTCACTCTGACTTAAAATCGATGTTTCAGAAGGACACTGACGCATTTAAAGAAATTGCAATATCACAAGAGTCCGAAAACAGAATGCTTTGACATTATCTACTCAGTGAAATCAGTTTTGTTAAGTATTGGTCAAGACCGTAACTACAATTATGACAATGTTACCTCATATTAAACACTCGTTGCTTTTGGTTCATTCCATGCCGTTTTTTGTTTTTGTTTTGTTATTTAAGGTAGTAACAACTACTAGGTCATTAGCGTCCACTATTGGATTTAACATAATAGTATGAGGTTGAAACGATATGGTGATGATAGGGGATGAAAGGACGAACACATACAACCATGCCCGAGGCGGGACTCGAACCCGCGACCTCACGATCCGAGATCACTACGGCACTACTGATTTGCGATCTCGGCCACGAGGAAGACATTTCATGCAGTCTAATTTGGTAGTTGCATCAATGTTCTGGAACAGCGATATCCAAACTCAGGGCTACGGTATAATGAAATAGAATCCTCGCTTCTCTGTGCGGTGCGCTGAACACGACTTGAGTATTTATGAGTGCATCATAAAATATTTAGTTTTTTACTCGTTAATTCTACAAGTATTAAAATATTAATTTACACGAATTTCAATGGAAATTACAGTGAGGTACTACGAAAATTCCACACTAACAATACATATTACCATTTAACATTTTTATTACATAATTTCATTCTTGGACAATTTTAAATGTTTGTTCCATTATATATATGTATATATACACATATATATTGTACACACACACACACACACACACATATATATATATACATACATTATATATATGTACAAACCGGAAACCTGCCTTAACCGGAAAATTTCTCTGGCCCGTGAATTTAAATGGCATTTTACACAGCATAAAACGGAACCTCTCCAACGCGGAAACGGAACGGATTTTCATGTCCTGCAGGGAGGGAAATCTGAATAAAACGGAATTCTTGTGAATTTAATGCAATTTACAGTGAGACGTGAGATGTTCTTAATGAAATAAAAGAATCTGCAGGCTTGTTTTAAAATTCTCTATCCCTGCGACACGTGATTGAGTCGTGGCAGCTGGACATTGAAGGAGAGGAGTGTCAGTTGTCACCGTAGAATTGGGGTTGCTTGTCTCCCATGGCGTAGGGCCGTAGGATAATTCCTTCTCACCCGACTCTCTGTGCGTGGGAAGGTGTACGAGCATGGCTTCTATTCACGCATCTCCCTGCCCCGCGTTGAAAATCATAACCCCTCGACCAGATACGAATTGCGCAAGGCCATGCTTGTGTATCAGAACATCATAGTTCTGGGTTGTGACGCACTGTGCGTTGAAAAAAGTCAGGGAGCAGTCTGAATACAGCCCGTAAGGTGTGTATTTTTGAACTCAGAAGTTGTCAATAAAGAGGTTTAATATTCATTTATAGGTGATTTTTTCCATAAATACGTTCAACGTTAACATATTTTGATAATTATAATAAAGTCGTGCAATTTACTACTTTCAGGGGAGAAACTTCGATATCACAAACGTCATAAAATGGACAACCTTGTATAAAACGGAAACCTCCCTAAACCGGATTTTTTGTGTCCCGATCGATTCCGGCTTAGACATTTTACTGTATATAAGTATGTATATGTATATATATTGTGACCGTACTTACCTTTTCAGTAATTGTGGTAGCACATACCATAATTTTTATTTGTTTTGGGGCCAGGGATATCATTTCAGGGGGATAGCTTTGATATAAGTATCTGACATTGGATTGATTATTAACACAAAAACAATGGTTTATTACAAAAAGAAAATATTGATCATTATAAACAAATGGACTTGAAATCAACATTGACTATTGAACGCTTCATTATTAGGAATTACATTCAAATGAACACATCAATCTTTCACAACAATTCTGCTTCTAATCATTTATTTACCTTTACTTTATTTCTGAATCAAGTGGGAGCTCCCTGTCTTACACCACTCACCAACACGTCATACATGAATTAGTACAATGACAATGCGTGCTTTAATACCGGATACATGACAATACTGCTGAAATATCTACCATTCCACCCTCTACTCTGAGCGCCTGCTAATTACATTTCTGTCCCCCTCGCATTCGATACTCCGACGGCTATTCCGCCCACCCGTCATCTACATAACATGGATTCTATTCCTATTAAACTGAATAAAAGAATCTATCCGTAACTTATCTTACAATACCAATCATTCGAGTGCCACAGCGCCTGTCCCACGCTGTCGCCAGCCGGGGGGTGTCGACAAGACGCTCGCGGCCGTCCGTTGACCTTGAGGCACCTTCGCTACCGAGAGCTCGCTGTCTGATGCCTCGACCACCTGCCACCATTCCCAAACACTGTGGTCCGAAACACTCGGTCACCCTTCGCGGCGAGTTCGTTCGCCGAGCCAACCGACCACTCCTCGGCGATCGACTCCTCCTGCACGCGCCAACCTTGAATTTCCCGTGCTCGTGAATCAGTGGTCTTTTGACCATACGGTCAATATATATGTATATATGAATACTTCGTTACGTAAAATTTCACAATATTGATAGGTTTTCACATATTACCTACAGAGAGCTAAGAATAATGTAGTAGTGGGTACGTGTTCTCACCACATTTCTCATTTCAATAATCTACTGACGTGTTTTTCGCAAACAGAAACTTTGCTGTTAAATGTCTTCTTTTTTCATGACAACTTGCACCCATTTCATTGGCTATCTTTACGCTTCGGAATAGAAAGCAAAGTTACTTGATGAGATATACATGAAACACTATGACTATTACAAATTGAAACAAAACACGTTAAACTCATTTTTCCAAACTTCTATATGTATTTGCCACTCCGATTACAACATAGTCCATGCTTACGCCGTATGCACCGCGCATGCACCTTTCCACGAATCAGTAGCTCACGTTCCTCACCATCTTGTCCCCAAAGATGCAAGTCGTTCGCAGCGCTGCGATGTGTGGGAGAACTGTGAGAACTAGAACCAAAAAGTTTAGTTTTAGACTTGGGGAGTTGACACACCAATTCTCTTACACGGTGCACAGGGCTGAGCAGCTCAGGTGCCTCTTGTCTGTGTGTGTGTGTCTGTCTGTGTGTGTGTCTGAGTGCGTGCGTGTGTGTGTGAGCGAGAGCGCTGCGTGCGCAGGGGCGGTGGACTGCTGCGCGACTGCGCCAACGTGCCCGTGGAACGCGTGGCGCTGCTGAGCGGCGCGCTGTCCTGGCCTTGGACGCGGCCGCAAGACCTCGTGCAACACTTCCGCACCGCCTGCCCCTGACCGCACGGCCGCTGCCCGCGCCGCTCCTGCCCCTGTGCCCTGTGCCCCCTGGCGAATAAACCACGCGCCGCTGGGCCCACGCACTATGTAGCGTTTTTCTCGTTGGGAGGGTTCCCTGATTAGATCGCACTGGGGATTCGGAATCTCCGAAATAGACAGGCACCTAGGGCGGCAATCGTTTTGCCTTGGGGCGTGGGTTCGAGTTCCGCGGAAGGCATGGATATACTCGCCCAGAGATTGTGTCGTGACCCACCTCCACGGTCTCATAGAATCTCATAGAATCAATATTCGACGTGTATCCGGTTTTTGTGCTTGGTTGTCAACATTTCATTGGACATATCTCACAAAAATATTATACAAATTAGTGGTACTACAAAAGCACATACTTTCTCCTAAAATTACGGTCACCTAAAATAATGATACAGCAACTTCCATCCTAACACTTCAGCCATCACTTAAATACTCAAACGCTGTGACCTAAGTATTTGTGACGAAAGTACTTGCATGTTAAATAATTTAACATGTAATATTGCAAGAAACGATTGTGTTAAGAAGGGGACCTCTTTCGTCAAAATTGAAGGTTTAAAAACATTTTGAACGTTGCCTTCACATATGTCAAAATTAAGAAAACAAAAACTTTTAAGTTCGAAAAATTGTACCTGATATCAGTTGAAGATTTAATATCGAGGAATGAATTGCTTTGAACAAAAAATATTTTTGCAAAGCTTGCCTTGGTTCCGTCGAAAAAATCTCGGAAGTTTAGAGGAATTACACCATCATCAGCCATCAAACCTTTTAAAAGTAAAATAAATCTATAAATTAAACGACCAAAGCTGAAACACCATCCAGTATACTGGATTGTGAATCCATAAACGTTAGGTTAAAAACCTATCGCCTTTTACGAGTATCATTTAAATATGTATCTGGGAGAACCCAGACATTTTTGTAGGAAACAAAATCTCATGAAGCAAACACAAAACAAATTCAAAACAATCAAAACCTACGGTCTACAACGATAATCATCACGGCTTAACAATGTTCCTTCTTGGAACCAAGATTCAAACGTTGCAGCGTTGCCATTTAGGCAGCGTACGGTCTGATATTAAGTCAGCCGGAGTCACGATTATGTCACAATTATGCAAAAACTATTAATAACTTCTGAAAAGCACCACATACTTCCGTAATACTCTTAATACAATATTACTATTCCAATACGATCCGTAATATTCTTAATACAATATTACTGACTACTAAATCAGGCATCTACTGACTGTTAGCACATTTTTCTCGGCGCGGATAAAGTTGCAGTGACTTTCGCCCAGTTGGGCACTCTTTGTGGTCTTCCCGCGAAATTATGGGAGTTCCACGCTGCACTAGTGTGTTATGGGGGCGCGAACACAAAATTCGCACGTCCCAATTAAAAAATTAATTAATTAATTAATTAAAGAATTAATTAATTATTGTTCCCCTGCGCCTTTATGCATGGAGCACTCTCGCCCGTCACGCGGCTTCAGCCACGCCGCCGCCGCCAGCGCTGGCGCCGCTGCCGCCACCACCACCGTCGCCGCCCCTCTCACCCCACCGCCCAGCTGCCCCCCCCTTCCACTCGCCCGGTGAGAGCTCGGGGTGCAGTGCAAAGAGAGGCAGAGCCGGCGGAGAGAGAAGGCGACGGAGAGTGACAGGCAGCCTATCGCTGAGCACGGGAATGCTCAACAAAGCCTGTGAACGTTTGCCGTCAGCGAAGGGCATTTTTTTGTGTGTGTATTGGGTCCCCCTACTAGACAGATGTGTAAAAAGGAGGAACAGTTGTAATATGAGCGTAGTCTGGTTTGAAAAATCTAGACGTGTGTGCCTCGTAGGCTTCAACACATTCTGCAATGTTTATACTAATTACATTTTCTTACTGTATCAGTCATGCAGCCTCGCCCAGTTAGTGTGATTTTCATTTTGTGTTATCGCAGCATTGCAAGAGTTTTGAGAAATTGTTAAAGTTTTTTCTATTCTTTGACACTGACTACTTCAGACATCTTGTGAAATTCAACAAAAGTGTGGGAGATTCGAAAATTTAGTTTGTAAAGATAATCGGAGTTACACCATGTTTATAAGTGTTCTTTGCTCTATACAAGGAAATAAAACTAGTGGTGCTCAACAGCACATACTTTCTCGCAATGTACCAAACTCTGAAATTTTAGAAAATTCAGAGAGTTCACAGAAAATGAGTCTAGACCCATTCTTTTAAGCGTCTTTTCTTCTATCCGTGGGAAAACTAAGGAAACAAAATTGGAGCGTTTTATGAGAAAATATTTTTTAACAAATATCAAGCGCATAACTGCTCTCTTTTTCCAAAAAAATGTACATTACCCTTTTTAAAGAGCTATTTTTGAAAAATCTGTATTTTCAATTTTGTAGTTTTAAAATGATGACCTTTCTGCAATTAAAAAATGTGGATAGACAGACGAAAATAGGACTAGCACCATATTTCTTACCGTCCCTTATAACACTCAAGAGGAAATTTAAAGAAACATTTTGGAATGGATTTTTAGTAAATAACTGTTAAATATTTTTAAATTGCCTATAATTCTGACAAAATTACACGGAAACTACTCATATTTTTGAAAACTTGAACATGACCTTATTTCAAGATCTTTAAAACTCAGATTCCATTACTGAAAAATATCTACTTTCAATATTGTAGTCGTAGGAAGACCAGACCCCAAAAAATTGCACTTAACAACTTTTGTTAGTTATATTACCTTATTATTGTTATTATTATTATTGGTATTAGTATTCTATGTTACTGAGAGACTGCGTATTTTTGTTTTCGTAATTAGCTGCCACCGGGTTATAGCCAATTGCAGTTTAAATAAATTTATCTTATTATCTTATCTTAAAAATTGAAAGAAAAACATTTGGAGTAACTTTCGAAAAAATGTAAGTAGGTTTTTTAAAATTCGCCTTTATTTCACTCAAAATTAGTATCAGTAAAGAACGTAATAATTGGAACACAAAATAAATTATCGGTATTAGGATACACAAAATGTTTTTTAGATGAAATTGGAACGTTTTATTGCAGAATTCTATAAATTTCCATTACTATGAAGTAGATTCGAATAAAGTAACTAGTGGTGCTAAAGAATAGCACAGGCTCTTCTGAGTATCTGTAAAACCTTGTAACATACATCATAAGGTACACGTGCGTTGACTATTTTTGGATGTGGAAGAAAATTACCTTCAATTACTTTTATCAGTTCTTCAGTGGTAAATTAGTATTCCTCGTCACTGTTTCCAAGACAACTAAAAACAGTTTGCATCGCTGATTCTACACCATCGATGCCTAATATTGTGAATAATGAATACCATACCTTGTCTTGTAGGATTTAAGTTGGGTTTTGAACAATGTTAATGGGAGGACGGCGATCATAACGAAGGTCGCATGTCGAGGTTCTATTGCGGACGGTTCTCAAAAGACATGTGTGGATAGCACCAACACCACCTAGACACCAATCTAATGTATGCTTTGAGAGTCAAGTTATTTAGATGTGTCTATAAAAACCATTAAAATGTATTTTATAACTCCATATCATACATGTTCAATGCATTAAATTCAGTGTTTCATTGTTTTTCCTTATGTGTACCCAAAGTTTGTATCAAAGTGGTGGATAGTAGGGTAATGACACATGTAATGACCATTACGTTAATAGCGGTTGTTTCAAAATTGACGATTACCACTGGCTTCGAACTTGGAGAACCTGGAACTTATGCCTTCTAGTGGGGAGGATTCGAACGAATACATTTTATTACTTCCCCCTAATTTTATACTTAAAAAATAAACTGAAACAATCTTATTAATATTGACATTGCAATATTGTAACGTGAACTGATACAGTTTACTTTCTCGCCCCTACTCCACAAGAAGAGAAAGTATAGTAATCGTGCGCCTGAAAACGGCGATTTTTTAACAGAAAAAAATTTATTACCGGGCTCTCGTAATGAAAAAGTAGATAAACCACCTTCCTATTTATTGTAAATTACTTTCTCGAACACGTGCTGTCAAAATCCTTGCTTTATGGGCTCTTGATTACGAAAAATTGATTGTCGGAAAAACGTCTGCCTGCCCGTCCGTACTGTATCTGTGGTCGAAACTAGCGCCAATATCGTCTGGCCGATTTTCCCTAAAATTGATATTTCTAGATCTATTTACAGCAACTCGAGACCTCTGATATTTTGATTTTTGGAGGTATTTTTACCTCAACATTTTCGAGAAAATTTTAAAAATGTTGAGGCAAAAATACCTCCAAAAAAAACCTCCAAATTTTTGAATTAAACTTTGTCTCGGATAGTGTAACAGACGCTTAAAGAAATGGTGTTGGAAGACGCATAAAGGAATGGTTTTCGCTGAAATCCACTGATTTTTCGAAAATTGCAAATACAAAACTTTTTTCGGCGTCACCCTACATCTACAATATTGAAGATAGATATTTTTTTCCTCAATGAAATTTGTTGAGACATCTTGGAATAAAATCGTGCACAATTTTTCAAAAATATGAGTAGTTTTCACGTAATTTTATGTTAAATATTTGCAATTTTTAAACTTTTCTCAAAAACAGTTTCAATTGTTTCCTTTCCATTTTCTCCTCGTATGTATCAAAGGACGTTCACTAGTGGTACTACAGAATGGCACAGACTTTTCCGTATTAGTTTTCTATTTCCTTGGGTCTTCGCTAGCTATTTCGGAATTGCCACAAACTCTTTCTTGCCAGCTGTCATCTATCACCGCCAAAAGTACATTTTTTGTCATTTTCTTAATTTTTCGGTTTCCTTTTGGTAGAACGGAAATATTAATTTTAGAATATTAAAAAACACAAAACCCTAGTCATAAATGGCAATTTTCGTTTAAAAATTATGTGCCGTTTAAGAGAAAAAGACGTTTTAGCGCTACTAAAAATGCGAAATTTGAAGCTCATTTTCACATTTTCACATTTGAGTTTTCAAAATACTTTATTTGAAGTTATTTAAAGCACTTACACTCACAAATATAATAATGTTTACAAATTGCTGGTAATGTGCATATTAAAGATGTGAGAGATCTTTCAAAAAAATTACAATTATGTAATTTTTGAAAAAACAAAAAAATAACTCAAAATAAACTTTACGCTATACTAATGTAATTAGCACTAGTTACAAAAGTTTGAAGAAAAAATGTGTAGCCATATATGAGAAAATGGCGTTTGAGCGTTTCTGGAAATGCGAAATTTTGAGTTAGTTTTCACAGAAAACGGTTGTGTTTTCGAGAAACTTTACTTGACATTATTTAAAGCACATGTACACATAAATATAATAATGTGAAAAAATCGCCGCTAATGTAAATATTATCGCCCTAAGAAATATGTGAAAAAATTTACGTTTTTGTAATTTTTGAAAAAAACAACCTATAGAGCAATATGGCTTTTATGTCATATGATAGAGTACATTTACCACTTTCCCTACCAAAAGTTTAAAGAAAAAATTTGAAACCGTTTTTGAGAAAATCTTGTTTTTGTAATTTTTTAAAATTGCACATATTGCAGGCAATATTGCACGAAAACTACTAAAATTTTGAAAAACATTTACATGACCTTTATGAAAGAACTCAATATGCAAAACACATTTTATTTGAAGAAAAAATCTCTATCTTCAATTTTGTAGTTGGAGAAAGACGCCGAAAAAAATTCCAACTTTCACATATTTCGAAAATTCAGAGTTATCCGTGAAAATCGGACCTATGCCATGTTAATAAGTGTATTTTACTCTATTCATACAAGAATTTTAAAGAAAAAATTTGGAGCCGTTTTTGAGAAAATTTTAAAAATCCCCCGGCGGGGGGGCTTCATATAAAGTAGCTCCAAATTTTGAAGAATCTTTTTCAAAGTCTCAAAGCTTTGACTAGAACCAGATCGTCCGGGCAATATCCATTTTGGAAGAAATCGTACGTATGGTTTAGGCGCTAGCAGTGTTCACAGACGGACAGACAGACGGACGTTTTCCTTTAATTGGTTCTTCGGTATCAAGGACCTAGAAAACAGGGTTTCTCGCTACACCATGTGTTAGGGAATTTTTTTTCTTAATTTAGCAATGGTTTTATCCACTTCTTCGTTTTCACGTCCCGGCAATTAATTTTTTTCCGCCGAAAATTGGCCATTTTTTCGCGTAGCATTACATAACTTTCCCTATACTACGTATATCACTCCGTGTATACGTACGTATACGGGAAAGTAAAAAATGTTAGTCTCATCTTCGGCAAACTCTGCAAACATTCCGACTATAAAAATACATCCTTCCTAACACGCTACGTCAAGAAAACGCTAGAAAATGTGGTTTTGTACCATTTAATAAAAAAACTTTTGAAACGAAATTCCTTTAGTAAGCTACAGCTGGATATGCTAATACCTTCCCTACCTGTACCAAATAGATTTAAGGCGAAAAATAAAAGTTCGTAGAGTATGATAAAAGGCAAACAGGCGCACTACATTCGCATCACACATTATGCTGCAACACACATTACCATCGTTTCTTACTCCGAAACAATGCGTCCTCGACTGTGAAAACTATAAGGTACTCGAGTTATGTTACTTATGTCCTACTTAACTAATAATGCTACTGGACCACATACTTTCTGGTATTATTTGAAACTTTTGCAATTTTCGAGAATTCAGAGAGATCAATGGAAATACGATTTACGTAGATGATTCGTAGAACCTGAGAGAATTTTTTGCGCGTACTTTATTCGAGAAAAAATAATAATATTGAGTCCGTTTTTGAGAAAATAATTCTTTAAACAATACGTATATTTCATGCAAATTTATGTGAAAACACTCACAATTTTTTGAAAAATTTTACGTGATCTTATTTAGATCCAGGGAGCATGTTGTTGACTTGTTGCTTATTGTTATTTACACTATTTAACATTCTGGTACACGTGCAAGGCTTGTGACCCAAGTATGCGTGCTGTGAGAAGCAATCGCACAATGAATTAATCAATCGCGAAATTAATTAAATATCAACGTTAAACGATAAATCAAGTCACAATGGAAGTCACATAAACAACAAAGCAAATAAGTCATATAATAGGCTAAATCAAATCAGTCATATAAAGAATGAAAGTCACATAAATCAAGTCACAGGAAGTTATGGTTAGCCGTAACACAATATCTCTTGATAACTGCCAGAAGAAAAAGTAACCAAGTCCAGACTCGCAGTTCTTTTGCGTGCAAGGGACGATAAATAGAAGTTTAAGGAGTACAAAGTTAAGTGTGAAGGGACTTCTTGCAAGGCTTTCGCCCATATTCCCAAAGTGAATTGGAAAAAGCAGTTGTCTAAGAACGGATGGAAATGCAATTTATTGCAATTGGTTGATAAATAAACTAGCGGTGCGAAACACTACATGCGTATTTTAAAGTTGCAACTTTCGAAAATTCAGAGAGTACAACGAAAATGAGACATTCTTTTAAGCGTCCCCTGTTTTATACATTGAAAAAAATTGAAGAAATAATTTGAAGCGATTTTTGAGAAAATGTTTTTTATTCTTAAATTGCATTAATTTCAAGCACAAATTACGCAAAAACGACTTGTGTTTTTAAAAAGTTATACATGATATTTTTAAAGAGTTGATGAATTAGAACAGATCATGTGTTAGGCGAAAATCTATATCTTCAACTTTTTAGTTTCGAAATGTTAAGTTTTTGCAATTTTCGAAAGTGCAAAGATTTCGTCGGAAATGAGACTAGAACAATTTTTTACCGTACTTTGGTACATATTAGAAGAAAATTTAAAAGAAATTAGGAGCCGTTTTTGAGCAAATAATTGTTTGAAAAATATTTAAAATGTCCTATATTTCACATAAAATACGCAAAAACTACTTACACAACTATTTTCGAAGTAAATTGTACATGACCTTATTTCAAAATCTGCCTTGAAAGAACAGATTTCATTCGGAAAAATTCTATATCTTCAATATTGTAGTTGTAGTTTTAGGAAGTTGTAGAAAATTGAACTTTTGCAATTTCGAAAAATTCAAGGATTTCAACGAAAATGAAAAGGGCACCAATCTCATAAGCGTCTTGTACGCTATCTGAGGACGAAATTCAAATTCTTAATCCAAAAATTTGGATCTATTTTTGAGAAAACGTTGTGTATATTATTAACGTTTCGTGTAAAGTATCCTCAAAAATCGAAATACGTATTTCAAACTTAGAGGTCGTCGAGTTTCTTTCAATCGATCGAGGAATTCTGGAGAAAATCGGTTGATCGGTTTTGGCGCTAACGTTGACGACAGGTAGAGGGAGGGAGGGAGGGACAGGTTTTGCTGTCAATGGATTTTCCGCATCTAGGATCCAGAAAACATCCTGCCTACACAACGTGTTAGAGGAAGTAATTTACTTATACTACGATTTTTGTAGGAAGAGCTCTCAAGATAACTCAAATCCCATCTTCGCGATGGAATATGTCACGGCATTTCGCGTCTTTTCTCAGTCTTGCCGGTAGAAGTCGCATGATCGCAAGCACTGCTTCATACGGTCGCGATCGTGCGAAATCTGGCGGAACGACTGTGAATGATACGAAATGCCGTGACATATTCCATCGCGAAGATGGGATTTGAGTTATCTTGAAAGCTCTTCCTACAAAAATCGCAGTATAGGAACAAGATTGATCCATTTTTTTTGTTGCCAGACAACAAGATTTTTTTTGTCGAAAATTTTCGGTGAACGACTCCAATACTTTTCGTTCTTCTGAAGAAAGGACGAAAAAATAAAAATGAGGTTATTTATACATTGCATTTCATTTTTGTAGGGAAACTCCCTCCGCAGCAAATATTGTCAGAACCATTCAAAGTTGGGTTTCAGTGTAAAGTTATTTTCACTTTCCATACAGTGATGTACGTTGTGGGGATTGTTTGTATGCCTCCACTAATTTTGCTTCATTGTGATTGGTTGGATCTTGAGAAGATGTAATGACTGTGAACATTTTGTTAATGGTGGAGATTGGAGCAGAGATGTGTTCATTTGGAAGAACTTTGAAGATGCAAATCATTTGAGGTGTCGTTATTACTTTTTTGTGTATTCGAATTTTAACATCAGAAATTAATTTTAAAAAATACTGCAGATCGTAAAATTATTAGTCAGATTTCGAACAAGAGCGTGGTGCAAATTGACGGGGTACGCCGAGGGTCGTCCATTTGCAGAGAGTCAGGTATTTCTTGCTGGAGAGCATGGATTTCTCTTCAACAGGGATGCAATTAACCCACATTAGGAGCCGTATATATAATTTACACTTTCTGATGTTTTCAAATAAAGTAAGGAAGTCTAAAAGATTTGAACATGAGAAAAATATTGTACCTTGTTACGTAAGCTAAGATGGTATTAGATTCACTATCCATTCTTCAATCATGAAGTTTTGAATGTCTCCAACTGGGCAACTTAGCACCCTGAACAAGAGTCTGCTTTGCAGTGATACTTGTGCTGTTAGGAACGCATGTAGTACGAGCCTACCTCATGATGCAGTGTTGCCTCTGTCGGCCGCGGGGGGTCAGACTGGGACATGGTAAGCGCTATTGCCACCGGAGCTGTCCGCCGTGAACGTGATAATTTTATGCTATTGCCAATCAACATTCTGTGCTTTGATTAAAGTCATGTGCCTAGGTGTCGCATGATGATAGTATCTCTTGAATATTTATTCGCAACTGCCCCACTGATCAGAAAGAAGTAGGCAACTATACTGTTTTACGATAAGTTGTTGTATCGTTTGGGAAATGCATCGAGTAATAAATTTGTGGTGTATTTGATATCGTCTCATTTATGCTTTGAGAACACTTTGCATTACATATTATTTTCTTATTTACAATTTTTTGGCTTACTTTTTACTTTCTTGTATACGTACGACATAATAGATTATGTTATGCTATAAAAAATCGATGTCAATATAACTTATTGCTGGAAATATACGTCCCTAATATGTGTGTTTTCCTTTTTCGACTACTTCGTATTTGCGTAATATACAGAAAGTATTCTAATGCTACAGCGAGTTTATGACAGAAAAACGCATTCTACAGGTACCTGGTAATAAAATAGTGGATAATTCTTGCTTCTCCTATATGTGGTAAGTTACTACCGCTAATACGTATTGTAGTAAGAATTCACGTTTTGTGAGTACCTGATACCGAAAAGTTGGTTTGCGGAAAACGCCTATCCGTCCGTTTGTCCATTTCTCTGTGAACACTAGCCCCTAAAATGCTCACAAAAGTGTCATCAAAATTGATATTTCACGATGAAATGAATTTGGTTGATGTCTGAAGTCCTTTTGAATTTGAAACCGATATTTTGATTTTCGGGGTTACTTTATGGTAAGCGTCAGTGATATTTTCAAAACTTTCTAAAAAATGGTCCCAATTTTTTTTATTTCGTTTCTCGAATAGAGCAAAGTGCAGTTGTCAAAATTGAGCAGATACAAATTTCACTTAAATCCCTCAATTTTGAAAACTAAAAGTTAAAATTTTTTGGCGTTTTCCTTCAATCAGAATATTGAAGATGGAGACTTTTATCTTTATGAAACCTGTTAGTCAAAAGTAGACCCTTAAGAACTATTTTCATTAACACAGTTGAGTTTTTGAAAATTGAAAATGTTTAACTTCCTGTTTGAAGCTTCGGCAACATTTATATGCCAACTCAGGCTTTGGTGTAGGAGTAAAAAAAAGTTCTTGCGAAACCTAAGTACCTGACTGAATCCCAGCATTTGCAAAACGTTTTTGGTATTTGCAAACACTTTCATGGATTCATGTAGTACTACCTGGTGCCCGGCGCGTTGCTGTCGCAGAAGAAATAATTGTGGAAATATTTTTCTCCCTCTCTCTCTTTCCCCATCTCTTACCTTTCTCTCTCTTTCTTTCCCCAATCTCTATGTCCCCTTCTCTCTCTCCCTCTCTACATTCTCATTACAAATAATGAGGAAATATTTGCCGATGTAGCACTACTAATTTCAAAATGTCCATCAACCTGTTAACATTGTTAGTGCCTAAACCATCTCGTAGCATATCACTAGCATATAGCTACTTGTAGCATATCAAGACATTTATATTGTCCGATTGATCTGATGTCAAAGTTCCTCGAATTTTAATGAATTAAAAAAAAATATTGGTACAACTTTACATGAAGTTTCTTCATTTTCAAAGTTTTCTAAAAAAATGGCACAACATTTTTATTACTTTCTCCCATACTGCTTTCGCAGTATAGAGAATGTATTATAAATAAACGAGTAGTTTTTGCGTAATTTCTGCTTGAAGTTAATGTAATTGATATAAAAATCTCTAACGACTTTAAATATATTCTTTCAATATTTTTCTCGTGTGTAGTAAAGAACGGTAAATAATGTGGTGCTGGTTCCATTTTCGACGAACTTTCCGTAATTTTGAAAATTTACAAAATATTAACATTACAAAATTAAATTATTATTAATATTGAAGATATACCTCAGCACGTTGTTGCGGTCTGCAACGTCCTCCAGATTCTGGGCTCACGTGAGGCACGATCACCTCCCATTACACAGGTCGAAGATGGCGAGTGCGGATGGCTGTCCGTCAATCGCGACCATTCCTTCATCATTCGAAATTTTAACGCTTCCTCGTTCCTCATTCGTCGGTGGCGGTATGTCGCTGCGCTGTCACAACAAGCGGACAGGGGTTGGTGCTTCACATTGGTCACGGGTTGCGGGGGCGACGTCGCATTGTTGTATGTTATAAAACCCCTCTAGCTTGCCACATTTGCGCAATTTATGGGTCCAAAAGCAGAAACATCTTTTTAAATGTTCGTATGTGCAGTGTCTTGGCCCTGATGATTATTCCAGTGTAATACAATTTTACCAATGGTTTCTCCAGCAACAGATGCAGAAACCCAAATTGGGAAGCCTAATTTTGTTTTCTGACGTGGCCATATTTTCACGCAACGGACTGTTCAACAGTCACAACCAACACTTCTGAGCTGTGACAAACCCGTGTGCCACATACACGCGGTACTTCGAGGAGACATTTTCTTTTAAAGTCTGGGTCTTTCTTCTTGCCGCTATGCCTCAACTGTAGCGCTTACCTGCAGATTTTCCAACAGATTTTACAAATACTTCTTGAAAATGTACCCTTGAAAGTGAGGGCACGTATGACGCTTCAACAAGATGGATGACCTTCTCTATATGCGCGTGCGTGATTTTCTTGAGTAATTTCCTGCCAGACGGTAAAGTAGGGAAGCCCTGATTGCGTGGTCATCACCGTCACCAGATCTGATCAGCTTTTATTTATATTTTCTTTGTCCATATGGGAACATTTACGTATGTAAGACCTGTGAACAACAATGCAGAACTTCAGTCACTGATTTGTGGCTGCAGCACAATACGTGTCATACAAGGAAACTTCCGCGGAGAGAAGCAATCGGCGATTGGTCGATGTGAATATTGTATGGAGATCATTTCGAACGGCTGCTCTAATAAATCAAAGAAAGTTTGTAGTATTTTTAATGTTGATGTCTAAAGTACACGCATTTCTACTTTCTCGCCTTTGCGTCAGAAATCAGATTTAAATTGTAAACATCAAATTTGGGGTTGTAATACTACCAACCCTAACGGAATTAAATTACATAATTTTCTCGTTTCTAATAATGTACAAATACACTCACCCTCTGAACCTACTTAATATTCATATAATAATAATAATATTATTCCTGACATTCTTGATACTATTTTCACACAAAATTTTACTTTTCCTATAATACAAAATGTACTTCCTGAATTAGACTCTGACCATTTTCCAATACTTGTTACTTTATCATTTTCCTTTAATATTTCTTCTTCTACCTTCACACTTCTTTTTCAAACAATTAGGTGGCCTGACTTTCAATGCGACATTGAAAATAATATTAAATTGCCTCATAATATACAATCTACAAATGATATTGACAATTACCTATCTTATTTTACCTCTACAATACATAACACTACTCATTCGAGCTTTATACCTAAATTTCCCCCTTAGCCCCTATAACCCACTACCTTTTCGTATTCTTAATCTAATCAAAACTAAACACACTTTACGTCGTTATTGGCAAATAACTCGACGTCCTGATATTAAATCTAAACTGAACAAAATTTCGCGAATAATAAAATCTTGAATACATTTATTTAAATTTCATCAATATCAAAACTTTCTTCAACAAATACACCCTCAATCTAAACAATTATGGTATACAATTAAACGACTTTATAATGACAAAACTCTCATTCCTGTCCTACAAGACTCTTTCTCCACTGCCCTAAATGATCCTGAGAAACTTAAATTACTAGGCTCTCACTTCCAATCTTCCTTTTATTGCTAATCCAATGCATAATACTCAACTTCACAATCATATAACCCACTTCCTTTCCCTTCCTAATTATAACGTTCCACAGCTTATTCCTTTCATATGTCCTACTGAAGTTCATAATATTATAAAAAAAACTCAAAATTCGCAAATCAACTGGATTTGATCTAATTACTAATAAATCACTAATATTTTTAGGTAATAAATCCATTGCTGCATTACCAATATTTTGAATTCGTCTCTTTGCTTTCACTATTTTCCTAATATTTGGAAATTAGCTATAATTATCCCTATTTGTGAACCAAAGAAAGACCCAAGATTTCCTTCAAATTACCGGTCCACTAGTTTACTTTCTTCATTATCAAAAATGTACGAAACTATATTACTTCACAGAATTTATACATTCACTTCTCAAAATAACATTATACAATCTTCACAATTTGGGTTTACACACAAACATTCTACACTTCATCAGCTTTTGCATATTACTGAACACATAGAAAATTCTTTTTATTTAAAACAACACTCACTTGCAATCTTTTTAGATATAGAAAAGGCATTCGACAAATTTTGGCTTTATATTTTAATATATGATTATTACATAATATATATTATTATAATAATTTAATAATGTATGGTTTAATATATAAACTTCATCTTGTAGGTATTCCTATTTATCTTATAACTATTATTCAAAATTTACTATCTAACAGAAATTTCATACTTAAATATAATAATTCCTTCTCTCAAAAATTTAATATCTCTGCCGGGGTCTCTCAAGGTTCTTGTCTTTCTCCTCTGCTATTCAATATTTATCTATTCGACATTCCAAAATTCGCTTCTTCTAAATTAGCCCTTTTTGCAGATGATGCAGCACTTATTAACTCACACACTAATATTCTTCTTGCTAGAAATAAACTTCAAATAGATCTTAATCGTTATTCGGTGTGAGCCAACAATTGGAAAATCAAAATCAATATGGATAAATGCCAAGCCAAAATATTTACATTATGTAAGCCAATAACCCCTCCTCCCCTTCTCATTCATAACACTCCTAGTCCTTGACTTTCTTCCTCTTCATCTATTAAATATTTAGGTCTCCATGTGGACACAAAACTGAACTGAAAAATTCACATTACAAATGTTATACAAAAAACTACCATTAAAATACATAAACTTAATTCTCTCATAAATAATAACTCAACTCTTTGTGTTAAAACTGCTAAATTAATATACATTTCAATTATTAGACCTACTTTAACTTATGCTTGTCCAATATGGTCCAATGCAGCAAAATCAAATATACAAAAACTTCAAATTATTCAAAACAAATTCTTTAGAAGAATTCTACATGCACCTTGGTTTATTCACAATACACAAATTTGCAATGAACTAAATCTCCCTACAATCCATGATTTGATTAAAAATTCAGTCTCAAATTTTTAATACCCTTCCTTCATTACACCATTACACCATTTTTTAATCTTGGTGAAACTTATCCCTTTTCCCGTAGAATTCAATCCAAATTTCCTAAAGATAAATTTCATCCTCCGTAATTTTATTTATTTTCTCTTGCATGTTTCTTAGTCTTATATATTTGTCTAATTCTTAAAAGTTTACCTTCATAAATCCTCTTAAAGAGGGAGCTGTTAGTGTCCAAAACGACTGTCCACAAATTGTAAATTTCAATGCCTTGAAAGACAAATTGTCGAACAGGAAGTAATAAATTAAAAAAAGAAATCAGAGATTTTTCAGCAGAAAAACTCTTATTGTAGTACCGTGGTATAAAAAAAGTGGATATCTTGTTTAATGGCAGCGGTGCTCAGAGGCGCGCGCTTGGATTCCCTAACCGAGGTTTTCTTGCTTACACTGCACAGTAAGAAAACGTCTTCGAAACCCATGTTGCTGGGCGTACTTGTTTGAATTGGCCTCCTTTACCCCATTTTGTGCACTCTGTTCTGACACACCTTGTATACGTAATGCACTGCTGTTAAACATCATTGTGATTGGGATGGGTTCATTAGTGTATCTTCATGTTGAAATTTCAATTCTTAGTAACTTTATTTGTTTTTATCCCAAATGATAAATAACACGGAACTTTCATGTGAAAAAGCGAATCTACTTTTGATATTGTATTAAGTGTCTTATGATGGCAACAGTGGATTGAGCTGGGACGCCGATCGACATTATGAGGTCTGCTGCATCGTGCACGCTGCAGCATCCCATCCAGATGACTGCAATAGATACAGAATGTAAAAGTGGAGTTTGTGAATTCTATATTTTATTTCAAACGTCGCAGACTGCTGAAATTTAAAATATCTTATTCATCTTAAAGACAATTAAAATTTCAACATCTGGATGTACGAGAAGTAATGAAAAAAATATGTAAAATATTGATACGCAAGAATCTCTACGAAGTACCAAAACAAGAATAATAAAGATGTTCGTGATCTCATTTCCTTCAATCGGGAGAGAATATCGGGTGGCAATGAGATTCGTAGTGGCAGAAATCAAATACAAATTTGTTTCCAGGTTTCTGTTTATAGAAAGATTTCGGTGTCTAGAAAAGTGCGATTTGCATTTGGCCTCGCAAAATATATCAAAATAGTGTTGTGTAGAGCAGATAGTGCCAGTTCATTGCATAGGCAGCGTGAAGAATAGTTTAAAACGTATTAATCTCAGCCTCCCATACTCTTGATGTTGATATAGCGTACTACCATTTGCGACTGATTGGAGGAACAGTGAATATTCATGCTGCCATTTAATAGTAATTCGATGAGGTCTATTTACTATTTTTTAGCTCAGAAAATTTTTATTTTTTGCAAAATTTCCCATCAAAACTTACTGGCGCCAGCTCGTTTGTAGTAATTGTGCCTACTATTTGTTGACAGCATCAATTTCGTATGCTGCGACAGGCCTCTTCATCTGCTACATGCTCACTCTTACGTGCATAAGTTCCTTCAGTAATAAGGTTTCGGATTTTTAAAAAATGGGAAAAGTTTCGTTTATGAATATTTATTGGCTCGATTACTACTAAATAGTACGGAGAATGTATTGTAGTATAGCAGGAAAAAACGTCAATTTTTTGGCGGAAAAAATCGTTTTGTGGGACTCCGGTATCACAAAAGTGAATTTTCTTGCTCCAATAAGTAGTAAATTACTTTCTTGAATACGTAATGTGGTCATAACCCAAGTTTTGTAGATCTTGTTCCCGAAAATGCAATTTTCGGCAATCTGTCTGTGAACAACATTAACACTTAAACCGTACACAGGATGCTCAACGAAATGCATATTCCTCTATTAATCTGGCTATAGTCAAGGCCCCTCTAATTTGAAATTGATATTTTACTTGTATGGGGTTTCACGTGAAACTCCTACATTTTCAATTTTTTTTTCAAAAATGGCTTAAAAATGTTTCTTTCTTTTTTTATTTTTTGCTTGTATAGAGTTTGTTTGAATCATAATTGCGAAAATGGGCCTGATCCAATTTTAGTTGAACTTCATGAGTTTTCGAAATTTGCAAAAGTTAATGATTTTTTTGGAAGTTATCCTTCAACTACATTATTGAAGGTACAGATTTTGTTCTTCACGCAATCTTTTACCCAGTACTAGATCTTTAAATCCTCCTGCGTACACTTTATCAAAATATTAATAATTTTTGCATAATTTTAATTTATATAGTGCTAAAGTTATTTTAAGCACAAAATAATTTTGTATTCGAATATATATAAACATTAAAAGGCGAATGTTATGTATATTTATCTTTATAAGGCATTAGTTAAGTTTAATGAGAATAAGTTCTGAGCCACATTCATTTGTAAATCGATATTTGTGCACTTAGGAACGTAAAAGTGAGAAGTCGAACGTAAGAATGTTTATTCATTCTCTAACGTTACTCATAATTTAGTTTTCTCCGTATTCACTTGAAAATTCTTTAAAATTTAATAAGTTCAAAAGCAATACTGTTCGTAGGTTTGTGCAAATTTGTTTTTTTAAAAATAGTAATGGGCCTAAGGATAAAAATTAAAATCAAATATGCCGCACGATTCATTTGTTCAAATTAATTTCAATCGTTCACTTAAAGATCTCACCATCAGAGTTGCCAACATCAAGAAAGAAAATTATGGCGTATTGAGCGAAAAATGCCTTTGGGAACTGGAGCTTAATCAACGTCACCTACATAGATGAATTTAAGTGGCGTTGGTTTAATTTACGGCATACTCAATAAGATCGCAGCACCAAAATACGCAAATACACCGGTTTGAAAACTTCTTTGAATCTTCTGATCGGATCCAAAAACACATTATCAGTTCCCCATCAGGAAACCGAGATGCGTCGAATGACACCCCGTATGTCTCAATTGGTGCTCGGGAAGTGGAACAGGGTTCACGCACACTCCCAGTCAAATATTGTATGGGGATTACGTTCTCGTTACCAAAAATTCCAATAATTTTTATTTAATTTCGAATTACTCACATTGCTGAAGGATATCATCTTAAATGATTTATTCAACTTTATAACAAGTGAAACCTTTGCACGAAAGACGAACGATAATTAATAATCAATCACGAAACGTGAAGATCAATTATTATGAACAATTGGTTGTCAGTGATTTCTCAGTGCGTGGAGAGTCGGATAATGATTATTCACTCTGCTGATTCGATATTAAATGTCGTATGTGTGTGTGTGTGTGTGTCTGAGCGCCGCAGTTTGGCGCTCTGCGTCCTCGCTGCAGCAGGCTCTGCGCGCAGGCAGTGTGCACCGCGCCCCCCTCCGCCCCGCCCCCGCCCCGCGCACACGGGCTGCGGAGCGCTCGCTCGCAATCAATGAGCGCGGCTGCCGATTGGCACGCGGCCAAGCCGCAGGGCGCGTGCGAAGGCACCGCCTGCCTGCGCGCACGGCTTCACCGCCAAGGGTTGCAGCCATGGGGCCATGGTGGAAGTACTAGTTGAGGCATGTCTATTGTCCAGGAACGTGAAGGGGTGAAAGATCGTTGGACAAAGTTAAGGAAACAGTAAAAAATAAATGTATACGTTTTCATAAGATTGAACATTAATATTATTTTAATAATAAATTTAAATTGTATTCATATTTAATGAATTTATTTTGTATACTATTTTACCGGCCTCTTTGTAATCGTATTAAATAAACGGCGCGTGTCGTCCAATGTACAGTCGACTCTGGAAATTGTGAACCCGTGTAGTAAACTTTGTTATAATGAACCAAGTATTTCGAGTATTATTTCATGAAATATTTTTGGGGTGCTGGAGCTCTTGTAGATGGGGGTTTCTAAGCAACTACTTATTTTGATTCTAGTAAATGCGGTTCTGTCACGATCCACGTACATTACAAATAGACACTAGATACTTCGGTTGTAGTAAACTCTCCACATCAGATAGAGTGTACGTAAGAAATGAACGGAATTCCAGAAAAAAAACGTCTCGAGAGTAATTTTTGTACTATTCAAGGTGAATGAAACGGCTCGGAGAACGTACTACTCAGTTCATCTACGGCAATACTGTCGAACTTGAGTTTATCGACGCGAAGTGCGAGATGAAAACTAGTGAAATCCTATCCGACTAGAACAGAGCAAATGCTGTGAAACGGTCTTCCGGAATAGAATGAAACGAGAACTGAAGGAAGCCACAGTGCAAGTCTTTCAACAATGCACGAGTCAATCAAGGATATCGACTGAAGGCAAAAAAGAGAGGGAGGACAATGTAGAATTAAGTGTGGGGAAAGCACGATCGGAGAAGAATATGCAAAGATTATTACATTACGAATTATATTGGTCAATTATATTATTATTATTATTATTATACGAGTATTCGTTAATACAAAAGAAGCTGTAATAAAAGTATTATTATAAGGTTAAATTAAGGTAATGAATTTTAAATTCGCTTTGAATGGCTATTTTACTGTACCTCTGATATAAATTCAATAATAGTGGACATTCATTTTCTTTTACCTTCACCGGACATACTGAACCTCTGGAACAAAACCAAAAACTAGTGGTGCTACAATAGCACATACTTTCCCGCGTTATTGAAAACAACTACGTCATATTGAAATATTGCATTTTCTGCGCTACTAACATCTTAACTATTTTTTTAAAACGTCCGATTCAATCAAGAAACGAACAACTCTGTTTCCATCGCAGTGTTGTCAAAAGTGAATTCGCTTGGCTAATAATGTTAATACGGTAATTACAATATATGCAATTGACATCAAAATAATTACGAAAATTCTGACTGCTCACTCGTGAATTACCTTTATTTTTATGATAACAGTTCCGACACCGTTTCATCAGTTTTCCTTTTATTCATCACGTGGTAAATTTCTTTACCGATTAGATGATATTAAATGGTATACAACTAGGCACCAGAACTTCATACACTAAAAAAGTTAAAAATATGCATGCTGCCATGCACTTAAAATTGGGAATATACGCACGTACAATTGCACGTTAAGCCAATATATGAGCTTAAAACTAAGAATGCATTAAACAAAAAGAGTAACAGTTAACAATTTTTATAAGTAATCATTTTAGTCCCTAGTACAAAACGAGTAATAATAAAAGTTATATTCATAATATGTGTGGAAAGTTTCCGTTCGTGAGAGTTGTGTGAGAGAAATGGAAACTTCACACATTAAATACGAACAACATTTTTACTTTCCCGTATACATACGTATACACGGAGTGATATACGTAGCATAGGGAAAGTTATGTAATGCTGCGCGAGAAAATGGCGAATTTTCGACAGAAAAAAATTCGTTGCCGGGCCCTGATGTCCCCTGTAAAAAATAACCTCCAAATTTAAAATATCGGTTTCAAATTCAAGGGACTACGACATCAGTCAGATCGATCGGGGAATATCAATTTCGGAGAAAATCGGCTGAACGGTTTAGTCGCTAGCGGCGTTCACAGACGAACAGACGTTTTGCCGTCAATCGATTTTTCGGTATCAAGGAGCTATAAAACTTAGATTTTGGGTGCACCACGTGTTAGAGTATTTTTTTTTCTAAATTTAGCAACTGCATATATCCACTTTTTTGTTACCAGGCCCCTTTAATAAGAGTTTTTTCTGCCGAAAATCTGCCGATTTTCCGCGAAGCATTACATGTTTCCCTATACTACGGTATATACACCGTATATACGTACCTACACGGGAAAATAATATTGGTCCCCAGATATTTATTGTAACTGGAGTCGAATATATTTATACCATGAATCGGGTGAATCCGTTGGTATGGAGTTGAAGTTGGTAGAGTATTATAATGTAAAGTTTCAAATAATTTCGTCGATTTTGAGTTCAATACAAGAGTTAGATAATTTGTTCATTTTAGGTCGCATCAACCACTGATGTTATTAGCGACCTCATTCTCAGAATATTTACAATATCATACATTTACAAACACTTTACAAATACATTATCCTTGCATTACATTGTTGGTTTTAATTATTACAATGCATTAATCAAGAGGTTGAGCTCAGTACTTGATTACAGTATTTTATCTTGATTACAGTATATAGTATATTAGGCACCTTGATATTATCTATTTGTTTATGGTAGACGTAAATATTGCTATTTAAAGTTTAGATTTTATCGTCGATTCTTCAGTGATAAAGTTGCCAATTAGATCAATAACAGGTAGTTAATTTTATGTTAAACAAAACAAAAGTTAGGTTAATGAAAAGTGTTGAGGTTTATTTCTAGTTATTCATCATTAACTAGCTTCAGATTAACTGCAAAATATTATTCGTGGTGACCCATTTATCTGGTAATGTAAAGGCATTCCACGCATCCGGCTGTGGCAGCTCAGAGTCAGCATTGCTGTTGCCTCTGTGGCCTCCAGGGATGGGAGTTCAAGCTTCAAACGGGGGCGGATTTCAGCCCTTCCTACAAAGCTCTGTCGGGTTCAACCACAGTGTAGATAAGAATTCCAGCGGCTGGCTGGCCGCTGTGATTGGTAATTTCCCGTGGTTTCTCCGATCAATACCAGACGTACAGGTCGGAGTCGGATCTTGTGTGGATAGCAGCGCAACCTTCGGGAATATAACATGCACCATATTTATGGGGGCTACATGGGAATTGTTTACGCGCTCAAAAACAATATAATTAATTAACAATTCTATATATTACGAATATGAGAAAGTAAAAGTAACGCACATGTAGCAGTCACTTCCGAAGACGTTCAAATTCATGTTAATTGAAAAACATTTCTCAGTGGAATTTCCTCTGACTGGTGGTAAATTAGTGACCCGATAATGGTATTTCCTAAAGAACTGAAGTCGTTTCCTGTATTTCGAGATCTATTAACAATTATGCAATAACTGGGAAATAAATGCTGGAATTCAACTTCCCAAACAACTCGCCAAATCTTTACAATCGTCTTTCGAAAGACATCAAATAATCACAGAATATTTCGTGAGTTAAGAAGCAGCTTTAAAATATTCCCATATTTTTGCCATGTACTATAATGTACTCCCGAGGGCTATGTAATGTTTACGTTTTACCCTAGACTTTTAAAAAAATTCTCATTTTCCATTTGTATCTACTTTTATTAATATGTTAATGTAAGAACTATCTGACCAAGTTTTCAGAAAATAACGATACAAGAAATGTGTGAACCTGCAACTCTGAAGTATTTAGCAACATAGAGCTTGTCTCTATCGGGGACGTACCTCATCAACGGAGATACCTGGAGGAGAAACTCCCACAAGCCGACGTGCAGATCTGAGCGTGATTTTGTATTCCAGAGGACGAGGAACACAGTCACCTCCCGGGATATAGCAAGCACTATTCTTACAGGAGTTAACGCGCCTGGAAATACAAAATAATCAATTACCGATGCAAAAATCCGTTCAGTTGAATTGTTTACAAAAAGGGAATCGTGGTCACTAAAATGCTGAGAAGTTTTGATGATAAGAGCATTGAGGCTATCAATATGAACACTGAACATATTTTTCGTGTTATTTTAAAAAAGTGTAACGTATTGGAGTATACTATTGCACCTATATGATTAATCGACCTACCCTCTTAACGCAATTGTAATTTTCAGAATCAGGTGCCCATTTGTGGTCCCCGGCAAGCTATTTCGTTTTAACCGCAACAAACCAACACACTAATGTGAAAACAAATTAGCAGCTTAAAAAATGTTAAAGAGCTAAGTAATGCATTTATCACTCTGGGCCTTATATAACCAAAAAAATAAAATCATTCATACTACCCGATATAAAAAAATTGACATAATTTTTTTCTGAAGTTCTGAGCTGTTCTTTTCCAGCACAAATTTTAGAGAGGTGGGCTCTCAACATGGGTATAAACAACTTGTGTGATTGTGATATTTTATTAACAAAATAGTATTTCGTTCTCAAACTATCTTTCTCTGACAGTAAAAAAATAACTTAATTTCATATTTTTTTAAATGTTAACAAAATATAAAGTTATTTACATATTTCGTATCACAAAATGTTATATCACGATCGTAACCTATTTGCCTGAACGGTATTCAGCTATTAAAGATTTTACTCATATTTATAGTTAGTACAAAATTCACGTCTCAGGCAATCATTTGAAGTAAGAAGTGCATAAGTTTTACTTTCCATTTTTTACGTTTTGGAGAATGGTCTGTGGCAAATAAAGCCCCTACCTAATTAATCGTAAGCGTAACCAGTATCACAGGTCTTCGTCTAGACACGGACACCGATTTTCTCGTACCAGTTAGTTTCCTAACCTTTCCTTCCTTCCTTTTAGTCTGGGATAGCTTTTCGCTTTGCCTCACCCTCTTATCAGCAGCTACTTGTCGGCGCCCAAAAGTCATGTCTTTTAATATCCTGGTTCCCTAATAACAAAATTAAAATACAGCTTTAAAAATATTGTACAAGAGTGAAACCTGGTCCTATTTATAAATTTCCATTAAAGATTTTGAAGCCGTTTTTAAAAATATGTTGTTTGCGCAATCATGAAAATACACAATTTTGGGTTCATTTTATTTTTACAGAATATTTCTGAGTTTTCAAGAAAAATCTTTGAAAATTATTTAATGGTCTTGCGATGACAAATCGAATAACGTACAAACAATGAGAAATTATTTGAAGTAATTATACCCACAAATGTGATAATGTGAAAGAAATACCCGTTTTATAAATAGTAAAGACGCGCGCGCGAGATTTATATTATATGTATATATGTGTGTGTGTGTGTGAGTTTTTTGAAAAAGTAAAATAATACACCACAGTGACATTTATGTCATGATATTCACAGTCAGTTTAGCACCACCCGTACAAAACATTTTAAGAAAACATTTGGAGCCGTTTTCGAGAAAATAGCGTTTGAGCCTTTCTGAAAATGCGAAATTTGAAGCTCACTATCACAGAAAACGTTTAAGTTTCTTGGGAGAAAGAAGTACTTAAGTACTCACAAGAGCCATAATGTACCCAGCTTGCCGGTAATGTAAATATTAATGACGTGAGAGGGATGTCAAAATAATTATATTTGTGTAATTTTTTAAAAACAAGCGAACAAAAGAATGCAGCGAAATGCTATCTTCCGCCTGTCTTTGGCACTATCCTATAAAACGTTTGAAGAAGGAATTTGAAGCCGTTTTTGAGAAACTTTTAAAAATCCCATATTTTACTCACAATTACGAGGAAACAACTTATATTTTCAAAAACAAAAATGTTCATGATGTTAACTAAGGAACTGATTATCGAGAACAACTTTGATTTAATTAAAAATCGACAACTTCGTTATTGTAGTATTTGTAGAAACACGTCAAAAAGCAATCCAAACGGCCCGGAATACATTTTGTAGTTTTCGAAAATTTAGAGTTCACAGGGAAATCGGTCTTATATCATCTTTATACATGTATTTCACTCTATCTTTACGAGAAATTTACAAAAAAATTAGATCCATTTTTGAGAACATTTTTAAATTGTTATTGGAGCTTAATGCAAAGTACCTCCAGAAATCAAAATATCCATTTCAATCTTAGGAAGCCTGGTGTTCATTTACATAAATCGGGGAATATACATTTTGGGGAAAATAGGTTCAATCGGTTTTGGCGCAGGCAGACGGACGGACTGATAGACGTTTTGTTGTCAATCGACTTTTCGGCATCAAGAACCCACAACACATGGATTCTGACTTCACAAAGTGTTAGAAATAGTAAATGACTACATATAGACACAAGGTTTATCCACTTTTACGCTACTAGGGTCCGGCAATAAGAGTTTTTCTGTCCAAAATTCGATGTTTTCCGGCGCACGAATACCAAACTGTTTCTTTGTACGAACTAAAGATGATAAAGAAAAGACTGATGTTCGTTTCTGGCCTAAACTAATTAGGATACTCCCCATTAAATTACGAGGTCAAGAAAATCAGCAGGTGTTAATTACTTTTGCAATATATGACTGGTATACACATCGACTTCTGAACACAATCAAATCAATATGTATGTAGTGCTGCATGAAATAGCTTGCAATATTAACTATCACAAACTCTCACGACTATAATAACATAAAAACTTAGTGATACGTGAAGCCCATGCGTTTTGAAGTTTTCACTTCTATCAGCATTCAGTGAAATAGAGTAGTGTGAATTTTACGTAACAAAGAATGTTCATGTATCACTCATTTTTTCACAATGAAAAGAAACAAAAACATATTCCGGAGAGCGTGGTTACCCATCCACCTTCTTAAAAATTGAATTATAATGATGCTACTTGGGACCATTGATATGCTCATTATATATAATTGTAAAAGATTTGTTTTGGAAGATTTGATTATCTCATCAGCGTCAAGTTAACGATAGCGCATTAGGAAAGTTCACGGTGTTACGAGGATTGGTTTTGCCTAGTGGCAGATTGGTGGTGTAATTAAATGTTATGGTCAACACTGTCGCTTTCCACCTTTAGGTAGCAACATTAAAATGTCGATCGATTCGTACGGAGTAAGCAATCGACAAAATGACCTTAAAGATTAACTGACACGAAAAAAAGTGTAAATAAATGTAGTAGCATATTAAAAAATACAAAAATACGTAAACTATTGCCTGGGATCCCGCGAAGCATCGAAGGAGTGGGAATCGTCCCCCACACACATTGTCAGATAAGTCGAGCTTAGCCAGACCGCGATAATTGAAAAGGTCATTGGAAAAATACTTTTTTCTACTCCCATTATATCATTCTGTCATGTGATGGCTGCAACCTGTTGCATAATGATAGTCATTATGATACAGTTTTCATTATGCTACAGGTTCTTGACCAATCACAGAGACGCTTACAAACCAAGTATTTGCACTTCATTAATAATTGAGAATCGCTGTATTAAATGTTTCGTTCGAGTGTGTCTATTAAAATTGCATTTAATATATTATGCATTTCAGTTTTAATTTCTTTTATTAGTAGTAATTTTTACGTGAAATATGATATAAAATAAATTGAATCGTAATTTCACTTTGATCTTATTTGACTAGCGCAGTGGTAGTTATTGCAGAGAACATTTGAGTGAAGTTAAGATCTGAACGCAAGTAATTTTGTATTATATGTTGCTGATGTGTGGTTGTCCTTAAAAACCGGTCAATTCTCTAGATATATTCTTAAAATATCTAGTGAATGGTGGTTCTTTCTGGTGATGTTGACATTTCCAGGAATAAGAGAAAATGCGAAAAGATGGCCGTCGTAATATTATTGCCGCAACTTCTGTAGTCCGTCGCAGGCAGTCTGGTAAAATAAAGCCACCTGCGTGGGGTAGGGTAGAGAGGTGTCCGCTAGGTGGCTTTGGCTGAATCCTGTATGTCGACTGTCACGAAACGATTCAGTAGAGAAGTTTAACTTATAAAAGTTACCATAAGTCGTAGAAAAAGCACCGTATGAAACTCGATGTAAGGATTAATATACTGGTGTGAAGTTTACGATACTCGCTCGTTCCTCATTCTTATCGGAATATCACACTCCATTTTATCATTTCATAATGTACTATTATTACAATTAGTAATACGAGCACTACAAAAGCATAATTACATTCTGAATAACGTTGAATTACCGTGTGTGCTAACTCTTTCTACCAGATATTCGGATATGGATTGATTGACTATTCCGAGCGCGACAAATGCAATGATTGTAGCTTTAGTCATGTACGTGTAGTGCAGTTGTATCTAGGGATGAAGCCGTTTTCTCTCTGCTACAATGTGATATTCGTTGACAACCTATACGTCAGTGTGCGGGATGTTTCCTTCTTAAGGTATGTCCGCCAGCGGGACACATTCCCAGCCGGTAAAAGCTCCACGCTCCCGGCGGGTCTTCTAATATGTAAGATCAGACAGGGCATAAAATGCATGAGTGTAATGTGAGAGGAAAGGACAAGGATGAGGAAGGAAAGATCACTTGCGGTCCGGGACTCTTTAGTTGGTGCTGCTCCGGCTTTCGTTATTGATCGGAGAAACCACGAAAAAAAATACTGTCAACAGAGTTGCCAGTCGCAAGAATTGTACTTCAGACGGGTATTGAATTCGACCGAGTTTCTATTTCTGATTAATGGGCGTACTGTGTAGTTATTTAAATTATCTGACCCATTTTTTACGATTATTCAAATTAATATTGTGCATTATTAAGTATTTATTTAAACCAAGTTTCTTTCCTAAGATTGTGATTGTCATTTAAAAAGGAAAAGATTGTTGGAAACGGAAAATCAGACTGCACTGAAATGAAAATATATACGATGTTTTTTTTTGTTTCACTTCCAGATATGTTCTCTGGCAAGACCCGCTTCGATATTGATGACCTGTTAAGTAAGGGTTGATATGGCCTTTCGAAGCGATAAAGAAGCGCAACGCATAAGCAACAAGAAAATTGTGCTGAAGTGCTCGGAGAAGAAAATCGTTTCTTGTATGAATGGAGATACGAATCCATTGATTGATTCGTTTTCGGGCGCGCCAACTGCCAAGATAATTAGTCCTGAAAGTGTAGTGCATGTTTTATCGCGAGAGGTGTCTGTGATCTCTTCCCGCTTGATGGCAAGACCCATTGCCGACGTACACATCGGCTTGCGCAGTTTTACCCAACCGGGCATTTACGACCGACATATGTAGAAAAGTAGAAGTGTAGTGTATGTAAATGTGTGATAGGACAAGGAAGAGAAAGGAAAGATCGCGCGCGGTCCGTGGCCCATTTGTTAGAGTACTGTCCCGGCATTCACTTTGTGTTAAAAGGAGAAAGCACGGAAAACTAGCGAAAGGAGAAGTCGGCAGCTAGAATTCTCCTCCAGACAGCAGCTGAACTTGACCTATAGCTATCTAGCTAGTGTCGAAAATTCTACTACCGTCGGAACTCGAACCATTGGACCTCTACGTCACAGGCGCTGCTGTGACATCAATTGATGCTCTGAGCCACCAATGCCGGTATCAATCCATCAGTAAGCAAATTGGCAGGTAGTAAAATAAAAACGAATTAAACAAAACACTTTTGTTTCAACTTAAGTTAAGGTAAATTGTTAAATTTATGCATGCATTTATTAATTTGCAGGAGCCGTTTCTGCTAGAATTAAAAAAAAAATCATTTATTATCCTTGTTCGACAAGATAATGTCTTTCAAGGGTTTTAGATAACATACACATAATAGCAGTTTTGAACTTAAATCTCTTCATCTCTTCATGTGTGTCCAATGTTTGGAGAAAATTGTAGTAGAAAAAACTAAGGATACCCAGGAAGAGTCCTTCAGAAAAATGCATAAAATATTTCGAGTAAAAAATACATTTTAAATTAAGAGATACTTGAATCTGTTTTATAGCTAATTAAGGAGAATGTAGTAGGTCTTTAAGTTAGAATATTAACTTTTTAGTATTATTTAAATGTGTTTCATGAATGGACGCTATATGAATTTATCATTAATACAATGTTTGAATTAATTAATTTGACGAAATAGTCCATTAGTATTTCAGTTTAATAATTTTATTTTATGGTGATCCATTATTGATTATTCTTGGAAATCATTCAATTATTAATTGTTGAATTTGCGGAATTAATATATTTAAAATTTGGATTGTTATACTTGGAATGTATTTATTAAAATCTATTGTAGTAGTAGAGTATGGAGCAAAGTTATGTTCAAGGAACATTTGTTTTTTTTTGATAATCCTCGCACCGAGGTACGTGGCTCAGTCCATCAACTGATGTCACTGCAGTGCATCAACTGATACAACTGGAGTGCCTCTGGCCGGAAAGACCTAGGTTGGAGTCCCGACGGCGGCAGTATTTTCGACGCTAGCTTTTCAGCTAGGAAGAATTCAGTCGCTGTGGTGGAGAGTTCTGGCGGCCGGCTACTCTTATCGGAATTTTCCCGTGTTTTTTCCGATCAATGCCAGGCGAATGCCGAAGTAGTACCTAACAAACGGGCCACGAACCTAGTGCGATCTTTCCTTCCTCTTCCTTGTTCTATCTTCACTCCTCACATACACACACACTAACACGCACTACACTATCACACATGCCGGGAGACCTGTCGGGGGCATAGAACTTGAACCGGCTGGGGCGGTGCCCGTCTGGTGGGAGATACCTGAGTAGGGAAAACCCCTGTAGCCGGCGCCGGATCACGCCATCCAGAGGGGGAAGATCACCGCCACCTCCCGATGAAAAAGCATGCACTACGCGTACGGGCCTAATGACCACAGTAGTTGACGCGCCCGGAATCATTAACAATCAATCGATCGATAACCCTAGCTTCCTTTTTGTGTCACTGCACTCACCATGACGTAAAGAATTTTCATGTTGCACATTAATGGTTTGATTAGAATAGTTACCTTGATTTAATTGTTGGAAATATAATAAATATTGCTGGGCCTGCTGTAATTGAAGTTGGATTTGCTGTGACTATTGATGAATCGTATTTGTTGTTCTAAGTCACAAATTTTTGCGCTTGCAATAAGTCTTCATAATGTACGGAATTATTAACTATCGGTATACTTGATTCATCAGTATAGTCTTTATTTACTATAGACAGCTGTTGATATGAGCTGCCCCGTAGGGAGCAGCCAATGTTGTCCAATTTTAACACGTTATTTTGTTATTATATTTGTTATATATTTGTTGTTGTATGTTTTTATATTTTTTCACTTCACTAAAAAAATAACACTTTTTCAATTTTAAATGTATATCACTTATCTTACCTTCATAAGGAGTAGAGGTCAGTAATGAACTTTGAAAGACGGTTACCGTGAAAGTTCGCAACTTTCGCTATCACACAAGGAGCAAACAAGGTAGACATAGCGGAGTTGGGAACGTCCGCACACCACCGCTGCTAAACAAGAACTATCTGCTGGAATAAATGCGAACCCATTGACAAATCACGTGGCTTCTGTGAATGGAGAAACTCCAACTTTTACGCCACCAACTGCTACGCTATCAAAATCAACGCAGAAAGATCGTTGAAGAAATCATTGGCCAGTGGTTCTACAAGAAAAATAATTAATGTTTACCTTGAAAGTATGATGAAATGTCTAGAAGTGAACTCTAAAGAGCTTTGTTGCTAGAAGAAGCTAATTATGTAAAAATTTAGAAAGAAAACTTGTTTACAAAAGAAATGAGAGAAATTGAAGATTCTGAAGTAATTAATATTGATATTGTGATTACATTACTTTTCTGAAAATCGAGAATAATGTTTACTTACCCTGAAATTGTGAATTACATTTTCAAATTCACTTCTTCTCTGCTGCCCTGTAACAGAAAATGTTTATGCCCACTTCCTTTATGTCCTCAAAACCCTCATCTTTAAGCACTTTAGTTCTATTATGCCAAACATTGCAACTTGAAATTCTCGTAATTGAAGGAATCATGTTATTTTGCATGCGGATGCGTGTTTGAAGAGTAGGAAATCTTTGCTTAATTTGCCCAAAGCATAACTCTTTCCTTAAAACATTTTTTATAAGTTACTTCAGTTCTTCGGAGAATTCTGTTTTGAATACAGAGTCCAACTATGGTGCAATTCCATTTCCTGAATCTTCAAGCAGAACGATTTTTTCTGTTTCTTGCCATTATAGTACAAACTTCAGAATTTCCCCACATTTTCGAGTCATGAACAAATCCCGGTCAGTATACGTTAACGCTAGTAAACATTTATGTAGCATGTTGCTTGCACGCTGAAGCTATGAATTCCCTTCCTATTTATTTACTCATCGTCGTGCAAATGATGGTTTAGTTCAGGTGTGGTTTCTTTACGAGTACAATCCAGAGCTCCTATTGCACAGGGAAAATTAAATTTTACCTGCCAGTCATCCATTGGCTTGGCATAGACTCAGAATTGAAATGAAATTGAATGTATTTATTTGCTTATGAAAAAATGCATTTAGACATATTATTGATTGATTGATTGATTGTTCGTGATTCCGGGCGCAGCAATCACTGAAGGCATTAGTGCCGTAAGTGTAGGGCGAGTTTTTTCATCTGGAGGTGGCGGTGATCTTTCCCTGCTAATGGTGAGATCCGACGCCGACCTACCTTCGACTAGCAGGGTTTTCTCAACCAGGTATCTCCCTCCAGAGGGGCACCGCCCCAGCCGGGACAGGCTCTAAGCTCCCGATCCGTCTCCCTGCATGTGTGGTAGTGTAGTGCATGTTAGTGTAAATGTGTGTGTAAGGGGTGAGGACAGGACAAGGAAGAGGAGAGAAAGATCGCGCGCGGTCCGTGGCCTGTTTGTTAGGACACTGCTTCGGCATTCGTAGTCGCTCTGATCGGAGAAACCACGGAAAACTACCGATCAGAGAATCGAGAGATCAGAGAAACTACCGATAGAATTCTCCTCCAGACAGCAACTGAAATCCACCTAGCTGAGAAGCTAGTGTCGAAAATCCTACCGCCATTGGGACTCGAATCTAGGACCTCCCGGACAGAGGAACTGCAGTGACATCAGTTTATGACTGATGTCAGTTGAGATGCACTGAGCTATCTCTCCCGGTGACATATTATTGAATGCGCGAAAAATTAGTGGTGCTACAGCATGGCACACACTTTCTCGCATTAGTTGTCTATTTCCTTGGTTCTGGGCTAGCTATTCGGAATTGCTACATATTCTCGCCAGCTGCCATCTATCGCCGCCCAAACTACATTTTTTTTACATTTTCTTAATATTTCAGTTTCCTAATGGTAGAACGGAAATATTAATTTTAGAATATTAAAGAGCAGTAAATCCTCGTCCTAAATGGTAATTCACTTTGAAAATTTGGAGCCATTTTTTAAGAAAATCGCGTTTAAGCGCTAGTAAAAATTCGAAATTTGAAGCTCTTTTTCACAGAAAATGTTTGAGTTTTCGAAACACCTCATTAGAAGTCATTCGAATCACTTTAATTTACAAATACAATAGTGTTTACAAATTACTGGTAATGTGCATATTAAAGGTGTGAGAGATTTAAAAAAAATATAATTTAATACATATATATATATATATATATATATATATATATATATATATATATATATATATATATACATACACATATATGTGTGTGTGTGTGTGTGTGTGTAATTTTTGCAAAAAACAAAAAAAGCAGAATGAACTTTACGTAATATTAAAGAGTGCAATTTTCAGTATCCGTTCGAAAAGTGAAGAAACAATTTGGAGCCATTTATGAGAAAATAGCGTTTGAACGTTTCTGAAAATGCGGAAATTTTCACAGAAAACGGTTGAGTTCCCGAGAAACGTTACTTGATACGATTTAAAGCATGCACTCGTAATTATAATAATGTGAACTAATCGCCACTAGTGTAAATGTTACGACGTGAGAGACAAGTAAAAAAAATACACTTTTGTAATTTTTGAGAAAAACAAAGAACAGAGCCATATGGCGGTAATGTCTTCTCATAGAGGACATTAGCACTGTTCCTACCAAAAGTTTGAAGGGAAAAAAATGTTTTTTTCTTGAGAAAATCTTGTTTTTGTTATCTTGTCCATGTAAAGTACCCCCAAATTTTGAAGAATGTTTTTCACAATTGTGGCGCCTGATTGGAACCAGATCGACCGGGGACTATTCATTTTGGAAGAAATCGTACTCATAATTTAGGCGATATTGTTCACAGACAATATAGACAGACGGACGGACGTTTAGAGAAGAAAGACTTTTTCAGTATCAGGGGACTCCAAAACGTGTATTTCCGTTGATAAGTCGAAATCGACTTTCCAAAGCATTACACCTCTTTCCCAATACTACGTATATTTGTATTACTCCGTATATATGTACGTATACGGGAAAGTAAAAAATGAACTTTGATAGACTCCAATTTATTTTGCCACAACGCTCTGAAATCCAGTAACTCCTATCTGAGAGAAATTGCATTTTTTAAACATTACTAAAGCACAGCATCGTGTTTCGTTGTTTTCATTAAAACAATTGTAGCTCAGCCACCGTCATTCTCCTTTTCAGACCTGGGGAAAGTTTCAATATTCCTCTGATCAGATTGCTGTCTCTCTTTGTATATTTTTTTGTTTGAATTTGGATTAATTTAGGCATTTGAAACTTTTTCCAAATACATGCGAACACAATACCTTTCCGCAAGACTTCATACTTGAACCTGACCTTTAACTTTCATTATGAACGTCGGTAATCATAACCCCACTTTGAGTTCCTAAGCAAGCTATGAAGGTCATTCAACAAAATTCGAGCAATTGCTGATAAGTTTGAGCATTCACTCTATTATTCATACAAAACTGGAAGTAATTGGTCCCGTTAGAGAAAATGTTTGTAGCAAACAGTTTGCTATTCATACCAAGTCGAGAACGTAGGTACTCTAACTTGAGTAACGAGCTGCTCGTTTTTATTCGCACTACCCAATAATTGGACACAGTAAGTGCATCAATGAAAGTTGATGAGCTTATGAGGAGAATCTAGCAGTCTCTACGTCAGTCAAGGACGGACAATAAGGAAAAACGCTTTACAATGAAGGAATGCTCATCATTAACTATCGTGTACTTAACCTGCATGTTAAACTATGCTCCATGATGAATAACATAATGGATTTTCATTGCCGTCCTGTACGCTTGGCGTAAGTCAGTTGAGCAATGGTACTGTACTATGATTCTCCGGGTCTGGCCCTGGAGGTGACAGGTGACGAACGGGAGTGGGGCCGCAGAGTCGAGCTCCGAAATTCACAGGAGGGTGGAGGGAGAGAGGGAAGGAGAGGGCGGAGAGATGGTAGCGAGAGGGAGATAGGGCGGAGAGAGGGAAAGGGAGAGAGTAAATAGGTCGTAGGCATTCTTTGCGCAACAAGTACAAACTAGTAACGCTACAATAGTACATACCTTCTCGTATCATTTGTAACTCTGCGTATAAACTACAGAAAGATTACGGACTATACTTTTTACAAGAAACCTACATACAAATCCGCATTAGTGCATTACTGCTGCTCATGGACTGATCTCCACGAGCTCATGAATGAGATTTAAGATGGAAAACAGGCGTTTGCAGATTACGGCATATTTGGATTATCAAGCGCACTATACAACCTCCAAAACACGCCGCAGCACACATTACCAAAATATGCCGCAGCACACCTTACCATCGTTCCTAATAACTTGGTAAAGATGCATCCTGAAGCCTTAAGGCCAGTTCTTTGTTTACATGAGCTCTACATGTTTTCTATAAACAAAATTATATTATTTGTAATGTTCTCTTGCATATTTTTATGATGTCACTCTGTAGAACGGTGCTAGAAATTGCCAGAAACACTGCTAGATATTTTATAGTGCAAAGCTATTTTCACTTTTAACACATTTTGTTTGTTTTAGCTCCTGTGGGTATTTTATCCATCCAAAACATTGTTTCGTCAGGGGAGTCGCTGCACTATACGACGCCGTAACATTTATGAAAGTATTTCGTAATAGAAAACTACTTTTTTTTAATTTTCAGATTTTCAACTGCGGGAACATGCTATGAAATTGTGAGGAATTTGAGGGTACATTTGTATGAAAAATTTGCGGCAACATTTTGGAGAACATTTGGCAGAACCTTCCGGGGAATACTTGAGGGTACATTTGGAAATTCAATAGGGGTAAAATTTGCGGAGGCAATTGAGAACAACTGAGAGAACATGTGATGAATACTAGGGAAAACAGGTGGAAACATGAGTAAACTTGATGTGCTTGCGGGAGTCAAGTGAAGCGATAAATTGAGTGAAGATTTAAGTCTTCTGGTGACCCCTTCGTAGAAGGGTGGTTAGGAATGGGCAGAAACTCGACTTCTAAGTAAAATTAACACAATAGGTTAATAGAGCCGTCAAGACAGTGGTTTAAAATTCAGCAGCTCTGGTTCTGACTTGAAGTTGAGATCCAGTAGGAAGCCGTTTTCACTTTAAAAATAATAACTTACAAGGTGTGTATTGTTCCCACGAGACCAGCTAGCATAATTCGAATCTAAAGAAATATTACATGATTATCAAAAATATAAACGTTTTTCGAAGGTTCGGAGGAGATTTTCAAACTGGCAGACGGATGGAGAGATGTGTTGTCACAAACCACATTTTCGGTATCAAGGACCCACAAAAAGGGAATAGTAAATATGTGTTAGAGGAATTACTACAAATCGGAACAATATTTATACACTTTTACTGTATCAGGGCCATACAATACGAGTCTTTTAGTCGAAAATCGTGTTTTCCTAAATTTAGAATTAGAATACTTTCTCTATGCTGCATGAGTAGTGTGCTAGAATGTTCGTAAAAAGGTACCTTCCATCATCTTCAATGCTCCTCTCCACCGAAATGTTTTGGTGATAGAAAAATTGAAAAGGTTATGAAACGTACCTACTACATTTCCGTGATTTTGGCTCCTTCTGGCTTTCATCTTCTCTGAATACTCAGTTTTTCTTTGTGATCTTGTATCCTTAGTCGGACACTTTGCAACATCTCAAGAGGATGAGAACCATAAAGATTCGATATAATGTCCCTGGAGAAATTTTGGAATAAACGGATTTATATAATTAAAGATTAAGTTGGAAAATAAATATTTTGAAGAACTTTTAGTTCCAGAACTTTTCAGACCACTTTCGTATCTGAACGGGTAGCGGCCTTGAGCATTAGTTTCAGAGAGCGCGGTAGCAGAAAAAGGCACAAAAAGAAGAAAAGAAACAAAAACATTGAACAGAATAATTTATTCTCCTAAAGTACCTTGAAAATCAAATAGAGTTTTAAATTTAAAGAATAATAAAACAAACCGGCATTTTGCTAAGCATTCTACGATCACCATGACCCAATTTGTACGCTTCCTTTTGTGGAACAACTTAAGAGTACTTATAGCGAATTACCGTGCGCGTAGCGCACGCATGGTAATATCACTTCATGGGTAGCGAAAGCCACACTGCCCATGAGCGCGCTCGCTAAAACTCGGGATCGTTCGTCAAAAGGACGCCCTTACATCGGATCTATACTTCAGTTTTTCCTTCTTGGCGCGAGGAGTATGTCATCAAAATGGAATATCTCACGGTATTTCGCGTCGTTCTCTATTGTGCCGCTAGGAGTCGCATGATCGCCAGCACTGCTCTATACATTCGCGATCATGCGGCACCTAGCGGCACAACTGAGAACGACGAGAAATACCGCCCGATATTCCATTTTGATGACACACCCCCATGCGCCAAGAAAGAAAAACCGAAGTATAAGGTACGTGCGGCAGCTGCACGCGCTCAGTTGAGCCACTGGACCGTGGGCCTCCTGACCCAGCGGCGAGAGGCGTGGCGCGTGGCGAGGTCGTGGACGAGGGCGTGGTGAGGCGCCCGGGCGGGTGCGTGGGCGGCGCCGTGGGCGGGGCCGTCCGCCGGGCGCGGGCGGCGCAGCCCCAGGCGCCGCGCGACGGCGGCGCCGAGCGCCTGGCGGTGCCGCCAAAGGGCCTCCGCCAGCGCCGCCGTCGCCGCCAGCGCCAGCCCGGCCACCAGCAGCACGAAGGCCGAGTACACGTCGGAGAGGCGCGCGCTGTTGAAGGTGCTGAAGCCCTCGCAGCGGGGCATCGAAGGCAGCATCAACTCACGCATGCGCGCCAGCACGCCCGTCTCGCGCATGCGCATCAGGCTGCGACGCAAACCACAAGGAAACGCCTGAAGTGAAGCAGTGAGTTTGTAAACGGGCAGGCAACTCAAAAAAATAAGAAAAGGATTACGAGAATTTTTTCACAAACAAATTGGTCTCGCCTTTGAATGTTAAAGGGGTACTAATGCTCTATGGGTGCCCGAGTTATATCACTGCAATCGTCTACAGAAAGAGTAACGAATTACAGAATGAGTTAAGTTTAAATATATTATTACAGAATGAGTTAAGTTTAAATATATTATGTAGAGCGCCTTGGACATGACACTGTTTTCATGATGTATCTGAGACAATAAGTCACGACACAATTGAACATTAAAAATGAGAAGTACGTCACTTTTGAGTGGACTTGTTTTCCCACGAGGCAAGTTCACAGCAGTCGTGGGTCAAGTCGCACGAACCTACAAGGTTGTTTTGCTTCGGAGTTACCTTAACAGAAAATTAATGCATGCTGCATTGATTGGAAAGGGGTGAGGAGGGAAAAGGAAAACGTTCATTACAATTCTGACAAACTGCCTGTAACATTCACCACTCAAACTCATACTCTTCAATTTCACAAACATGTTTAATAAAAATTATTCTGTCTCAAATTGACGTAATAAATAACACGAAATTATAAATGATAAGATAAGTAAATAAAAAACAAACTGGGAATTTCTACAGTGTTTTCACAAAAGTTTTGAAAATGACGTGGAGAATAATTTCCGGTTTTTTCATCAATAATAATTGCACTCCAGCGTATTTGTGTAATTGAGCGATTACACACAAATCCTCTCCATCACACAATCAGTTCAACCACTTACGCATAAGCAATAGATATTATTTAATCCTATAGAAATCAAGAAGGTAAGTCGGGAGATCGAGGGTGTCGGAATAATCTTCATTGCTGAAACATCCCTTAACGCAAATCACAGGAAAACACTCTTCAGTACTCGAAACTAAGAGCACCACGCAAACAATTGGACTAAACCCGGAAAGGAAATTGCATTTCCGTCACCTGTCATTGACCACCGCTGGGTCTCCGCTCTATATGAAATAAGATATTGCAAATATCACTCGAATATGTAATATTAAAATTTGAAATTGATCGTACAGTCTGTTGAATCTTTGAAGACCTTTAATCTGCCACAAACTCGAAATCTTCCAATTTTGGAGTTAACCTGTATGAACTTTGTTATATTTCATTCTGATTCATATTCAAAACGTTTGATTCCTTTGTATAAAAATGTTAAATGTACTCGTCTTCCCCAGATTTTTGACTCACCTGTACTTTATCAGCGTACTAGCGCAGACAATTAAAAATTCCCTTCCGACCTCCAAATGTCAGCTCAGTCCCGATGCACAAAATCTGTTCACGAGAAACCGTACGCATTTTCCAGCAAGCAAATGAAAACGACCCGCCACATGGGTATAAAACTTTCGATACTCACGGCCCACAGGCGCCAATTCTGCGCAATCTAGGGGAAACTTTTTCTGTACCGTAGCAATATCCGGGAAAAGTGACGAACTTAGCATCGACTACGCGACCCTCAAATTTCATAATTCCGTCCACATTATAGTGGACTTCGCGTTTAATGTGTCACACGTGCCTTATGCAACAAAGAATCGAGCAACAACATTTTCAGCATGTTCATGTAGAAAACATGTTCTATCGTGAGGCAATGATTCATACATCTCTGACGTGTTGCCAGTGTGATCTCTATTTCATAATTACGGAGCGACGGGGATTTTTTAACTTTCATTTACTCGCGCAGGCGCACTTTTTTACTCCACTGGAATTCTTATCGCTGTACAACAGGTGTTTGCTAGCATCGGTGCGCTTTATGATATTTGACCTACCTCTTAGAAAGCATTCGGGGGTATCCTTCTGATGACTCATATGTACGATTTATAATAGTGTATGGACATTTTGTTTTAAATTTTCGTTTACGAACGTATCTACAGAGTAATAAACCTGATTACTATCGTAGAGAAAGTTATGTACGACGAAAAGTGCCATTTTGAAGGTAATTCGCATGAAACCTCTGGGACATTTTCAAAATTTTCTCCCAAATGCCTCCAAGTTTTATTTTCACGTTCTATAGTACTATACGTATGTAATATACGTATGTAGGGAAAGTTATGTAATGCTGCGCGAAAAAACCACGGATTTTCGGCAGAAAAAACTTTTATTACAGGGCCCTGGTAACGACAAAGTAGATAAATCCAGTTGCTAAATTAAGAAAAAAATCTCCTAACACATGGTGCAACCAGAATACCTATTTTGTGGGTCATTAATATCGAAAAACTAAATGAAAGCAAAACGTCTGTCCGTCCGTCTGTCTGCCTGTGAACGAAGACATTTTTCCCCTTAATTTAGCAACTGGATTTATCCACTTTCTCGTTACCAGGGCTCTGTAATAAGAGATTTTCGGCCGAAAATTCGCCGTTTCTTCGCGCAGCATTACATAATTTTCCTTATACTATATGTACGTATAGTACAGTACACTATATAATATAACTATACTATATGTACGTATACAGGAAAGTAAAAATTATCTTCATAATTGTATTTGTAGGAAGTTGCCAAAAACACTGAATTTTTTTGCCATTTCGAAAAATCAGAAATTTCAACGAAAATTAGACCTGCATCATTCTCTTAAGCGTCTTTTATTCTATTCGACAACACAATTCAATACAAAAATTTGGTGCCAATTTTTTTTTTAAATTTTGAAAATGTCCCAGGGGTATCATGTAAAATACCCCCAAAATCAGAATATGTTTCAAATTCTAGAGGCCACAAAATTAGTCAGATTGATTGGGTCAATCGATTTTCGGTATCAAAACCCTACAAAAAATTAATTACGGCTTCGCAAAGTGTTCGAGAAAGTAATTTATTGCACATAGGAAGAAGATGTATCCTATTTTTCGTTACCAGGGTCCGAATATAAGAGCTTTTTTGTCAAGAATTCGCCAATTTCCGGCGCTCGATTTCAATACTTTCTCTTGTCACGACGTAAGGCAAGGAAAGTTATGTAATGCTGCGCGAAAAAACTGCTAATTTTCAGCAGAAAAAATTCATTACCGGGCCCTGACAACAAAGAAGAGGATAAGTCCAGTTGCTAAATTAGCAAAAAAAAAAAAAAAAATCACCTGACACGTGGTGTAGCCAGAATCCCTGTTCTGTGGGTCCTTGATACCGAAAAACGAATTGAAAGCAAAACGTTCGTCAGTGTGTGTACGTCTGTGAACACCACTAGCGCCAAAATCCATACGTAGGATTTTTTTCAAGTTGAAGAAACCCCTGTCAATCTGGATCCAGTTGAATCTTTGAGATTTTGAAAAAGAATCTATAAAATTTGGGGGTGCTTTACATGAAGGCCTCCGGACATTTTCAAAATTTTCTCAAAAATGGCTCCAATTTTTTTCTTTAAATTTCTTCTAAGAATAAAAGTACACTTATTAAGGTGGCATAGGTCCGATTTCCACGGTTAACTATGAATTTTCTCTGAAATTGCAAAATTTTGAATTTTGTCGGCACATTTCTACAACTACAAAATTGAAGATAGAGACCAAATAAATTTTGTTCTCCAACGTGAGTTCTTTCCTTAAGGTCATGTACATTTTCTTGAAAATTTGAGTAGTTTACAATTTTAAAACATTACAAAAACAGAATTTTCTCAAAAACGAATTCAAATTTTTTCTTTAAACTTTTAGTAGGAATAGTGCTAAATGCATTTTATGAGATGTTTCATGACTTAATACCTAACTTAAATTGAAACTTAAAACTAATACAGTGGTTGAGGTTACCCATCGGGCTCCTCTAGTCGAGATCTAATTCGGAGAATTTCCTGAGGAAAATGTGAAAGGGAAACTTATTTTGTATTCTGGTTCTATGTGATGAGTTTTTGCCGAGTCTGTGAACTGATAACGAAGGAATTTGGGATATGTTTGAGAAGAAGTTGGTAGCAAGGTAGGTGATATGATGGTCTATAGTGTTTAGGTTGAATTCTTTATGTAATTGTTTATTGGAGTCATACCAGGGAGCGTTTGAAATGATTCTAAGAAATTGGTTTTTAACAATTTGCAGTTTCCTTTGGTTAGATTTTGCTGCATTTAACCAGATTGGGCAGGCATATAGGAGCAAAGGTCTTATTATTGCTTTGTAAATTTGCAATGCTGAATTGTATGATAATGGGCTGGATCTGTATATTAATGGCTTTAATTGAATTAATTTGATTCTAGCTTGGATGATTTTGGCATCTATATGCTGCTTCCAGTTGAGTTTTCAGCCTTACTAATAAACGTGGTGTAAATTGTATTCCGTGCTTAAGCCGAGAAAAGCAGTAGAATAGCGAAAACTCCTACTAATAAACGTGGCATAACTCGAACACGGAATAAGTGAGGTGTAGTTTCCATGGCAACCGCTAAACCTCGGACAGACGTAGTTTAAGCATGGAATAACCTCGAAATGCGAAAACATGGAGGCAACTAAGAACCAGCTGTTTGTGCGTTTCGCTTCAATGCAACTTCAATGTATCATTGTCATTTTTACTTCGACTGTGTTTCCCTTTCTTGTGTTTTTCGTGGATATTTGGCTATCTAGTTTCTGTCGTGGGTGATTCATTTGTTCTTGTTTTCTTGCGTTTTTGGCATTTGAAACTTCGAGGTGATTTTTGTTAGCGTTTCATACCAGAAATAGAAGTGTAAAACAACGGTAATGAAACGAACGGACAACAGAGAAGTGTTAACGAACACCCGAGTGTTATTTTTGAAGGGTATTCAGATGATTTTCGAAATAAAAATGGGTTTTCGTAGGAAGGAACACTTGAGTTAACCAATTTGTTTACGTCAAAGCTGATCAGTCACAAGTAGGGAGGAGCAAAATTTGCACATTTTTGCGGAAATACTTTATTCGCTCCTGGATAAAATATAATATTCAACGTGACTGAAGACTTGCATGGCATGAGTCACCCATTTCAAACAAATGTATAAGCTTTCATATCCCAAGGTCCATAATGACACATATCTATAAGAATTTTTCATCATTAAGCGTGCATATGTACAATATCTCATTATAAATTAAGGTCATTGTTTTATTTTAATAAAGTAAAAGATGTTATTCACGAACACAAAGCCGAACAGACTTCAGAAATTCTGCAGAGCTGTTGCTGAAAGCAGTGAAAATTTTGTGTGGAGGAAGATGTGACATACTACCAATAGTAGCAGATGTTCGATGAGGAGTATCAGTTCGGAAAGCGCTTGAAGAGAACAATTTAAAAAAAACCATGATCCCTAATTGAATTAACATTTTATGAATGTACTGTCAAACAGAAGTTATACTTGTATTATGTGTGTGATAATAATAGATTTATTTTTATTTTAAATATGCTCCAGAGTTGCATCAATTGAATATTTAAATCTTATGGCAATAAGTGCTTCATTATGTTTGAGAATATATAACATTTATTTTCATAGAGTGTTCTGAGAAAACTCATTTTACAATTAATTTCGATACTGCTAGTTTCTTACATGTTTTTAATTTGAATTTACCAGTTTTTCTACATATAATATAAGAACTTATTCATTTTTATTGGCTCTGCAACATCAATATTCTCTAGGAAAGCTCAGTAACAGAAATTACCTCTGGGAAAAATACAAGAAAGGAGTGGATTGGTTTTTAATGTAAATAAAAAAATGTAATGCCAAACATAATTCTACAGAACCTTCTCTTCAACTTCATACAGGATTAATTGTATCCAACTGCATGTATATAATATTTTTTAAACCAACATTTGATTAATAAGTCGCATACCAAATTCAGATGAAGACTGAAAAAAAACTGTCACAAATACTGAGTCTTCTCCAGGTACCGGACTGAAAGATTGGCTCATAATGAAATGAAAGTAATAGATATGAAATTGTAACAAACAAAACTTTTAGGATAATACCTGAAAAATAAAAAAAAAATTGGCCTAATGTTTTAATGTAAATTGGGTATGTAATCGTAGTGAACTTCTCAGTATCAAAGTTGGTTGTTAATAAAAAGTATTCATCTGCTGTAATTCATGTCCATCTGTAGTGAAATCCATCGAGTAGTTCATTGATATTGGTCCAATAAATGAAAATTTAATGTCAGTTAGCCGACATTTCAGTGTTATTTTTCCATTTGTAAGGCTGATTACTCATTACGCAATGTATAGACACTAATTGCATGTACTTCTAACCATGTTGTTAATGTATTCAGCCCTGAAGATGGAGAAATAAAACTCAGAAACGTCGGCTAACTGACATTAAATTTTCATTAATTGGACCAATACAAGTGAACTGGCAATAAAAAATATTCATGTAAATGAGCCTTTGAATTCATCTACTATTATCTTAAAATAGAACAAATAATCTTAACATTGGGCTATATTAGCATGCTGTTTTATGTTGATGCCTGTCTTTAAGATATACCTTTGTATGAAAAGGCAAAACTATTTTACTACATTTTTTTTAAGTGAAAGAATTTTAGTGACATTTTTTATTCATTAAGTTTCAGAGGGTAAAGGTTCAGAAAATGAATAAATAACAAATAAATATTCTTGAGATGATCAATCTTGTAATACAGGTGAGAAACTTAGCTAATTCATTTACATAGTTGTATGTCAACAAAAATAAAAATAAATTTTTTGTGAGCGTAGGAAAATTCAACTTTATATGGGCTAGCTTTGAGCAATTTAACTTTTTATACTTTTTTTATACTTCATATAGGTGGGCTTATATCAAGTGATAATAAATTCAATATAAATTAGTTTACAAACAGTAACATTGTGAAATTGTACAGTACAAAAATTGAACAACATTCTATCCTTATATCAGTAATAAGTAGTCCTAATAGCAAGTTAAATTAATTGAAGCTCCAGTTTTAATTAGAAGTTTAGTTGATTGGAAGATTTTTTCTTTAATAATTGTTGTTCAACATTCTCTAATCAAGTTAGAACGCACTTATTATTTTTTTATATTTATTTTCTAACTATTCAATCATGCATTTTTCAATTATACATGGCAAGATGCCAGCATATAATTTGCAGGTAAATAATATTACCTATAATTTAAAAGATTAACTATATTTCAGTAAATAGCATTCTATTTAAAAAGAAGTGAATTGAAAAGGGGAAAAATAATTATTTAAATTGAGGAGGATAGAAAACGTTCTTAGGGAAACACTATTCTATTCAAGGACATTGAAAATAATTTGGTCGTAAAGCAAACTTTTTAGATACAGGTAAAGAGAGTTAAAAAGTTTTTTGTGAGATGAAGAATAAAAGATTTAAAAGAATCGATTTTAAGTTCTCTAGTGTGTTTTTTGGGATTCTTATAAAATTATTCGGATTTATAGCAATTTTTTTTAAAATGTTCACAATTATTGTTGCTCAAATTAAAATAAAAAAGGTGAGAAATACATTTCTGCAAGTGTTATATTCATAAACTACTGAACTATTTATTTATTTCACCAAATCCACATATTTCTCTCAACATATTCGTCAGATTTCATTTTTAAACTGTGCTCTTTTTGTAGTCATTTATCCATTCCTAACATACACACGCGCTTTTGGACATTAATTTAAATTCTATAAAATGGGCACTAGCATTTATTACAATCGTAATTCAATTGAATCAATCTGAATCCACTAACTACAACTGCCATAACACACTTCGGGAGAAAATGCAAAAATTCTGTGCAAACTCAACGCCAAGTTCCCGCTAAGCCCTTACAAAGACACCAAAGAATAAAGTAAATACGCCAAAGATGGTACATGAAGCAACGTTGCCAAGAATTGATTCCGTATTTAACATGGAATAGTTAAGCTACGGTTTAGTGGCCATTATTGGTAAAAATTTAATCCATCCTTATTCCGAACTTATGCTGGGAATAACTATGCCCGGAATAAGCGTGATATAACGAAGTTACACCAAGCTTTTATTAGTAAGGCTGTTTGTGTCCATGTCACTGATGTGCTAAGTAGGAAGGTGATTAACAGTAAATAATAATATAAAGCAGTGATGTCAAGGTCTTCTACTTGTGGCAGTGGCACGCGTCGTGGCTCCGGAGCATACCACGAGCTACTCTGCGCAACTAGCATTGGGAAAGAAAACTATTGGTAACCCCGCCGTTTTAGAATAGGGATGGCGTTGTCTCTGGTGGCGGGTGTTGAACTGCGTTAAAGGGCGATTTCGTCGTGGCGCGGACTCCCGCTAGTGGCGTTGACCTTGACAACACTGATAGAAGTTTCTACCCATCAATAATTCATTGACAGAGCTTACAACTCACAGCCTACAGGAAGTTGATTAACCTTGGATAAAAAGGAAACACGAGGCAGGTGGTGTAAGCAGAAGGCAGAATTGCACAGAACATGTGCATGAGCGGTGTGAACCTGACGTTGATGAGGCGACGGTAGGGGGCGAGAGCAGCGTCATAGGCACCGCAAAAACTCTTTAAAAATTAGATAAATAATAATTCTTTTTGGTGGTCATACACTTCACAGCGTATCTGACGTCAAGCCTTGAAAAAAACTGAAGACCCAATATGGTGGTTTATGTAACTCTACAGAACAGGCGCATAATCAATGGGATGGCGCAAATCAAATAGCGCGTCTGACGTTCAAACACCATGAGTGAAACGAGAGCTAAAGCAGAAGTATGTACCTGACATTGACGAGACGCTGATAGGGAGAGACCAGCGACACAGGCAGCTCAAAAACTCTTAAAATTTGGACAACAGTAATACTTTCCTTGGGATGTCGTGTATCTCACAGCGTACCCAACGCAATGAAAAGTCTTAAATGAAACGAAAGCGACAGTGTGCGTACGAAACTTCACATAGCAGGTGCATATTTGATGACCTACTAGGAAGGCGCAAAACTAATAGCGAGTCTGACGTTCATGCGCCTTGAGGAGAACGCGAGTATTAGCGAGGTAGTGTACCTGACGTTGATGAGGCGCCGGTAGGGCGAGAGGAGTGGCATGGGCAGCGCGAAAGCTCTTGAAAATTAGACCAAAAAAAATTCCCTTGGGAGATCGTATAAGTCATAGCGCACCTGGCATTGCCAAGCATTGAAAATAAACGAATGTCACGATATAGTTATGTAGGTAACTCCTCAGAGCACGCGCATAATCGATGGTGTATCAGGAAGGCACATAACTATTAGCATGTCTGACGTTCATGCCACTTGAAAACGAGAGCACTAGCGAGGTACCTGACGTTGATGAGGCTCCGGTAGGGCGAGAACAATGGCATTGCAGCGCGAAAATTCTTGAAAATTAAACAGAAAAAAAATTCCTTGGGAGATCGTATATGTCATAGCGTACATGGCGTTGATAAGCCTTGAATAAAACAAAAGCCATGAAGTGGTGGTGTAGCTAACTGTACGTAGCAGGCGCATCATTGATGGCGTACCGGGAATGCGCATAATAGCATGCCTGACGTTCCTGCGCATTGAGGAAACCGAGAGCACGAGCGAGGTAGCGTACCTGACGTTGATGAGGCGCCGGTAGGGCGAGAGTAGCGGCATGGGCAGCGCGATGACGGAGCGCGTGCTCTCCACGGGCAGCTCCTGCACGCCGCAGCGGCGGTCGTGCGCCACGAAGGTGGCGAGGCCGCGGCGCGCCAGGCGCGACGACACGAAGAAGGCGTAGCCGCCCTCGGCCAGCAGGCGCAGCCCCTTCTGCGCGTCCTCCACGCCGTGGTTGCGCACCAGCCCGCGGAAGTACAGCTTGCGCAGCTCCGTGTCGTTTACCGTCTGCGCAGCGGTGCGCCGCGGTGGAGAACGGACGGAAAACGAGATGATTAGGAGATGGTGACATTTTTAGAGAGGTTGGAGAGGGGTGGATCTAGGATGACGTCTTATACTTTTCAAATAGAAGATAAATCATATCAAACAATGCTGATCAAACCATTAATGTTTAATGTGTACTATTCCACGACGACTTCCGAACATACTTTAAAATAAAAACATTAACATTTTTGCGTGTTTCACTCCACGACATAGTTTCACCGATATTTTATGTTTAGAAACTTTCAACAGTGTTGTGTAAAAATATCTTATCGAACAGAAATATTACTACTATTATTACTGTATTTTATCTTCAATCTCAATTTTTATTTTTTCAATTATTTATTTTTAAAATGTTATGTTATAATTGGAAGTCCTGGGATTGTTGCATAGTTTAAATGTGATTGAACGTAATGTTAAATTATGTGGCAACGGACACTTACGTGAGTTTGTTTAAATTTTTTCCAGTGAAGAGTGAGTTTTAAAATGTCAAGAATTTGTGAATGTGTTCGATTTATGTGAATGATTTTTTATGTAATTTAAAAACAATAGCTCAAAAAATATTCTTCTTCGATAACTCCGTTTATAGTCAGTTTCTTCATGACAATCTGTGAATTTCCTTTTTTCCAACAAACTGTATCTTGTAAATTAAACGTTCCACAGATTCGAGGTTGTATATGCTAATAGCAGAGACCGAAGGTCGAAACTTTGAAATCCACTTCGGGAGTGTAGTGAAGCTTCAACTGGGCCAAACAATATCATCTACATTACTGATTTCGAATATACGCATAAATTGACAAAAAACTAAACAACCTCTGGTCGTGTGACTAGTTTTGATGGATACCCAAGAAGACTGGGAGAATACAAAACAGTGAAACAGTTTCCATTTAGTCCCAAAATGCAAAATATTTGGTTATGCTAATCCGCAACTTCTCGTTCCTGATGTTACGTCTACATTTTCATACTCAGTGCGTCACTGCTTACAACTCATCCATTGTCATGTGTCGAGAAACGAGAAAGCTTCATTATTTCAATGGCGTACGCGATACCCGGTTTACAATGTAAAATACATTGAAACCGTTGTCCCTTCGTTTATTATTAACTTGTTATTATGAAACCAATTTGCAACTTCTGAATTGAGGCGCTTAAGATAATAACGGCATCCCGCATTTTCAGTTAGAAGTATGACTGAACTCCTACCATATAGCTATCATATGCTGAAATATCAAATGAATTGGGTTGTTGCAAAACTCTCAAATTCCTCCTTCACACATTTGTCTGTAGTGGAAGTGAATTAAACGAAAACGGAAAAAGTAGTTTTTCTCGAAACGAACTTCGGTTGGTATCTACCGTTAATATTCTGAGCCCCTCAATTCATTGTATTATTGTATATTTACAAAGGACATTGCCGTCATCATCAAAGAGAACTGTTCTTCCGTTTATAATGGACAAGGGCATATCGTTTACGTAGAAAAGAAATAGGTTATGGCCAAAGATCGAATCCTACGGGACCCCCATTTTCAATTGGCAAAAAATTTAAAAGAGTAAATAATATTCTTTTGTGCCAATAAGGTATTTCTACTCTCTCATCATGTTTAAAGAAAGAAGATGTCTAATTTAAGACAAGAGCTCGAATTCAATATGAAGTTAATTTAGAGAGCACAATGTTATTGTCAATGGCGTCATTAAGCGTTAAAGATCTAAAAATATTCTAATAATAATATTAACATATTATTTTTTATTATTATAACTATTCTAAATACATATCTAATAATATTATTCCCGTGAACAGTTTCAGAACGGCCTGTTTTTGCTGCTCAAGGAGCCCACATTTCCCACACAACCGACAGCAGAATTTTTGCTGTATCATTACGTTCGCGGTTTCGCGACGGCGTTTTCCAAGTTCTCCAGGTAGTGACACGATTTCTTCATGAGGAACGCGGTAAGGAAAACGATCCTTAACGAAGTGGCTTGAGTCGAGTAGCGTACCCTGAGGAACACCTCGTCCTGGCCGGCCAGCGTGTAGCCGAACTTGAAGTCGGAGCGAAGCAGGTCAGCCAGGCCGCGGATGGAGGCGACGCGCACCGAGAGCACCGACGTGATGAAGGCGGCGTAAGCGTTATAGATGATGAGCGCGAAGCACAGCGAGAAGATGAGCACCAGGCTGCCCGACGCGGTGTTGGGGTTCCAAGGGCTCCCTGAACACACACCTTGGTTTTAGGTCCTTGTAATAACTTGAGAAACACCTAAGAAAACAATATCTTTGAAAATTTATTATTAAATAATAATAATAATAATAATAATAATAATAATAATAATAATAATAATAATAATAATAATACCAGAATCGGAAGCAGTTCTAGTGGCTGCTCAAGATCAGGCGTTGAGAACACGACATTATGATAAAGCGGTTCTCAAAATTTCCCAAGATGACAAATGCCGAATTTGCCAGGAGCAAGTAGAAACCATTGATTATATTGTCTCAGCTTGTCCAATTCTAGCAAAGACCGAATATTTAAAAAGACACAACAGGGTGTAGTTACCACCACTGGCAGATCGGTACCGCCCTTGAAGTTCCAAACACATTCCCCAAGTGGTACGAACACTCACCAAAACCGGTGTCATCGGTTGGATTGTGTATTGGTCGTACAAATTTATAATAATAATAATAATAATAATAATAATAATAATAATAATAATAATAATAATAATACCAGAATCGGAAGCAGTTCTAGTGGCTTGTACGACCAACAAATTCAAACTGATCGCACGATAGCAGCAAACAAACCGGATATTGTTATCCGGGATTTTGAGAAAAAATCGTGTCTACTTGTGGATGTTACTGTGCCTTGCGATCAAAATGTCGTAACCAAGGAGGCAGAGAAACGTCTTAAATACAAGAGTTTGGAAATTGAGATCAGCCGAATGTGGGGCGTAAAAGCACAGGTCGTACCGATAGTTATCGGAGCTGTGGGATTTGTTCCGCAAAATTTGTGTAAGAACTTGGCTAAACTTCGAGGTCATTCAAAGGACTGGGAAGTGCAAGAAATTGCTTTATTTGGGACAGCTCATATTTTGCGCAAAGTATTGTAGAGGCACCGACAGTCCCTAGATCTGCTCCTTAGGTAGCTGGTTGGAACCTGGAGAAGATTTTATACTCAGCCGACTCATAACATCTGTAGTCGTGATATGAAGCAACAACAACAACAACAACAACAACAACAACAACTAATAATAATAATAATAATAATAATAATAATAATAATAATAATAATAATAATAATTGTTCACACAGAAACGACGAAAATAAATCATATATAGCGCCTATCTCAAATAGAAACAATTATAACCTTTCCTTGGTGTAAATTGAGAGCAAAGGGTGTACATTTCAAAACGTACCGCATCCGATATAGCTTTTTATTCCCCCAAAAATCCGCGATCATGAGTGCAGAGAAAAAAACAAAAGAGGAACAAGGAATAGGCTCTCGAACTGCTTCGGAAAAGGCCACCAGAAAGCACCACTTCTCCGGGCCGGCCGAAGCGAACATCGCCATGATTAAATGTAAACGTAAGGTGCCTCAAATTGTCGCTTTTCGAGAAAAAGAGCTGTTTCTACTTAAGATAACGGTAGCACTCCTTGTTGCAATCATCAGACGGATTTGCTGCATCAGGATCGCGTTGCGACATAAGACATCTTAGCATATCGCGAAGCTATTAAAATATTTATTTACGATCGGTGCTTTGTTTCGAAACTCCGTGGCAATATTTTTCCATGATCCTACTGTTTTTGGCGCGTCGGAGCGGAGCGAAATGCACGTGGTGCGTATCGACGCAAGCCATAGACAGGTAACAAATATTTTCTTGAAATAATTAATTACGGAATCATATTCTGACGCCACTAGGTGCTAACAGCCTTAATGTTTGTTACAAAGCAAATGTTACAAATTTCCCCTTTGAAATTCTCTGTACTACCTGAATATTATCGTACGATGTGGATAAACATCTCAGAGTACAAAAGTCATTTCTTCAAAGCACTGGTCTATGTTTAAATCACGCACGAAGTTGTACCGCAAAACTGCCCGAATCTCACTTCGAGACCACGATGTCATAGCAATCACTTCAAACTGTCATTGTCACCGAATAACTGAATCCGCAGACGTGGCACAGCGGCTGCTTTGCAAGTATGAACATGTGTCAGCACGCGGCGAAAAGCAGTTTCCTGTGACTCACGGTTGCGTCGTATTGCAAACCTTCCTAGTGCCCTTTGTATTTCAGAAATTTCTTCTGCACGAGCCAGTGAAGGTGTTTTCTTACAAGTCGTTCAACAAAGATACTCGTTCTGCCACACCACAAATGTAAAACCGAGCTCATTCGACGCCTTAACAATAATAATTATAGAAACGATAGTAGTTAGACAAGTAGTTATCTCCACTGGCGCACTGTAACGCCCTCAAAGTTCCGAATACACGCTACAACTGGTACGAACACTCACCAAAACTGGTGACGTCTGTTGGACTGTGTACAATAGTGTACAACCAATAAATTCAAACTGATCACACGAGAACGACAAAACTACCCTGATATTATTATCCGGGAAATTATAGCGAATTTCTCAGTGGCGGGACATCGAAGAAAGCAGTGTTCAGTTTCTTTCAAATCTAGCTGGCGGTAACGTTCAAATCTGGCTGATCCAGAATGTGAAACGCATCATGGAAGGAAGGCTGCAAATGTAACTTAGTATTTCCCTCGTAAAAAACTTTACCGTCTAAACAATACACAGGATTTCTTTCAAAAATGAATATTTCCCTGTCAATCTTGCTCTAGTCAAGATCCTGGACATTTGAAGCAATTTTCAATCATTGAGGATGCGTTACATGAAGTAACAACAACATTTTCTCACTAATGGAGAGTATTTTCAATTATTATTTTATGAGTGTGTGTGTGTGTGTGTGAAGTATTTTCGCCGAAATGGAAGTCTAAAAATTTTACTTGTTGTCTTCTACTTTTTGCCCAAAGACTACTTCTCTTTCATGCGTTAACGAAGATTTCAACTTTTCTCTCGAAATAACTTTTCAAGCCCTTCGAAGAGCATAGTTGAAACTCCAAAGGCCACATCCACACCCTCTGACCTTTCCCTTGCGGTACAAAAGATGGTACAGTCCCAAACATAAGTTTCATCTTTGGTACGTTTAATTTTTCTCAGCATTATTAAATGTCAAGAGTCTGGCTTGTTCTTTGTTATATAACATGTTTTATGTAAAAACATTGAAATAAATAACTAATTTCTCAAAGAATATTAATATTTATTCTCGGGATTCATTAGTGTTCTAGAAAAGTATTTTATTTCTCTGGGCATTGTAATCAAATAGATTGGACGTTTACACATTGTTTGGTAAATCAACCTGGGAATTTCACCGAAGGAATAGAAGAAGAATGGAAAGAGAGGAAGAGATAATGATAGCACAGTCAAGACCAACTGAATGCAGTGTTAAAAATTTGATTAGGATTCCAAGGAACTCAATGATTGAAAAAAAAATGTTTTCCAGAAGTTCCTCTGTAATCAACATAAGCGAGAGGCCACGATAGATCGCGAAAGCAATCACTTAATAACAAGTTTCGCCTGTCGCGTGCCTCGAACTCTAAATTTGAACCGCTCATGAATTTCCAAGGCAATTCTTCATTAAGTTTGTCATAATTTTGTATAATTTCACTACTAATATTGTAAATTGCAAAAATATTTACGTAATTTCTGTTGAGAGTTCTGGAGATTTTGTTATTAAATAATTTGAACACTATTAATGCTACGAATCATAATATTAAGACAAGTTCACTATCCAGTGACTTAAATATTATTAAGTACATTCATAACAACATGATTTTCTCTTATTTGAAATAAACAAAAAAATTAAATGAAAAATCGAAAAAAGAAGGGCTTCTTTTTCCATTGAAGCTTCAAGCGTCTTCCTCTCCAATAAAAATAGATATGCGATTGTCATTCATTAGACACAGACGTTTCCATGGCGACGACCAATCGCGCAGCATTCACTGGCGTCACGTTAAACGTTCCGCACAGCGATTGGTTGTCATGTACAAGCGTCAGTCACATACTTAATTTAATGGAAATGACCATCTTTAAGACGTCTGCGGCAACAACGTAAGCAGCCAAGATCAGCGCAGTTGACTCGCACAGCGACCTCTGTCCCTAGAGGCGCTTTATGACAATTTACGGGCAACGGGCCGTCTCTTTTGGCCCAGCGTCAGAGGCTGCGCGCGCTCTAGCGGCGCTTCGCGCGGAGGTCGGGCTGGCTGCGTGAGCGATGGGCGGGCGAGCTTTTCGATTGACCTTTCCGGCGCCGCCACCGCTCCGATGAACAGATGAGCGCGCCCCGCCGCAGCCGCCCTCTGCGAGGCGACCCATGCGTCAATCGATGACCTCTCGACGCGCCCTCGGCCTAAATTTAGACGTGCTCTGCGTCCTCGCCTGCTTTGCGTGGTGGGTATTTTTTGCCTCGCTCCGTCTACTTCACAAAGTCCTTTTATTTTTAATAATAATGTTCTGAATTGAGTTTTGGAAATTTAAAGTACTCGCGTTTATTTTTGCAGTTTTTTGATTTTAAAGGTTTATTACACAATATTGTAGAAATGAGTAATCCTGATAATATGTAATTAAAATAGTTTGCTATTTACATCTTGGTTTTATTTTCAATGCGTTCGCATTTCATGTGTTTCATATTCATAAAAAATAATTATATTAGCACTGTAACCAAACGCAACAAAAATTCTCCAGGCAGCAAATGTCGCTGAATTTCAATCAGGACTACATGGAAAAAAGGACTGCTAATGTGACATCGAGAACATTCTGAGACTCACTAGAAAAGAATTCGTTCCGCTGTTGGAGGAGGTAGTGCGCACAATAAAGCCAGAAACTTTGTAAAATGGTTTTAGAGCTTGTGGCCTTGTTTCCTGGAGCCCTGAGAAAATTGATTTCACTAAATGTCTAGGGCGGATGTACATTTACGTCAAATGTGGATAATGAAAACATTGTAACCTAACAACAAATCATTGATATTGAAAAATTCAGCGATACTGTTGGAGAAGAAAATATCAGTTCAATAACATTAAGAAAGTAGTGGAAGAAGAAGAAGAAGAAGAACACAGAGTGGAATTCTTCGTTTTGTTTAAGTTGTATGAAGCACTTTAAGGGGAAGCAAAATTGGATTCAGAGAGGGGTAGTCTGTCTGGATATGCATCCCAATATGGAAACACATTCTGAACAGTCTGATCAAGTGCCGGTAGAAGATGGTGCAACAGTTATTGGCACCTCTTGATATACACAGTCTCCAACTGACGTTCTCGGAAGTAGTGGGCCGAGGCGTTCGAATGTTCCAACATTAATAGATTGTCTGATATGGAAATATGGGCAGAAACAGGCCGTGAAAACGTGAAAACGAATAAGTGGATAAAACCAGTTGCTAAATGAAGAAAAAAAATCCTCTAACACGTGGTGTAGACAGAAACCCTGTTTTCTAGGTCTTTGATACCGAAAACCCAATTGAAAGAAAAACGTCCGTCCGTCCGTCCGTCCGTCCGTCCGTCCGTCCGTCCGTCCGTCCGTCCGTCCGTCCGTCCGTCCGTCCGTCCGTCCGTCCGTCCGTCCGTCCGTCCGTCCGTCCGTCCGTCCGTCCGTCCGTCCGTCCGTCCGTCCGTCCGTCCGTCCGTCCGTCCGTCCGTCCGTCCGTCCGTCCGTCCGTCCGTCCGTCCGTCCGTCCGTCCGTCCGTCCGTCCGTCCGTCCGTCCGTCCGTCCGTCCGTCCGTCCGTCCGTCCGTCCGTCCGTCCGTCCGTCCGTCCGTCCGTCCGTCCGTCCGTCCGTCCGTCCGTCCGTCCGTCCGTCCGTCCGTCCGTCCGTCCGTCCGTCCGTCCGTCCGTCCGTCCGTCCGTCCGTCCGTCCGTCCGTCCGTCCGTCCGTCCGTCCGTCCGTCCGTCCGTCCGTCCGTCCGTCCGTCCGTCCGTCCGTCCGTCCGTCCGTCCGTCCGTCCGTCCGTCCGTCCGTCCGTCCGTCCGTCCGTCCGTCCGTCCGTCCGTCCGTCCGTCCGTCCGTCCGTCCGTCCGTCCGTCCGTCCGTCCGTCCGTCCGTCCGTCCGTCCGTCCGTCCGTCCGTCCGTCCGTCCGTCCGTCCGTCCGTCCGTCCGTCCGTCCGTCCGTCCGTCCGTCCGTCCGTCCGTCCGTCCGTCCGTCCGTCCGTCCGTCCGTCCGTCCGTCCGTCCGTCCGTCCGTCCGTCCGTCCGTCCGTCCGTCCGTCCGTCCGTCCGTCCGTCCGTCCGTCCGTCCGTCCGTCCGTCCGTCCGTCCGTCCGTCCGTCCGTCCGTCCGTCCGTCCGTCCGTCCGTCCGTCCGTCCGTCCGTCCGTCCGTCCGTCCGTCCGTCCGTCCGTCCGTCCGTCCGTCCGTCCGTCCGTCCGTCCGTCCGTCCGTCCGTCCGTCCGTCCGTCCGTCCGTCCGTCCGTCCGTCCGTCCGTCCGTCCGTCCGTCCGTCCGTCCGTCCGTCCGTCCGTCCGTCCGTCCGTCCGTCCGTCCGTCCGTCCGTCCGTCCGTCCGTCCGTCCGTCCGTCCGTCCGTCCGTCCGTCCGTCCGTCCGTCCGTCCGTCCGTCCGTCCGTCCGTCCGTCCGTCCGTCCGTCCGTCCGTCCGTCCGTCCGTCCGTCCGTCCGTCCGTCCGTCCGTCCGTCCGTCCGTCCGTCCGTCCGTCCGTCCGTCCGTCCGTCCGTCCGTCCGTCCGTCCGTCCGTCCGTCCGTCCGTCCGTCCGTCCGTCCGTCCGTCCGTCCGTCCGTCCGTCCGTCCGTCCGTCCGTCCGTCCGTCCGTCCGTCCGTCCGTCCGTCCGTCCGTCCGTCCGTCCGTCCGTCCGTCCGTCCGTCCGTCCGTCCGTCCGTCCGTCCGTCCGTCCGTCCGTCCGTCCGTCCGTCCGTCCGTCCGTCCGTCCGTCCGTCCGTCCGTCCGTCCGTCCGTCCGTCCGTCCGTCCGTCCGTCCGTCCGTCCGTCCGTCCGTCCGTCCGTCCGTCCGTCCGTCCGTCCGTCCGTCCGTCCGTCCGTCCGTCCGTCCGTCCGTCCGTCCGTCCGTCCGTCCGTCCGTCCGTCCGTCCGTCCGTCCGTCCGTCCGTCCGTCCGTCCGTCCGTCCGTCCGTCCGTCCGTCCGTCCGTCCGTCCGTCCGTCCGTCCGTCCGTCCGTCCGTCCGTCCGTCCGTCCGTCCGTCCGTCCGTCCGTCCGTCCGTCCGTCCGTCCGTCGTCCGTCCGTCCGTCCGTCCGTCCGTCCGTCCGTCCGTCCGTCCGTCCGTCCGTCCGTCCGTCCGTCCGTCCGTCCGTCCGTCCGTCCGTCCGTCCGTCCGTCCGTCCGTCCGTCCGTCCGTCCGTCCGTCCGTCCGTCCGTCCGTCCGTCCGTCCGTCCGTCCGTCCGTCCGTCCGTCCGTCCGTCCGTCCGTCCGTCCGTCCGTCCGTCCGTCCGTCCGTCCGTCCGTCCGTCCGTCCGTCCGTCCGTCCGTCCGTCCGTCCGTCCGTCCGTCCGTCCGTCCGTCCGTCCGTCCGTCCGTCCGTCCGTCCGTCCGTCCGTCCGTCCGTCCGTCCGTCCGTCCGTCCGTCCGTCCGTCCGTCCGTCCGTCCGTCCGTCCGTCCGTCCGTCCGTCCGTCCGTCCGTCCGTCCGTCCGTCCGTCCGTCCGTCCGTCCGTCCGTCCGTCCGTCCGTCCGTCCGTCCGTCCGTCCGTCCGTCCGTCCGTCCGTCCGTCCGTCCGTCCGTCCGTCCGTCCGTCCGTCCGTCCGTCCGTCCGTCCGTCCGTCCGTCCGTCCGTCCGTCCGTCCGTCCGTCCGTCCGTCCGTCCGTCCGTCCGTCCGTCCGTCCGTCCGTCCGTCCGTCCGTCCGTCCGTCCGTCCGTCCGTCCGTCCGTCCGTCCGTCCGTCCGTCCGTCCGTCCGTCCGTCCGTCCGTCCGTCCGTCCGTCCGTCCGTCCGTCCGTCCGTCCGTCCGTCCGTCCGTCCGTCCGTCCGTCCGTCCGTCCGTCCGTCCGTCCGTCCGTCCGTCCGTCCGTCCGTCCGTCCGTGAACACTGCTAGCGCCTAAACCATACGTACGATTTCTTCCAAAATTGATATTCCTCAGTCGATCTGATTCTAATCAAAGCTTTGAGATTTTGAAAAAGATGCTTCAAAATTTGGGGGTACTTTACATGAAGCCCCTCGGGGATTTTCAAACTTTTCTCAAAAACGGCTCCAAATTTTTTCTTTAAACTTTTAGTACGGATAGTGGTAAATGTACTCTATCAATGACATAAAAGCCATTTTGGTCTATCGGTTGTTTTTTCAAAAATTACAAAAATGTAAATTTGTTTACTTGTCTCTCACGTCGTTAATATTTACATTATCGGCAATTTTTTTACATTATTATATTTACGAGTATATATATATATATATATATATATATATATATATATGCTTTAAATAATGTCTAGTAATAATGCATGTTTCTCGAAAACACTACCGTTTTCTGTGCAAAGTAGCGCAAAATTTCGCATTTTCAGAAACGCTCAGACGCCATTTTATCATATATTGTTGCATTATTTTTCTTCAAACTTTTGTAACGGATAGTGCTAATTACACTCTTTAGTATAGCGTAAAGTTTGTTATGAGTTTTTTTTTGTTTTTTTCAAAAATTACATTATTGTAATTTTTTGAAAGATCTCTCACATCTTTAAAACGCACATTACCAGCAATTTGTAAACATTATTATATACGTGAGTGTAAGTGCTTCAAATAACTTCAAATAAAATATTTTGAAAACTCAAACATTTTCTGTGAAAATGAGCTTCAAATTTCGCATTTTTAGTAGCGCTAAAACGCCATTTTCTCTTAAACGGCACATCATTTTTAAAAGAAAATTGCCACTTATGACTAGGTTTTTGTGTTCTTTAATATTCTAATATTAATTATTCCGTTCTACCAATAGGAAACCGAAAAATTAAGAAAATGACAAAAAAATGTACTTTTGGCGGTGATAGATGGTAGCTGGCAAGGAAGAGTATGTGACAATTCCGAATAGCTAGCGAAGACCCAAGGAAATAGAAAGCTAATACGGGAAAGTCTGTGCCATTCTGTAGCACCACTAGTTGTAAGCGTATTTTGCTTCATTCAAGCACAACTTTAAAGAAAAAATGTCCACCCATTTTTTACTTTATTTCGGAAATGTCTTGGGGATTTAATGTAATTTAAAATGTTTTAAGTTCTGAGAGCCGCTACATCACCTACTCGTAGATCGATCGGGGAATGCCAGTTCTGGTGAAAATCCTGTGTACGGTTAAGAGTTCGTTTACAGACGAAGGGGCGGAGAGACGTTTTGAGAAAAACCTTTTTAGGTTTCCGAAACCCAGTAAACGTGGATTCTTCACAGTGTATTAGAGAAAGTAATTTACAAATTGAAGGGCTTGCGATAGCAGTCAGATCTACCGAGAAATGGCAAGAAAATTCACTTTTTCGAAATCAGAAAACCTCAACATTTGTTTTCTATCCAAAAATAGGCACTTCTTCCTGCTACATTAAAATACTTTCACTACACTATGAACACGAGAAGCAAAAATTTTGCATGTTGATTTTTCATTATCAAAAACTAAATTGTTACAAGCTATCTGACAAAACGTCTAACTGAAAACTTAGATCGCGATTTTATAAGGAAAAGATACAATCATTTCAATCAAATGTAAAATGATGGTTGTTGGACAAGAATGAACAAAAGGAAAAATGGGGTGAGGACATTGCGTGACACATCCTGTATTTGTGGCGTAATGCAAAATGACAACCTCTTGCGTGTTATGTTGCAATCATACATGTTTGTGACAAGTTCCTTTGTATTATTCATAACTTTGCCGCATCAATTTGAATTGTTTCCGTCAATTAGACGCAAGAAAAGTCATTAATTAAATATTTCTCTGAAATAAAAGGACAACAGGGGCGTTCAAGATTAATCTAATACTTTCTCATTCCTTTTACTTTTTTGAGTACGTATGTATTCTTGAATCTAATTATTCCTTTTAGAAACCTTCGTTATACCACAAATAGCTATTTCCAATTACTTCAAGTAATGTCTCTGTAATGTCTCTTCACAAAAATATCAATCCAATCTTTTACTTGCTTTTGGCATTCACCAGCCTTGATATTAATAGACTATGAGCTCATGTCTTTACATGAAAGTTCACGAAAATATTCTTATCTTCAATTTACGACTGTTTTAAACCATAGAATGAATTGTACAAAGTACTATGCATTTGAGTTGCATGTAGCTCCCTATTATCAGATAGAAATTACTCTCATTTATTTCAAAGCTATAACTTTTGCAAATTGGTTCTTTCTCAATGTAACGGAACCGTTTGAAAGCGCCCGCAGACTCACGAATTCCTTCAAGGTCTTTTCTCTTGAAGTTCATCAGCTCGCCCCAGCGGTGTCTGCAATATGCTGCGCCCTCCAGGTGGCTCGCCGCAAGGTCAGCTATCTTCCGGCCGGTGTCCGCTGCAATGAAGTTACTTCATCCACGTATAAAATAAAAGCTGTTGGGTCGAATTTGCCCCATTAGAAATCGCATAATATTCACGTACGGTTCCTTTCGATTATACGTTAGCAATCCACATGATCTCTCGTTGAATTAGCATTTCACAATCAATCATTTCACCACATGCTCGTATGATCAATATAATATTAATACATATTAGCATTTGTTCTAGACTATTTCCAATAGCAATAACTTCATGATAAAGAATTTGTTACCTTTATTAACCTTTTAGAATACTGATATACGCCAAATCCACGCAGCTCAGGACTTCGCTCTTCAAGTTTCCACGTCGGCGTCTTGATCTAAAATGTCGGGTTTCTTCCAGTTCTAGGCGAAAATCCGCAATATTTGGAGACATTTCCTGATTGGTTGTGCTCATTCACTGTGGAAATGCGATACTCGTTCTAACATGCTGTGGCGTCATCTCAGTGGGTTCGTCGTAACTTCGTCAATTTCTTACTTAGACACATAGCGTTGCGTCTGTTGATCGCAGTTTCAGATGTGACCGCTAGGTGGCGGTTACACTGCAGATTATCTTCAGAATCTGCTACGAGCTCTGCGTCATCTGCGTAACAGACTTTGTTTATATGATTATTACCCATCATGTAGCTTTCCATTGTTTTATCGCTGTCAATTAGTTTATGCATTATCAAGTTGAAGATTACTGAACATAAGGAGTCGCCCTGGCTTATTCCACCCGCACATTCTATTTTATCTGTAGTTAGGTCTCCTACTTTTAGTTTAGTTTTGACGTCTGTATATATAGCTTCAATGATTTCTGTCAATTTTTTAGGCACTAGTTTGTTCCTCAAAATTGTGATCACGTCTCGTAGCCTTTCTCGATCAAATGCCTTCTTGAGATCTATAAAACACAAGAAGGTGGGCTTGTTATATTCAATCGCTTTCTCGACTATTTGACGGACTATAAATATAGTCAGTTGATCTGTTTGTGCGGAATCCTTGTTGTTCCTCATGGATTTCGAAGTATGGTTGCAATTTTGCCAGTATTATTTTCGTCAGTAATTTTAATATGGTACTCAGTAAGGTTAAACCGCTGTAGTTGTTAGGGTCATTTCCCTTGCCTTTTTTAAAAATCGGTGTCGTAATACTGATTTTCTCTCGATACATCTCCGATTTCTTATAGTTTATTAAGTAATACTTTCAGCTGTTCTTTTAATCTCTCCCCTCCATACTCCAACATCTCGTTGTGTATTTCATCTTGACCTGGGGCTTTCCTATTCTTTAAGGTTTTCATTGCCGCATGTAATTTCCACCGTGTCATCCCTGTTGTTAACCATACTTAGATTTGGATTTTCTTGGATTTATTCCTGAGTCTCTTGTTACAACTGTTGAAAATAGTTTTCCTCTGAGGACATTTCAATCGTATTTATTTTTACTACTAAGTTTATTTCAGCTTTTCTATTCCTTAACATTTTCCATACTTTGTTCTGAGCACCATACATGTCTTCCTCCATATCTTTTTTCGTACGTATATACCGAGTTATCCATCAATCCATCCGTTCGACTGTCCGTGTCACTCTGTGCCCAACACTATCAGTAAATTATTAACAGGAGTTTTTATAAAATGAATACTCCCCGGCCAATGTGACCCGACTTGAAGCCTTGCGATTTTAGAAGGGATTCATTAAATTTTTCATTTATTTAATTCACCAACCGATCTGGCTAGACGTGTCCTACGATTTTGAAAAGTTGTGTGGTTATTATACAAACTTGTCGTGTTAAAAACGTCCATTATAGGCATATCACCGCTTCGAGACGATGTTATCTACCAACATACGACAAATTCAGTTTCAAGCGGTGGAAGACATTAAGAAAACTCTCTGAGAAACTAAGATTCTCTACGAAAACTCTCTCCCTTTAACTGCACATCTCTTAAATAGAACTTTAATTAAGATTTAAATAAATAAAATGATTGATTGACGCGTCAACTGCTTAAGTTGTTACTCCCGTAAGTACAGTGCATTTTTATCCCAGGATGGGGCGGAGATCATCCCTCGGTGCCGACCTACTTCGATTACAATTGGATTGTATTTTTCCAAAACCAGTTATCTCCCACCTGCGGGACACCGCCTCATCCTGGGCAAGCTCTAAGCTCCCGACTGGTCTCCCGACAAGTGTGATAGTGAAGTGCATGTAAGTGTATGTATATACGAGTGAGAATATAACAAGGAAGAGGAAGGAAAGTTGTTTGATATTGCTATAATTTTGTTGTTGGATAATGCAAAGTAAGTTTAAGCGAATGGTACTGGTATTATTTTCGTTAAAAATACAAATTTTTTGAAAATAGAAAAACTTCAAAATTTTTTTCGGCGTCTTCTTACAATTACAATTATCAAGATAGAGGGTTTTTTCTTTATTAAATCTGTTCCTAGAAGATAGATTTTGAAATAACATCACCTTCTACTTTTCGAAAATATGAGTTTTCCTGTAATTTTTCCAGAAATATGGGCAATTTTTATTTTTTCTCAAAAACCGCCCCATTTTTTTAAAATTATCTCCACTTATGCAATAAGGGACAGTAAAAAATATGGTGTACCCATTTCGGATGTAGCTCGGTTTTTTCGAAAATTGCTAAAAGAAATTCAAGACGACAAAATTGAAGATAGAGACTTTTGCCTCAGACGAAGTCTATTCTAAAAAATCAGCTCATTAAAAAAGGCCGTGTACATTTGTTTGAAAAACTAGTAGTTTTCGCAAAATTTCTACTTGAAATTAATAAACTACATTAAGAAGTCCCACCAGCTACGGGCCATGGGAAAAATTCTCGAACCGAAGTGGATCTAAAGGATATGAAAATTAATTATTAATTTTAATTATAATTTACTTATGAAAATGCGAATATTAATTCTATTTTTACTTTGTACTTATTCTACAATTTGTGTTCTCAATATATTGATGTATCTTCTCAAGCACCCCGCAAAGCTTAAATGAAATTTGCCCAACAATGCCGAAATCGATATTTGAGAAGCTCATTGTTGTGGAACGTGATGGTGGCAGTGATACGATAACGCTGTTTTATTTAGTGGAGCTTGCATTCCTGTTTAACCTTTAGAAGCGATTCGAAACGTATTTGATAATCGATTCTTTTGGCCATGAGAGATGTAGAACATAGATATTTTCATGGAACTAAAGGTCACTAATCTACGCATATTTTGGCAAGTCACCAGCAATATATTCCATATTTTCAACGAGTTCAAATATATACAGTATCTAACATTCTTATTCGTACTCTCAGATTTAGCAACAAAAAGTGATCATATCTCGTCGTAAAATATTTTAAAATAATGTCTTTGTTGAGATTGTGCACCAATTGCATTAGTAGCAAATATATGTCAATAAAAATTATGACATGAATGTATGTTTAACATAATATTAATATTGAATAAAACAAGTCTCTTTCGCCACAACTTTGCTATTTGTACAGTCGAAATAAGTGGCAATAATCAGGTCCAATTATTCGGCTCTTGACTGTTTCCCTAGGTCTCAATGCGCTCTGTAGGGATACTTCCGCCAGTAGGGAACAGTCGGCATCGAAATGGCCAAGCAGAAAGAGCTCACTTCCATTGAGAGGTAATTGTGAACTTAGTACTTAAGGGCTATTTTTTGCGACAAATAGGTCAAATAGTTAACAAAAGCCACTCCACTATACAGTACATTGTAAGAAAGTTTAAAGAGGAAGGAAATGAAATGAAAAATTGAAATCTATGAAAAATTTGCCATGAAACCAATCAACGCGAGGAACGATTTGTACTTCAACAAGTTCGTAAAAACCCTCAGTCAAATGCTCCTTAATTACATCTCTTAGTGGAAAATGTATCTAAAAAGATGTCCGCATGGTATCCCTAATTTCATCAATAAATTGGATCCTACCAACCCCCATATAAGACATCGAACCCCACAACATAACTGATCCATCACCATACTTTACCGTGGGAATTGTATTCATGAAACATTCGCCTGTATTTGGCTTCCTTCAGACCTGACGTATCCCATCTGACATGTTTTATTCTACATTCGTCAAACCAAATTACACTGTCACTTCTTCACATGAACCCTAGTAAATGCAAGTCTCTTCTTGCAATTTTTTATGCTTACGAAAGGCCTCTTTCGCGCTATTCATTTATGAAACCTGTTCTTCCGTAAAACACAACGAACAGTCTGATCTGACACCTTTTTAGATGCCCGAAACCACTACGCCGTACAGCGGGTAATCCCTTAAAGAGCATCCGTTCGAAAACGAAGTTTGTATGTATATACCATTATGTATATTTACCATTTTAATGGTAAATTGGATTATTTTACCGTTTTTAAAGGGAAAATGTACAATTTGTTCTTGAAGACTCTAACAAAGAAAACAACATTATTTCTTATATATATTTCCACATATGTTAACTAACCCGATGCAAATTGATGTACTTTTTTGTTGTTGTTTTTATTTAAGGTCGCATCAACATCAAAGTCATTAGCGACCACTATTGGGTTTTGACGCTATGTAACTGAAGATGACTTGATATTGTGATGATAGGGGTGAAAGGACTCACGCAAATACCATGCCAGTAACGGGACTCGAACCCGCGATCCTTGGGTCCGAGTTCACTACGACATGACTGTCTTAGCGATCTCGGCTATCAGGGATAGGCTGATATTCTTTCTTCAGGGTTTTCGGAACAGATTAACCGCGAATACACCTTACAATGACTCATTCCAGAAACCGATCAGAAATGTCAGGAAAATACAATTGTAAATCGTAAGCACAATGACCCTTCTAATGTGTCTACACTCACGTGCATTCTAGCCAGCACTTCTATCTCACCCTGCATGCAAAGTACGCTGATACTCCAGACGACAGCCTCGCCGACGGTCCATCGTGGGGACGCGCCGGCGGAGGAAGAGGCGGCGTAGGCGGTGGCGGGTAGCGTGGGCGGCGGGGACGGCGGGGGCGGCACGGGCCGCTTGGCGGGCATCCCGAGGGCGGCAGCGGCGGCGAGCAGGTCGCGTGGGCGGCGCGGGGGCGGCAGCGTTGGTGGCGGCGCGCGGGGGGCGGGGACGGGGGCGGAGACGCGGTGGACGAGCGCCGCCGCCAGCGCCAGCACCAGCCCCGTGGCCGCCACGCACAGCAGCAGGCGGGGGCTGAACGGGGCCAGGAAGATGTCGCGCATCCCGCCCGAGTCCGGGCGCCGGAAGTAGATGTTTTTCCTGTGGTAGCAAAAGCATCAAGCTTTATTTCAAATTGTTTAAAGAAGTGACTCAAACTGGGAGTCGAACCGAGGTGTCCTGGTATATTCCCAGTTGCTCTAATCGCGAGCTACCGAAACGACAGTTTTGAACGATTTCATATACACGCTAGCACTATTGCCCTGAATTTGATATTCAATTGTCGCCTCCCAGGGTGGTGAGATTGTGTACTTATTTGGACACAACTGACTGTGCAGGGAATGCCTTAGGGCATCGTCGAGGTACCCGAAACAGAAGGCTGTGAGTCCAAGTGCTGCATTAGACCAGAATGTTTTCTCCATGTGGTGGAGGCGTAGTTGTACTCTCATATCTCCACATGCCACATTTCAACAATCATCGCATTCGTAATCATTAATGTCACATCGTTCACCCTTCATTATCACACTTATCATCATCCATAGTTAAGGCAAATGCCCCCACTCTCATACTCGGAAGAGAATGTAGGGGTTTAAGATTTCTCCATCACCCTAAACTAAATCATGCTCAATTCTAGGAACTCTAAAATGAACTGAACTGAAATTCTAGGAACTCGAAAATGAACTTTTATTCTTGGAATTAGCAATTCTAAGGATAACTATTTCTGGAGTTATCCCGATATAGTACAACCATATTCTGTTGGCTACTGAGGTTACCTCCTTTAGCCCAAAAAATATTACTGACAATATATTTTAAGTTGAATTATATTAATAGTTATTTATGATACGAGTGATAAAAGTGACATTTTGTATTCGGAGAAGATAATGTTGCGACACGAAGATGATCGGCCGAGTGGCACAATCCAAGCAAAATAAGTTTACTTTTATCTCGTGAGCCATACACTATTTTATATAGCCTTACTGACTTTCATTTTATTTTAACTCAATTATACAAATATATTTAATGATACATTAAGCGCATTATTCAAATATATTAAATGATACATGATGCGCTCAGTCGAAATTATTTAGTTTCCTTTTTGGAAACTAAATAATTTAACAGATTTGTCTAAACTCTTGAGCCTCGTCTTACTTTTAGCGCTAATGCTAAAAATTGTACTTTTAACATCCTTCGCATGTCCTGAAAAAAACGCTTTTATTTGTGGCTGTCTAAAAAAATATTATAGTATACAAACTTAGAGTTCACACAAAAATATTATTGATATAAACTTCATAATTGTATTAACATCGGCTGAAGAATTAAGTATTTCAAAGCTTTAGCGGATACACTTTATTTTATCTAAACAATTCATTTATTCAGTGAAACACTTCTTGCTCACCATCCATGTGAAAATGCAAGGAAAATCCATTTTCCTTATAACCTTCTTCCATGATTATTTTAAGAGAATTATATATATATATATATATATATATATATATATATATATATATATATACACACACACACACGCACTAGCGATGTTTACAGCTCTATGTTGGCCGCTTATCGCATCCAAGGCGCCATTTTGTTTTGTCATGCCAAGAGTGTTGTAACATATCTCTTCTTTCCATTGCCACTGTTACACTATCCTTCCATTTCACTCTTGGCCGTCCTCTTTTCCTCCGTCTTGCTGGTGTCCAGTTATAAACCTTTTTGGGCAGTCTTTCTGAATCCATCCTTTGCAAGTGGCCGTACCATAACAATCTTTTCTTTTCAAAAACATCAGTTAAACATCCTTCTATATTTAATCGCCTTTTTATTGTCTCTGTTTTTACATGATCAAGCAGCGTGACTCTACAGCATCTTCTCCAAAAACGGTTTTCAACACTATTTATCCTCTTTTTCAGAGCTTGATTTAGTACCCAAATTTCAGAGCCGTATGTTACTGTGCTCTCCACCAAAGATTTAAACAGCTGGATTTTTGTTTTAGTTCTAACGTCCTTACTCCAAAGTAGTGGGTTTAATTTGCTGATTATCTGTCGACCTTTTCCTATTTTTGATAAAATATCGGCTTGATCCGTACCTTCTTCATTCAGAATTACTCCTAAATACTTAAAATCTTGTACATTTTTTATCTTAGAACCCTCTAGAATTAAATCTTCCTGTACATCACCAACTACCAAATAATGTGTCTTCTCCATGTTAATTTCCATTCCCCATTTTTCATATTCCTCTACAAGTTTTCTCATCATGTAGGAAGCATCATTTACATCTTCTGCAAGAACCACTTGATCGTCAGCAAACAATAATGTATGTATATTTTCATCCTCTATCTGAATTCCCAGAGAATTATTAATATAAATAAAATAATGAGTAATATGACATTCTAAATTGAGAATGCTCAAGCTAATTAATAACTAAATGAAGCTATCATTGTTAGCTAATCGAAAGGAACAGATGTAGTAACTACTACTCATGAATACAAGAGAATGTCTGCTGGTAAACTCCGTTATTATGAACATTTCCTTAAGCTCGAAATAAAAGCAATAAAATTAATAAAGAATGCATCTTGAAATTTTCCACCCAACCAATGAAATAAAATAACATCAACTGACGCCTATTCATTGGCAATTTGCATTTTATCATTAAAAATACATTTAATAATTTGGAAAAATATAATTTTTTAAATTATCCTAATATATATTTAATTTGTTTTTAGACAACTTATGTGGACTTCATCTTAAAACAGTAATAATTTTATGACAGGTTGCCCCCACTTTCCCTTTTCTTTTAGCACACCTTATTCTTCCCCTCCACAATTCCCTCTTATTTCTTTCCCTCCCCATGTGACCTTCCCCCTCTCTCCTTTCTCACACCTCGGCATGGTTATATTTTGAACTTTGTCTATTCGCTGCTTGAGCTATGCATGCCTGTACGTAAACTGTAAAAGATGCGTTCAGCCCATGCTTACCTTCTGTGATCAGAGATGAGATATCTCGTTCAGTTCTGTATGTGCATCGGAATAAATGATATACAAGGTAGGTCTAAGATAATTTGTGCTTTGTGTAAATTTCCTTTTTATCTGTTGTTTTTTATCGCTAGCCTAATGAAATGTAATATATAATTGATATTCAGAATTTTATTATGCATATTGCAATGTATTACAGTGTTAAACCTGAAGATGAAAAACATTCTCTTTGAAACGACACATTCTCTTCGAGACAAAACATTCTCTTCGAAATGAATTGGAATCTTCCGATACAGAATTAAAGTTGAAATGTTGAAATGAACGACTTATTATAGTCTACTATCTGATTGTCATTAACTGAATGAGTTCTCGATCGTTCGACGGGTTATATTATTGATATTTTTGAGAAACTATACTACGAACTTGGTGACAAAAAGTCTACTTTGCTTACGTCATCATTGCATACCTTTCAAGATACAGATACAAAGATTCATTTCGTTAATGTTATTGCAATAATAACATAAAATGTAATTGGTGTATTTTAAACTGTCACTGCTGTCGTTGTTCCAGTGGCGCTTCAGAGTTCATTTGATTATGAAATGTAAAATATCCTTCTACGAGAGTTTGTGTGTTAATAAAAGAAAAATTTTGATTTTTTTGAAATTAAGTTCTGAAGGTTTTTATTTACTTGATTTTACAAAAATATAAGTACATTTTACGAAGAAAAAATCATTCAATATTTAATTCAATAGTATTCGACGCCAAAGAATGTCACAAGAGTTCGGAAAGTAACCTGACTGTATTTTGGAAGGATTTCACAATATTAGACTTTAAAATGTATGAATGCTTTATTGTGTGGGCCCCTAGCGGCGAATAATGTTTCTAGCTTTGTCCAAAAATAACAGTTGTTCAAGTAATTATATGTGTTAATGATGAAAAACAGTCTAGATGAAAAAAAATTCTGATTGAGAAGCCGTTTCTCTGCGCATGTTCACCAAGATTGAAGAGTAATCATAATCTCATTCCTTTCTGTACAGTAGTATGAAGTTAAGTAATTTAATTAATATTTTTTCCAGTTAAGGCCTTTTTTAGTCCTGGTGTTTTACACTTTTATTATTTTTGTTAGAAGTAGTAAGTGGAAATCAAATAAGCGGATAAAACAGGAAGAGCATTCAGCGATGTCATTTACAAAACTGTCTGCAAAGCAGCTCCTATCTGCAGTGGGAAAATAGAACCATTTTCGAGCCCAGGAATGAGAAGTAAAACCAACACTTAGAATTTGATGGCTTACATGGACTCGACGATGGGGAAGGAGAAGAACATGGCGTCGGCGCGTTCTCGGTTCATGACGACGTTGTCGAGGCCCAGGTCGACCGTGCCCGCCGCGACCGCGCCCAGCAGGTACAGCCACGCCTTCTCCTCGTTTCGCCAGCCCAGCTTCGTGAACGACACCAGCTCGTAGCTGCAAACCGCACAAAGCGGCGAATTCAGAGGAGGGGAGAGTCATGACATGCTTTTGATGGTTTTGGCATGGTTTTCATACAAGGATGGAGAACTTTAAATTTGGCTGTATAGTGTATATATATATATATATATATATATATATATATATATATATATATATATATATACAGGGTGAGTCACGTAACTTTAGCACTTCCTGTAACTTTTGAACGGTTGAAGATATTGCAATGCAGTTTTCACGGAAGTGAATGAGGGAATGGGGCTAATTGATATGTGTATTGATTTCTCTTTTATCACTTTTATTTTACGAGATATTTGAGGTAACTTTGTTTTTTTTAAATGGGACTATACATATTTTTTCAGTCTATCATGACAAGCATAAAAAGACGAATCCAAAGATATAAATATTGTCATATGTTAGATAAGCATTTTTTTGAGTAATTGTGATTTTTTTGCGACTAGTGTTTAACGGATATTTTCATTGTAACTGTCAGCCCCACAAGGTCACGCGGCGCTCCCCCAGCAAACGCGGGGTCGGGAAAGGGAAGGGATTTTAGTACTTGAGGATACGAAAAATATTCACAAAACTGTTGCACTTTTTCCTGAACTCTCCTTTCCATCCTGATCCATTTTCAGATATTTTGTGTTTCTTAGGGATTGAAAATACGGATTTGTCTTAAGTAGTATTTATTGAAATAAGATTATTTCTATCCCTAAGTTATTATTATATTCGTATTAACATTGAAATTGTTTGCTCAAAATATACAATATATTTTTGTACAGTTTTAATTATTTATTCTTATTGTGCTTTGTTTCAAGATCCCATTACTACGTATCTTATGAAATCCCATTAAATGGAGTTGAAGTTATAAACAATATTATTACAATACAAACTTATGACAAATCCTTATTTTCCATCCTTTAATTCCTTTAATCAAAGAAAGACGAAAATGTGAAAATGCAGAAGGATGGAAAGCACAGTTCAGGAAAAAACTGCAATGGTTTTGTGAATACTTGGAATACTATGTTTCGTATTTTCAAATAAGATCCCTCCCCTTTCCTTCCCTTCGCCGGGCGCACGTGTGCTGGTGGAGCGCTGCATGACCTTGTGTGGTGGACTATTCAAAACGTCCGTTAAACCCCGGTCGCAAAAATCAAAATTAATCAAAAAAATGCTTATCTAACATATGACAATATGTACATCATTGGATTCGTCTTTTTACGCTCGTCATGGTGAACTGAAAAAATATGTATAGTTCCATTTGAAAAAACAAAGTTACCTAAAAAATCTCGTAAAATACAAGTGATAAAATAGAAATTAATGCACGTATCAATTAGCCCCTTTCCCTCATGCACTTTCGTGAAAACTGCATTGCAATAACTTCAACCGTTCAAAAGTTACAGGAGGTGCTAAAGTTACGTGACTCACCCTGTGTATATATATATATATATATATATATATATATATATATATATATATATATATAGACACACACACACACTTCATCTAAACAATAAGGATAAAAGTCGCTTGTAATTTTTGAAAGTGACAGACAATATCAATGGGGTCACGACACAATGTAAGTAGTATAACGATTGGCGAATTGAGACATAGAAGTACGTTACGTAGATGTCGTCATGTTGTTGACGCAAACAGCCATCGCCAATAAATTTACATAACAACTTATTGAAATATGACCTAAGAATCTGATCTTCGCTGTCAGCGTTGAAATAATTAATGATTGCTTAATGCTAGAGCAACATCAGGGGAACGTGGGGTATATATTATAATTTGCGTGACAATAGAACAAAGGAAAACAGAATTGTAAATAATGGTTTCCTTATATAACTTAGGAGTGATACACACAAAATCGTGCTTGACAATGACAAATTCCGGTGTGTACCAAAATTATGGAGAATGAGCAGCCAATTGTAATAAGGAGTGCTTGCAAAGTCACACAAAAAAGTTTTATGAATGCGATATGCACTGACCTACTGCAAAGTACACAAGTTCTCACTGATAAAAAATAAGTAAAAATTTTGAAACACTTCATTTGCTTCTCGCTCAGACAATTGTTCTTAAGGACTTGCATAGCGGAGTCATATTCTCATGCACTCGCTACAGTGCGCTGCCCCCATTTATTGTGTAACAATTCAAAAGTCATTTAAAGTAGAAGCGTGCGCCAGAAAACGGTCCGTTAATGAATGTCAGCCAGGTGCGTTAATGAATTTCGACCTTTTTAATTCCCAGCTTCCCCAAATAAACAATAAAAATATTCAATAACTCGAATGTGGAATACTGTTAAAATTATTACAAAGAAACATTTTTTATTTCACAGTTATCATCTAACACTGGATTAGCAACGACTGATTGTGAAAAAGAAGAAATGTTAGCGAAAAATTTTGAAAAAACATTTATAACTAACCTTGTAATCGACACAGATTTCCAATTAGAAGCGGAAGTAAACTTATCAATCCCACGATATTCCTTCCCAACGATAACTAAATTCATAGCTTCGTCCGAGACGTATCAAATGGGTAAGGCATTAAAACTAAGACAATCAGCAGGCCATGACTTAATAATAAAATGAAGAAAAAATTACGATGTAATTGCACCATTGCATAATTGCACCAACAGCTCTCTTCAATGCCTGTTTACGATTGGATATTATCTAAAGGCCTGGAAAATCGTTGTTATAACTTCAATATGCAAGCCGAATAAAAATCCACAAGATCCTCTTAGCTGTATTAGTTTGTTACCAACCTTTGCTAAAATATTTGAAAAATATAAATTCCTGTCTAATAAAATGTTTCACATAAGCCAATACGCTACCCAATACGCAATTCGGATTTCGTTCCAACCACTACAAGCCATCGACTGTTATGATTAACGGAGTACGTCGCTGAAGAATTCCATAGGCGGATATACACAGCCGCAATTTTTCTCAACATTGGACATGCCTTTGATAAAGTATGGCATGAAGGACTAATGTACAAATTACAAACTTTAGGAAGCCCCGATTACATATAAAATATCATTAAAATCTTCCTGTCAGCATGCATTATTAAAGCCGATGTTCCTGACGAATTCTCACTTACCATAGTATTAGGAGACTATCCAGAACTGACCTACTATGCGGATGATGCTTTATGTTTACTGTGAATACAAATATGACCAACGCAAAGATCTCCATTTGGACTTACACGAGTATGTCAAAAGGACAATGAAATGGAGAATTGCTATAAATCCGACTAAATTTCAACATCAAATATTCTCATTAAGAAAAATACTTCAACCACCACAAATGAAATTTAATTTTACTGCAATTCCGAGGCTTCAGAATAATACACCCATAAAATAATCTATGTGTATTACTCGACTAATCATTTCATGGAAAAATCATATTCCAGAAATGACTAACAAAACATATGCAAAAATTAACAAACTTTACCCCGTAATAAACAACAAGTCATCTCTTGGTCTGGACTGCACTTTATCCATCTTTAAAACCACTACACGTTCTTCATTAACTTACACCTGTCAAATTTAGAACAATGTAGCAAACATAACAAAAAAATTAGTATCCAAAAGAAATTCTTGATGGCTTGAATATCGCCACGTAGAATGAGACATGAAGTAAATTAAACTTATCGGCTATAGCTCAACAGCAACATCGCTGCCTCTGCAGCATTGTTGACGGGGAAGTTCTATGGTTAGAGTCGGACAGTTACTACGTAGGTAGATCGAATTCAGCGACTGTCTAAAAGAAAATTCTAGCGACCGGCTGTTCTTATCGATAGGTAAGATCATTTTCTGTTTTTTTATCAATTCCACAGGAATACCGGAGCAGTTCACTAACACACGTGCCACGGACAGCGCACGATGTTTCTTTTCTCTTCCTTGCCCCATTCTCTCCTCTATCTTAAACACACACACAAAACTTACAAGACATCACTTGGGCGAGGCGATGAAACGGGCTATTTGAATTTAGCTCAGAGTCTTCGTTTAGGCTTGGGAATCTTTCACAAGCAACAAAGATACAACACGGGACAGTCGGCTTTACTTCCCCTTCGAAGGTAGGTGTACGAAGGATTCTTTCGCCCTTAAAATCTACGACTTCGATCGGGTGTGAACCCTCAGACATGGATACAACAGCCCCAAACGCTAACCGTTGAATCACCGAAGCCACCATGAGTATTGTGTAGAAGTGGTGGGTGGCGCACCTGGCGTTGAGGGAGCGCGTGAGGTAGTCGAGGACGTCGAGCAGGTCGGTGTCGTCGCCGAAGTCGTCGTCGCTGGTGGCGAGGGCGTCGCGCACGCCGGGCAGCGCGTTCGTCTGCACGTCGCCGCCAGTCGCGTTCTTGATGCCCACGATCAGCGGCAGCCCCTGCAACCACGCCCGAATGCACACTGTCATTGCAGGGCCTGTGGCGGTGGCCTGCCCCCCAAAAGGCCTAGAGTTTTCGTTTGTTGCCTTATTTTATTCGGCAAAATTAATTTAAATATTTATATACACAAAATAATATATAATATAATAACAAATATTTATTATTTTACCCAAAATCTATAATGGTTCCTTCCAAAATGATCGCCTGGATCCGCCCCTGCCTATAGGTAGGAACAAGAAAACCCACACTAGCCGCAGCAAACCTCCCGCTGTTCGTAAATTTTAAAATATTCCGATTTTGCTGAGGGTGGCGCCTTTTTCTTTAATTTGAACTAAGAAATAAACAAGAAAGTGTATTCGTAATGGGATTTTTGAATACAATATTCATATTCTTTTCCAAATTGATGCGTACATTAAAACTGGCTGAAACGGCCTCGCCGAATAAGTGATCACCTCAGTGAACGGCTATTTGTTTGTAAAACCAATTGAAGGGCGTAGAGCCGCAGTAACAAGATAAGCCACACTAGCCACAGCGAGCCTTCTGATTTTTTTAACTATTAATGTCTCGATTTTGGTATGTGTGATTCATCTTGTTGCCCTAAACTCTTCATAAATCCGAACAAAACACGACAGTTGACAAGCCACTCTTTCACCCAAATCTAGATATTAACATTTATGATTTTGTAGAGACTTGCTATGTCTGGTGTGACTTATTTTGTCACTGACCAATACCCTTCAATACCATTAACGAAGGCATTCAATAAAAGCTTCCTTTGTTTGCTGCTACAGAGTAATTCGAACCCTGACATTACATCCTTGTAGTCGCAATACTACACTTTCGAGAGGAAAGACATGTGCTATACATCGTTTTTAATAACGTGGCGGGTCAGGGCCTGTCTTCACGACGGAATATCTCACGGCATTTCGCGTCTTCCTCGGTCGCATCGCTAGATGCATCTAGTCACATCACACTGCTTGATACGGTCGCGATCATGCGATATCTAGCGGTAATACCGAGAAAGATGCGAAATGCCGTAAGATATTCCATCATGAAGACATTGTCGTGCCAACTTATAAAACCCGAATTATAAATATGGATAGGCGATAACTAGACTATATGTGTGTGTGTATATATATATATATATATATATATATATATATATATATATATATTAGTGTTGGAAATTCGTCACAGTCGGGCTCGAACCTACGACTTGCCGGTATGACTGCCAAAAGAAAATTCAGGTACCTGTAAAATAAAGGTGGAATGTGGGCCCTTATAAAATCAATTGGAGGAGGTCCGGACACTCTCATATGAGATTTGTTCCCATAAAACGAGCTTGACTGGCTTACAGGGTTTAGTCCAAACCTTGATAAGTGCCCTTAACCCCACCACTGTCCTAATTCCTTCATAATTCTGGCCGCTGATTAGTGACACAGGAGCGCGTGTAAAGAGGCGCGTATGCGGAGATGCTACCTGGCGGTCATCTTAACAACTAACTACTCTCACAGATACCGTAACGTTAAAATTAAGTGGACGCTAATGACCTCGAAGTTAATGCGAACTTAAACAGTAAAAAAACAATGTGAATGCGCGGCATACCGAAACTTCCCCTTCTCTTAGTATTATTACTCACCAACTACTCATATATTTTTTTAAAAACTAGTGGCGCTACAACAACACAAAATTTCTCACATATTTCTAAATTTGCAATTTTACAACAAAATAGTGAGTTCAACGAAAATGAGACCCGTGCAATTCTCTTAAGTTTCCCTTCTTTAATTCATGGAAAAAAAAGTGGAAGAAAAAATTAGGAGCGGTTGTGAGAAAATATTTTTTTCTATGAATTGTAATAAAATTACGCGAAAAGTACAGGTTTTTCAAAAAACTGTACATGATCTTTATTTAAGAGCTGATTTTTTGGAACTGACTTTGTCTCAAACAAAAACCATTATCTTCAACTTTTGTAGTTAGTTCACTTTTTGCAATTTCCGAATTATTCATTTCGAATTATTTTTCGGTGAAGAAAACTCCCCGAAAATGGAACTAACACCATTCTTTACCGTACCTTCTTACATACGAGGAGAAAGTTGAAAGAAAAAAATCGGTGCAGTTCTAGAGAAAAAATTTAAAATTTCTTATATTTCGCAGAATATTACCTTCAATACTACTCACATTTTCGATTATACATGACCTTATTTCAATAATTGTCTTTAAGAAAGAGATTGCATTTCCATTTGATCACTTGAATTTTAGAAGTACTGAGGTTATTTTGTGTTTTTCAAACAAAACTATACATATTACTTTCCCGTATACATGCGTGTATACGGAGTAATATACTATGAATACGGGAAAGTTATGAAATGCTGTGGAAACTCAAGTTCGGCATTCCAATGGAAATACACGTTTCGGGATCCCCTGATATCGAAAAAGGTTTTTTTGAAAATGTTCGTCTCTCTGTCCTCTGTGAACATCACTAGCCCCTAAACCATACGTAGGAATTTTTTTCAAATTGAAGAAACCTCTGTCGATCTGGCTCCAGTCGAAGTTTTGAGATTTTGAAAAACTTTCTTCAAAATTTGGGGGAACTTTACGTGATGCTCTCATTTTCAAAAATTTATCAAGAACGGCTCCAATTTTTTCTTTAAATTCCCTGGAAAGATATAGTAAATTACACTTATTAAGCTGGCGTAGGTCCAATTTTCACGGTTTACTGTGAATTTTCGAAAATTGGAAAAGTTTAATCTTCTTGCGGCTTTTTCCTCCAACCACAAAATTGAAGATGGAGATTCTTCCTTCAAAAAAATTTGTTCTCCATAGAGAGTTCTTTCGTTAAAGTCTTGTAGATTTTTTGAAAATTGTAGTAGTTTTCGATCAATATTGCTTGTAATATGTGAAATTTTAAAAAATTACAAAAACCAGATTTTCTAAAAAATAATTGCAAATTTATTATTTAAACTTTGGATAGGAATAATGTCTAATGTACTCTGTGAGATGACAAAAAACGCTATATTGCTCTATCCTTTTGTTTTTTCAAAAATTACAAATTATTACATTAAGGAGTACATGTGCTTTAAATAATATTATATAAAGTTTCTCGAAAATTCAACCGTTTTGTGAGAACTAGATCTAAATTCGCATTTTCAGAAACGCTCAAACGCCATTTTCTCATAAATGGCTCCGATTTTTTCTTCAAATTTAACGAATATAATTTTTTTAAAAGATTTCTCACACCGTTAATATGCACATTTCCAGCAATTCGTACACACTACTGTATTTGCGAGTTAATGTACTTTAAATTACTTCTAATGATGTTTTTCTAAAACTCAAAAAAATTTATGTGCTTCAAATTTAGAATTTACAGTAGCGCTTAAACGCCATTTTCTTAAAAACGGCTCCAAATTTTTCAAAGAAAATTGCCATTTAGGACGAGATTTTACTGTACTTTAATATTCTTAAAATAATAATTCCGTTCTACTATTAGGAAATTGAAAAATTAAGAAAATGTCAAAAAAATGTAATTTTGGCGGCGATAGATGGCAACTGGCAAGAGAACGTGGGAAGTCCGAATAGCTAGCTGAGACCAATGGAAATAGAAAACTAATACAGGAAAATCTGAGCCATTATGTAGCACTACTAGTTTAAAAGTGTCTACTCGTGGTAACAGTGTTATTTTCTGAAGGTCTGCAGTTAGTATATTGTATCTTCTTCAGAGTTTTTACATTGGTCTTGGTAAAGAGTTCTGTCTTTTATAGCGTCATAAGGGCGCTTTGCCCTGCAATCCGTGCAGTCATCATTGAAGTATTCAAGTACGGCCATGTAGTTTGAAAGTTTCGCACATTTCGCATTCTTCATGTCCATGTTTGGTGAAAGAGATTTTTTTGCGCTTTAATTCAGACTTATAAACATTGTAATAAACTTTAATGTCAGAATGGTAAATGGCACCTATGGGATATTCACGGCGCGAAACGTTATGGTTGGCATTTGTCGCATTTTTGTTAAGACTGATATTTTTATGGCTTTAAAATTATACGATTTGAGCATTGTTTCATTTATAGATGACAGCATAATTATGTTCAATGCATAATTCTAGCAGGTTTCTTAGAGAGAATGCAGTGCCTACTTACACTTTAAAAGAAATGCAGTAAATGACGGTTATGTACTGCGTTTTTAAAAATCGTGCTCTCTTCACTACATTCTTCCTAAGCACACAACCACAATACGATGTAGATGCTGTGTTTTCAATTAATTTCTATATCGTTCCTGATACGACATTCTAAGCTAAGTAGAAAGAGCTCATTTGTCTGAGTGCAGTGATATTCATATCAGAATATGCAATTTTTGCAGATACTGCGTTTTTCTTAGGGCAGATATATAGTGTGTTGCAGCTTAATTCCATATATACTGTATGTTCCAGCTTGATTTTTCAACGCAGGAAAATTCGGAGAGGAAAATTCGAAGGAGAATTCGCTTCACCTTCAAGAAATTCACATATTTAATGAATTCGGCTAGCGATGCCGATTTCGCGGTCGTGGCTTTTCATTAGAACCACCTCAGCATTCGCCTTGATGACCGGGGAAAACCAGGAAAACCCCGGTCGCCGGCACGGGAATTGAACCCGGGCCTCCCGAATGCGAAGTCAGCGCGCTAAGCTCTGAGCCACTTCACTCGGTTTTCATACCGTAGTATAAGTGGGAATGTTATATTATAAGAGTAGAATATTATTATTTCTTACTATGAATTTATGCATTTAGGTGAGACATGTAGCTGCTCTCGACTGTTCACCAAGGCTCTTTCTCCACTCTCACGAAGTGGCGCATTCTCAGAATGTATCATAATATACTGATTTTTGCGTGACAGTTTATTTTGAATATATATTAAGTCGAAAAATTGAAAAGTACAAAAAAATAAATGAATTAAATAACTGTTAAAAATATGAGTATAAGAAAACTTATGGGACATCTTGGACCCGAGTGTTTCCTTTGAGTTTCATGGTCCCCAAAGCGATATACTAGCTGCACCCGACTTTCTTTGGGCCTAGCTTCCGGTCAACAAAGTTTCTGTTGCAATTTCCGAGCTACATACTCTAATGTTCTCAAAACATTTATAATAGGGGCGGAAATTTTTACACTACGTGTCGACTTACACAGCAATTCTAACAAGGCCGGCGAATTTACCTGTTTTCCTAAAAAACAAAGTTATGCAAAGCTAAAGAAAATATTATTAGCCATATGTAAATAAGCATAGGTCAAACTTTGAAATTAATAATCTGATATCAGGTCCATTATTAAGTAATTTGATCAAAATAGAACTGTGTTTTGTAAGACGATCTTGCAACGAAGACAATGATTTTTTTGCGTATTTTATTACGGATGGATTCAATAGTTAACAGTTTATTGACAATTAGATGAAAATACTCGTATAATAAATAAAATAAATGTAAAATAGATGTAACTGTAAAAATTAATGTAAAATAGTTTTAAACAAATTTTACCAATAAAACACTTTATATTGCATTAAGTTTATTTATGAACAATTTTTACAGTAAAAACTTAGATACTCGTCAATGGTACGTATAGGAATACGAATCTCGGCAACACTAAAAATAGCTAGTATTAGACCCAATTTACACACATTTTGCGAAAGATTCCGTGTTTTCAGAACCCACGCTGAACATATGCACATTCGCAGAACTCCGAAATCGCTCATTAAAAGGAAGCGTGTAAAACGGGTCTTAGAATAACGGACGGGCGTGATACTCGCAGTAATATGCGTGGGACTCTTGTTGATGTTTTGTCGAAGAGAATGTTGTACATTCTCTCAGGCAGGAAGGTCGGAGCGTCAGCATGACTGCGCACTGCGGTGAGCGAATAGATTATGATAATTTGAGAGGAATGACCGTACGCACTTCTATAAAATAATTTCCTGCGTCCTGCCGGGTGTTACGTTAAGTTTCTGCAACTGGAACAAGATAGAAACTCAGTATTTTTTGAATATTGTTACTTGTGGTTTAAGACTACCTGGCCAAAACAAATATTTTTAAAATAGCACCCCCCCCACATTATCAATAAAAAACGAGCGAGTGACTGTGGAATCACAGCATCATATTGTGCTATTGGAACAACATCTGGTGGTACATTTAGGTGAGTTTCATAAAGCACAAATTCGGTAGTTTTGAGTAAGTTTGATAGTCATGTTATCCGTGGGTATTAAATTTGAATTTACAAAATTGGAATAGGCATTAGCAAAATACAACAAGACCAGATAGGTTACCACAATTTTTTTCGGTTGGCCGCTCTCTTGATTTTGTGTGCTGGCCCGGGAAAAATTATAATACTATGTATTTCTTTTTCTTTCTCAATTGTAAATTAATTGTTTGCTTATATAATTCTTAGACTAAGTTTTAATTGGATCCGATTTCATTTTAGAAAGATCTTTAATTTTTGTATTTGAGAAAGAATGAAACTCAAGAAGATAACATTACCGATTTTAAAGTCATATATCGCACGACGTTTAGAAAATAATTGATTGTCATCTTCAGGCACTGTAAATTAGCAAAGGAACCTATTAAGAATGGGATTGGTACATTTTGCTTATGTTACAACACACTTGTAAAACAAACGAAGAAGAAATGAAGAAAGTTCTTGAACGTTATCTAGGACATCTGGTTGATTATAAAACTGAATTTTAATGTAATATTCCTGGTTTGTTCTGCTCAAATTTAATATTGTGGATTATTTAAAAATAAAGAATAGAATAACTGGGAAATGGATATACTTTTTTCTCAGAACGACTCGAATTTTTTTTCTCCCGCGGATCGATTACCAGACGCTTATTAATGGCGAATCTGTCAATTTTTTCAACTCTCTAATGTTTCAAAACTTACAGAAGTTAGAAATAATGCGAGAAAGCATTTGTTGTTGTAGCCCCACTGTTTTCCCAATAAAATCTGTTCCGAAAAATAGATATTGAACCTTATGAATTAAATCTTTCATATGATTCCAAAATTCAATTGACGATAGAAAACGAGGAAAATGGTTGTCTTAATTTTCTAGATCTTCAACTCTTTAGACAAAACAATTGTATTGCCACTGATTGGTATTGCAAACCTATTCATGCAGGAGTCTTATTACATTATTTATCGAAACATCCTTTTCTTATTAAAATAGGTATAGTGCACGGATTAATAGACAGAATGATTAATCTATCTCACAGTGTTTTATCCCAAAAATATAGAAAAAGTTCTCTACTTATTATTGAACAATAAATATCCTCCGAGTTTCATTTCAAGATATGTAATGTCTAGCTCATCTTATCACAAAAACAGAAAACTTCAGAGAGCCTGTTTCTTCTAAAAACATCATTAATAGATTATATTTGCCTTATTTTTAACAAAGTTATGATTAACAATGTTATGATTAACAAAGAACTTGTAACTGTTTAAGTATAATGTTGATATTCGCAATAAAATCGTAAACAGAATATCAATCACCAACAACCTGAAAGACAAAATAAAATTAGACCAACAGAATGTGATATATAAGATAAATTGTGAAGGTTGTGAAAAATCGTACAAAGGACAAACAACACGTCCGTCCGTCCGTCCGTCCGTCCGTCCGTCCGTCCGTCCGTCCGTCCGTCCGTCCGTCTGTCTGTCCGTCTGTGAACACTGCTAGCGCCTAAACCATACGTACGATTTCTTCCAAAATGGATATTCCCTGGTCGATCTGATTCTAGTCGAAGCTTTGAGATTTTGAAAAAGATTCTTCAAAATTTGGGGCTACTTTATATTAAGCCACCAGGGGATTTTCAAAATTTTCTCAAAAACGGCTCCAAATTTTTTCTTTAAATTTTTTGTATGAATAGAGTAAAATACACTTATTAACATGGCATAGGTTCGATTTTCACGGATAACTCTGCATTTTCGAAAATTGTGAAAGTTTGAATTTTTTTCGGCGTCTTTCTCCAGCTACAAAATTGAAGATAGAGATTTTTCTTCAAATAAAATTTGTTCTGCATATTAAGTTCTTCCATAAAGATCATGTAAATGTTTCCCAAAATTTTCGTAGTTCTCGTGCAATATGTGCAACATTAAAAAATTACAAAAAGAAGATTTTCTCAAAAACAGCTCCAAATTTTTTCTTTAAACTTTTGGCAGGGATAGTGGTAAATGTACTCTATCAGATGACATAAAGCTATATTGGTCTATCGGTTGTTGTTTTTTTTTCAAAAAATACAAAAATGTAAATTTTTTCACATGTTCCTCACGTCGACAATAGTTGCATTAGCGGCGATTTTTTCACATTATTATATTTACGAGTACATGTGCTTTAAATAATGTCCAGTAAAGTTTGTCGAAAACACTACCGTTTTCTGTGAAAAGTAGCTCAAATTTCCACATTTTCAGAAATGCTCAAACGCTATTTTCTCATAAATGGCTGCATATTTTTTCTTGAAACTTTTGTAACAGATAGTGATACTCTTTAATATGACGTAAAGTTTATTTTGAGTTATTTTTTGTTTTTTCAAAAATTACATAATTGTAATTTTTTGAAGAACTCTCACATCTTTAATAGGCACATTACCAGCAATTTGTAACGATTATTATATTTGTGAGTGTAAGTGCTTCATATAACTTCAAATAAAACATTTTGAAAACTCAAAAATTGTTTGTGAAAATGAGCTTCATATTTCGTATTTTTAATAGCGCTAAAACGCCGTTTTCTCTTAAACGGCACATAATTTTCAAAAGAAAATTGCCATTTATGACTAGGTTTTTGTGTTCTTTAATATTCAAAAATTAATGTTTCCGTTCTACCAATAGGAAATCGAAAAATTAAGAAAATGACAAAAATATGTAATTTTTGCGGTTAGAGATGACAACTGGCAAGAAAGAGTTTGTGGTAATTCCGAATAGCTAACGAAGACACAAGGAAATAGAAAACTAATACGGGAAAGTCTGTGCCATTCTGTAGCACCACTAGTTACTTTCCCGTATACGTACGTATACACGAAGTGATATACGCAGTATAGGGAAAGTTATGTAATGTTGCGCGAAAAAATGGCCAATTTTGGGCGGAAAAAAATTAATTGCCGGGCCGTGAAAACGAATAATTTTTTCGCGCAGCATTACATAACTTTCCCTATACTACGTATATCACTCCGCGTTACGTAGTATACGTGAAAGTAAAAACTTACTTCTAAAAACTGATTTATTAATTTATTACTCCTTTAAAATTATATTTTGTTTTTATTTGGTAATATAACTAGAACAACATAATAAGAACAACAAAAAACATCAAATTAATTATTGTGAACATGTACATTAATTGTACAATTTGATATATTGGTCAGTGACACTCCAGAACATGCATTTATATCTAAAATGCTTGTTTTTTTTTGCTTTCTGCACTAACCAATATCTTGTTAGTTATTTGAATCTTGTTATTCACTGATTCTTCGACGTATGTTTCGGCTACTAATGGAAACCGCCATCCTCCATCACGTTTAAGTTAAGACGTTTTATCACTACCATTATCAGCGAAAAACGTCGCGTATGTTCGTCTAAACGAATGACGGGAGTACTTCTCTGCATTTGGTAATTTTAAAAAATTTGCAATATGTTTTGGTATTTTGGCAAATGTATTGATACCAATTGGATTGCAGCTGCATTTGCCATGATTGTAAAACAAAAAAAGTTTTTTGTGTTCAACATGTGAGGATCTTAAGGAAATGTATTTTTTACAGACTTCAACACAATGAAATTCTTCACTGGATACGATAGTAAATATTCCGGGCTTGTCATTTTTTGTCGCTTTAATGTTCACTATCAAAACCGAACCTTCCTCTTTCACATCGTTGATGCACAAATTGTACAATTCGACACGTCTAGAAGCACCAAATATGCCAAAAATAGCAACAACGTGAAAATCATTCCAGTTATTAATACAATACCCCAGTTAATAAAGAAAACTTTATTATTGTCGCTGTCATTATTATAATTATTCATTAAAAGTTTCATCATCAGCTTTTGTAAGAAATGTGTTTACAGCATGTTGAGAAAATACCATTCCCTTTATAGGTTGATAACCCACTTTTGCTGGTTTTATACGTTAACTTACTTTATGAAAAGTTCCAATATCAATATTGTCTTTGATCTTTAGCATTATCTTTAATTTGGAATAAGTGCACCAGTGTCGACGCTTTACATGCTGTGGATTTAATGTTTAAAGAATCATGCATTAAATTAAGAAACGTCTTTATTCTAGTATGTGCATTATACTAACTGCTCCGAAAGATACGAAAAAACAACAGCTTTGCATAATAAATTTGCATATTTTTCATCCATCCATTTCCTAAACTTTACGTACTCTTTCTCAAAAAGTTTGCTAGACTTTTTCGGTATCATAGCATTTTCTGCTTTTGCAGCTTCTTCCACAATTTCTCTGGGCAAATTCATTATGTTTGAATCCCGACTTTCAAACTAATTGCCATTTGTAAACAAATTAGCCGCTTAGGTAGCATTCACAACGTCAAAATATGAATTCGAGAACTACTACAAATACAAAATACTAACTCCTAACGTCGTTCGTTCGGTAATATCTTCTTATTCGTGCTAAAAAGGACAACATTATAAACTAATTGCATAACATACTATTGCCATTTTCTTAATTTTTCGGTTTCCTATTGGTAGAATGGAAATATTAATTTTAGAATATTGAAGTACACAAAAAACTAGTTCTAAATAGTAATTTTCATTTAAAAATTATGTCCCGTTTTAAAGAAAGTGGCGTTTTAGCGCTACTAAAAATGCAAAATTTGAAGCTCATTTTCACAGAAAATTTTTGTGTTTTCAAAATACTTTATTTGAAGTTATTTCAAGCACGTACGCTCACAAATATAATAATGTCTACAAATTACTGGTAATGCGCATATTAAAGATATGGGAGATCTTTAAAAAAAAGTTACAATTCTGTAATTTTTGAAAAAACAAAAGAAATAACTCAAAATAAACTTTATGCCATACTAAAGAGTGTAATTAGCGCTATCCGTTACAAAAGTTTGAAGAAAAACTTTGCTGCCATATATGAGAAAATGGCGTTTGAGCATGTCTGAAACTGCGAAATTTTTAGCTATTTTACACAAAAACGGTTGTGTTTTCGAGAAACTTTACTTGACATTATTTAAAGCACATGCACTCGTAAATATAATAATGTCAAAAAATCGCTGCTAATGTAAATATTATCGATGTGAGAAACATGTGAAAAAATTTACATTTTTGTAATTTTTGAAAAAATCAACCTATGGCTTTTATGTCATCTGATAGAATACATTTACCACTATCCCTACCAGAAGTTTAAAGAAAAAATTTGGAGCCGGACAGACGGACGTTTTCCTTTCAATCGGTTTTTCGGTATCAAGGACCCACAAAACAGGGTTTCTGGCTTCACCACGTGTTAGGGTATTTTTTTGTAGCAACTGGTTGTGTGGATGGAGCAACTGGATGTAGCAACGGGTTTTACCCACTTTTTCGTTATCACGGTCCGGCAATAAATTTTTTTTCCGCCGAAAATTGACCATTTTCTCGCGCAGCATTACATAAATTTCCCTACACTACGTATATCACTCCGTGCATACGTACGTATACGGGAAAGTAAAAAAGATATGACAATGTGTAGAAAAATGATTTTTTTTTATTAAAACATTTCATTAAATTCATTAAAACAATTCTATTAAACGTCAAAGTTATTCCCACAGCTTATTACAATTTCCGATCCACTTAACCTTACCAGTTAGGTTAACTGGTTCTATTGCAAATGTATAAAACATTCTGTATTTGGCAATAACTGTAATCACAATGTTGATGTTTGTTCTCACAATATAAGGAGAAAGCCCATCTCAAATGTCATGCAAAATTTCACGTGCATTGGTCAAGTAAATAACATTTTAGAACTAGTTAAAAAAAAGTGGACCAGACAGCTTAACTCTCCCCTATATGCAGCAAAGTTAACAGAAGCGCTGTTGCCAGCGCAGCATTGTGAAAACTATATGCATTCGCTTGGCGAATAACATCTATTCTTTAAAAAAACACTTATTTCTATTTATATACAGATTTTAACTTGTTTACCCGTTAGTCATTGTTGCATTCCTTGCATAGTATATATATTCCCTGAGAGCTAGTAATTTTCATTTCATTAATGTGTGTTGTTAATTCTTTGTTATTAATATAACAAAGATATATTAATAATATACAAATTCTAACTTATAAAGCATCCAATTTTCTAAATTCGTTCACTATGCGCAGTAAATTCGCAGAGGGCATTTAATTTTGTCGCCAATTACATAAAAATACTCATATTTTCAAAAAATCGAACATGTTCTTATTTGGAGATCTATTTTTGATAAACACAATTACCTAAAAAATAAAATTGTATTTTCACAATTGTACTGATGAGAAGACGCCGAAGACGAAGTGTAGTCAATACCGTGAGCGCAGCGCGCTTCATTCAAATCTAGCGATAAGTTCTTAGCAAGAGTTTTTGTACTCACTTCGGTATACTGGGAGCAATGAAAAGGTCCTCTCCTGTCATTGCTTTGCACCAACACCACCTAGATATACTGTTTCTAGGTGGTGTTGCCTGCATTTCATAGTCGTAAGATATCTTAAACTGGGCAATATTATAATTTCATGAATGATGACATAAATAATACAGCTCTTTAAGAATTATTTTCCTCCGGCGTGAAGGAACGATGAAATCCATTATATCGTCGGCAGACAACTTATTACCCGTACATCAATACATTGAGAATACAAATTGTAGAATAAAGTAAACGTGAGGGAAAGCAAAAATAGAATTAATATTGCCATTTTCAATAGTAAATTATAATTGTAACTAAATTAATTATTTTTCATGGCATTCATTCAATTTTTCTCATGGTCCTTGGTGTGAAACCTGTATATATTTAATTAAAGTCAAGCAGAAATTAAGCAAAAACTATTCTTTTTTTTTTTCAAAAAATTATATATGAACTTTTTTAATTGTGTACAAGAGACTATGTCTGAGGCAAAAATCTCTATCTTCAATTATGTAGTTTTGAAATGTTTTTTTTGCAATTTTAGAAAAAACGAGCAATACTCGAAAATGAGACAAGCACCATATTTCCTACCGTTCTTTATTACATATGTGGAGAAAATGTACAGAAAAATTTGGAGCGGTTTTTGAGAAACAATTGTAAATTTCAATCGCAAATTACGCAAAAACCACTGGTTTTCCGAAAAATTGTACATCCATTTTAAAGAGCTAATTTTGTACAACAGACTTTGTCTTCTGAGGCTTGATTGAATGTGATTCAGGGCGCGTCCACTACTGAGGTCATTAGTCCTGTAAGTGTAGTGCGTCTTTTTCATCGTGAGGTAGCGGTGATCTTTCCCCGCTGGGTGGCGAGATCCGGACCCGACCTACCGTCGACTGGCGGAATTTTCCCCAACCAGGTATCTCCCACAAGAGGGGCACCGCCCCAGCCGAGACAAGCTCTAAGCTCCCGACCGATCTCCCGGCATGTGTGGTAGTGTAGTGCATGTTAGTGTGCGTGTGTGTATGTGTGAGGGGAGAGGACAGGACAAGGAAGAGGAAGGAAAGATCGCGCGCGGTCCGTGGCCCGTTCGTTAGGTCACTGCTCCAGCATTTACCTAGTGTTGATCGGAGAAACCACGTAAAAATACCGATCAGAGCAGCCGGTTGTTAGAATTCTCCTCCAAACAGCGACTGAATTCGACATAGCTGAAAAGCTAGTGTCGAAAATGCTGCCGCCGTAGGGACTCCCGGTCAGAGGGACTGCAGTGACATCAGTTGATGCACTGAGCCATTTCTCCTGGTTTGTCTGAGGTAAAAATCTCTATCTTCAATTTTGTAGGTTTAAAATGTTTTTTTGAAATTTACAAAAACCAAGCAATACCCGAAAATGGGACTAGCATCATATTTTTTACCGCCTCTTATTGCATAAATGAAGAATGTTTTGAAAATATTGGAGCAGTCTTTGAGAAAAAATCGTACATTTCAAGCGAAAATTAGACAAAAACTACTCTTTTTTCAAAAAATCATCCTTGATGTTTTTAAAGAGCTAATTTTGTACAATAGAATTTGTCTTAGTCAAAACATTTTATCTTTAATTTTGTAGTTTAATTAATTTTTTTGCAGTTTTCAAATACTCCTCACCATTCTCTTAAACGATCTTTGAACTATTCAACAACAAAATGTAATCAAAAAATTTGGAGCCATTATTTTCAAAATTTTGAAAATCTCTGAGGGGTTTCATGTAAAGTACCCTCCAAAATTAAAATATCGATTTCAAATTCCATGGGCCACGACATTATCCAGAACAATTTTGGAATATCAGTTTTGGAGGAAATCGGCTATACAGTTTATGCGCTAGCGCTGTGCAAAGACGGACAGACAGACGTTTTGCCATCAATCGAGTTTTCGGTGTGAAGTACGCACGAATTGGATTCTGGCTACATCACGTTTTAGAGGATTTTTTTTGTATACTCAGCAACTGAATTTATCCACTTTTTTGTTACCAAGTCCCGACAATAAGAGTTTTTGTGTCGAAAATTCGCCGTTTTTTGGCGCACGATTACAATACTTCCTCTTCTTACGTTAAAAGTGCGAGAAAATAAGAACTTCATTCTTTATCCGTTCGTACCTAACTTTCGACCGGATAGTAACAATTAACTTCTACAATATGTAGGATTATAAAATATACAATTGATTGTGATATGTGAATGTGTGATGGATTGGTTTTCGGAACAATGACTGGTGAGTTTGTGCTCTTTGTTTCATTTTAACTCAATACTAAGCTGGTTTATCATTGTAGAAACATCTAAATATCTAAATGTACTTTTTATTTACTGTTAATTTATTGTGTACTACAGTAATTTTACCTAATGATTCGGCCACAAAGAGCTCGGAAACGTTAAACGGTTGTAAATGTTTACAATATAAGTATTGTCTGAAATTCTCGAAGTCCATAAATAAACAATAAATACAGTTTTACATAATTTAAACGACAAAAAAAAATCGGAGCTCCAGTGGCGTCGGGGCCTAGGCAAGTTGTCCCAGCTGCCCTCCTCTCTGGGCGCCCCTGTCCAGTATTCATTATAATGAATAGAATCCTTACATATAATAATCGAATAACCTGCGTTCGTCCGTCACTCACAGTTAGACCACTTCCGCTCCGCCAATCGAGACGCATGAGAAGTCACTCGAAGCGTCTCGGAGTTCTGACGGGGGCTGAACTTGTTTTGCGGATCCATGTAGAATATTTCAAGAAATTTATCTAAAAACGGGTTTGGTTTACTTACGGCATGTACAGAAGTGATCAATTGCTCATTCGATTCCCTTCGACAAAACAAATCGATTGTAACAATTTTTAGCCTATTTCCTCGAGAATATTCTGGAAGAACACAGGTTTTTGATGGTTTCAATGCGTCCACAAGTACACTTCTAAAACACTGTGAATTACTTCTCCTTTTTCGACAGTTATACGAGTCATTGTGACTTCATTATTCAAATTGACGGTAAGTAAACCCGATTTGGCAATGAAGCAGAATTTAGAAAGCAGTATTTTAATCGCGGTCTGATTCGTTTGATACTCGTATCAACTTCTATACCCTGAGGGTAGCCATCAAAAACAAATTCTCTTTGTGATGTTTTTGAGAAATGTTATGGAGCTCAATGCAAAGTATCTGCATAAATTAAATTATCCGTTTCAAATTCAAGAGCCTGTGACATCAGCCAGGTCTATCGTGGAATATCAATTGATGAAAATCCTGCTTACGACTTAGCCACTGGCATTAGTCACACACAGACAAACCAAAGAACTCAGGAACGAACTGACAGGCCGACAAACCGACGGACAGAAATTTTTCAATAAGCCAATTTTTTGACACCAAAACGTGAAATTTGACTACACAAAATGTCAGAAAAAGAAATTTGCTACATATTGAAGCAAGATTTATCCACTTTTTAGGTATCAGGGCTCTACAATACGAGTTTTTCTGTCAAAAAATTGCTGTTTTTGATGCAAAAAAGAACGGTTTACTACGAAAGAGACTAGACGCGCAGCGCAACCAAAAAATATTTTATTGTTTACTAGTTCATTGCTGTGTGTTTACAGACCTGAAACAAAACACGTAACGGTATACTTAATACCCTTGCGGGCTTTTTCGCTTCTTTATGCCCTAGGGCCTTTTGAATACTTTATGGCCCGCTCTTATACCAACACAACACACAGAACTTAGTTATGAATTCGATTTTGTAAAGTTAAGATGCAAGCAAATACAATAAATAAATGGCATAATGCTTAAATAAATAAAATAAATTGTTATAAACCTTATTTTGCTTATTTGATATGAAAATTGAAATTTTGAAATGTTTCCGTGAACTTATAATTGCCATCATTCACTCGCATTTCACTGTTACGTACCATCTTTTTTAGTGACATAATTATATTCTTCTTTAGTGGCGGTACTCGTAATAGTAATAAGATATATAAGGCACATCGGCTAACATCCTCGAAATGTTATTTTTTGGTGTTTTGACATATTCTAAATAACGTTTGACAATAGGCGCTAATAACCTAAAAGTACCGTTTCATCAGCGCAATTTACACTGTTATTCACGCTGGTAAATCTCAAATACACCATAAAGAGTTTTATATATTTCTCAAGATTTTAATGGAAACCACTGTCCATAGTTTTGTTAGCTTTTGCGAGAATTTCCACAGGAACTTCACAATATTCTTTCATTTTGTACGAACAAATCAGTCCAATAATGATAATGCAATAGAAATTAGATATACACTCTGTTTTGTTTATCTGACGTCATATTGACAAATGACTATTACAATGCGTCTTTTCACTTTAGACGCAAGAAATATTATAAAATGTTTCGAATTCTTGTTTTATTCAGCAACGAACTAGTAAACCATAAAGTTTTGTATGCACCACGGGCGTTACTAGATGTTTTTGCCCCTCAGGCGACTTCCAACCCCTCGGGCCAGAGGCCCTCGGGGTTGGAAGTCGCTCTCGGGGCAAAACATCTACTTAACGCCCTTGATACATAAATAACTATTAGACAAATCCCTTGAACATGTTAAAAGATAGTGGAATTATGACTTGTACTCGCGCTTCGCACTTACTCGTCGCGGGAGACGTGCGATGATTTCTTTAAGAAACAGCAACGACAGAAAATACCAATTTCACTGACCGAAGTGACTCAGTGCGTAGCGCGGTGACTTCGCAGTCGGGAGGTTCGGATTCGATCCTCGGGCCGGCTATACTAATAGCTTTTTTGTGGTTTTCCTCGGTCATAAGGCGAATGCTGGTATGGTTCAAAAAGGCCACGATCACCCCTCATCACCCCACCTCCCACCTCAGCTCACCCCACCTCTCATCATCATCATCATCATCATCATCACACTATCATCTCATAATTCATTATTATTATTATTATTATTATTATTATTATTATTATTATCATCTCTTCTCTTGTAATTCTCAGCAGCTTCTGCTGGGTTCAATTTGCCCAATCCTGCCACGATTAGGAAAGAGGTCAGTCACTGAGGAGAGAGATTCCACTCTGACCCCCAAGACCAATATGGGAGCCTCATTTGTGGTAGTTTAAGAGCTTGCGAACTATATGACATGTTTGCAGGATCACTGATTTCTGTCCGTAGTTTAGGATTCGTTGAGGTAATACCATTGGTTTTAGATTTTTCCTGAATTTTTTTGAGACTACACCTTTAGTCGAAATAACAAGTGGATATGTTGTTCCACTCTGTAGTTTCCACATTTGTTTTATTTCCTGAGCAAGATCTTCGCACTTAGTAATTTTCTCGGTCTCTCTTTTCTTTAGATTGTGTGTCAATGGTACGGAAATATCAACAAGCATAGCTTCTTTCTTATTCCTGTCAATCAAAACTATATCTGGTCAATTTTATCTGGGTCTGTCCCAATAAATGATGGTATTATTTGCTTCCTTTACAGGTGTTGGGTTGTATTTATAATACGGTGGCGCTCCATTATTTAACATTCCATGCTTGAGAGCCAATTGTTGATGGACAACCTTAGCTAATTGGTTGTGTCTGCCCAAGTAATCGCTGTCGGCAAGTGCAGTACAGCCGGCCATTATATGTTCTACTGTTTCACCACCGGTGCGGCGTTTCCTGCATTTGTCACCAACGGGCATGCTCATGCAATGTTTTTCATAGTTCCTAGTTCGGCATACTCTACCTTGGATTGCCCTTATAAATCCCTCTGTTTCTGGGCATAAATAGCCGTCTGATAGCCATTGCAGCGACGACGGTGTTTCAACATGAGGTTCATGAATAGCTTTGGGAAATTTGCCGTGCAATGCCTTTTGTTGCCATTCTTCTAGATCTCTTTGAATCGTGTCTTTTGGTGTTGATTCTTCTGCAGTTGCCGTTGATCCTGGGCGGGAGGCACTCAAGTTTAGTGGGGTATAACCATCATCTGCTTGTACAGCCATTTTCATTACCATTTTTATTAACTCATCTTCACACGAGAGACTTTTGCTTCATTTTTCTTTCTTGGGTTCTGCAGAGATGTTAAATGTTTAGTAGTCCCCTCCCTCCTTCTCTTCGGGGTAGGTATAGTCTTTTAATAGATGAGTTGGTATGAAGACACCTGAATTTAGTAAATAGCCTTCTAGCCAATCTGTTTAATTCAGCAAGGTCTGCACTTGACCACTTGAGAATTCCGAAAGAATAGGAAAGTGTAGGAATTGCCCATGAGTTAATTGGTATGATTTGTTTTTTTCCCGTTTAATTTAGTGTTCAGGATTTTTGTAACTCTTGATCTATACTGGTCGGTCAGAACTTTCTTCATGCTAGAATGGTTTATTCGATAGCTTTGGGCCATGCCTAAATATTTGTAAACCTCATCAGGTGGAAGTTCCTTAATGTCTCTAATTGGTTCATTGTGGCTTTGCCCTTTTTAATGTCTATTATGGCACATTTGTCTAGTCTAAAAGACATCTTTATATCTATACTGAACCCTTTCACTATCTCAATTAAACCATGTAATTTGTCTCTAGAATTTGAGGTTATCAACATACAACAAATAAGACAGGCGGAAGTTGTTTCTTTTGATTAATTTGTACCCAATTTTGCTGTTATTAAGCAGTTGAGACAGGGTTCATTGATAGACAAAACCATAATGGTGACAGTGCATCTCCTTGGAACATACCAGTTTTAATATGGGCCACTCCTATATTTTCCGAGCTCATCTATATGTTTGTTCCCCATTTCGCCATCATTGCACTAAGAGTACGTTTAATTTTTGGACATACACCGTATATCTCACGAACCTTTTGCAACCAACTGTGCGGGTCAGAATCAAATATCGTATGGTAATCTATGTAGCACATATGCAGTTTGTGTCGTCTTTTGTGAACTTGTCCCAAGGCAACTGCGTCAATTGTCAGCTGATGCTTACAACCCATCGATCTTTTGATGCAACTTTTTGCTACTCTTCTAAGACGTAATAGTTCTCACAGTATTCACATATCTTGCAGCTTGTAAACTGTCGATAGGCAGGTGATTGGTCGATGGTTTTGTGGTTGCATCATGTCCCCTATTTTCTTTGTGTTCTAGGTGTTTCCTTCCGTAAGAAAATCAGGAATGATGTTGGATTTTCTAGGACTTTGGTGTAACATTCAGCTAGTGACTTGTGGACATTGGGAAAGTATTTCAGCCAGAAATTTTGAATTTTGTCAGGCCCAGGAGTTTTCCAGTTGCTGGTTTTACTGATGGCTCTTCTGATATCGTCAATAGTAAACTCTGCAGCATTCATTGGTGGAATTTTCGATGTTGTCTTGTCTATGTCTGGCAACCATGATGCATTTTTATTGAAATCCTTCGGGTCGGACCATAACCTAGTCCAGTATTCCCTAAATTTAGAAGTTTCTTCTGTGGTTAGGATTGAACCTTGATTGTCCTTATTTCTCTCCAGGCGGCCGAAGAAGCTCCTTCGGTTTCTGTGAAATTCAGCATTTTCCTTCTTCCTTTTCGCCAATTCATTGTATTCATTCCTACTTCCTTTTGCTTTCGCCTTTTGCCTGAAAGTGTCTAATAAAGATTCAAGTTCCCGGGTACTTTGTTGCTATTATTATTATTATTATTATTATTATTATTAAATAATAATAATTACACAATATATAATAATAATAATAATAATAATAATAATAATAATAATTCACAGCGGGAACAAAGTTGCTTGCGTCCATGGTCTACCACACGTGTCTTCTGGATAACGTTAAATGAGCAACGGCAACAAATTCTACGTCCATAAATTACGTAACGTTGAAGAGGGAAAAAGGGGGGCCTGAGGCAGCGTTACGCTGCGTTACATACGGGTAAGGGGTATTAGTTAAGTGTTACGTAACATTGATACTTATTTTTTACAGTTTTTTGAAATGATTTGTTGAAATAATTCCTGTTTTAAGTTCTGTCGTAAAACATTAAAATATTAACTGATTAATTTGTTTCAAAAACATAAATAAAGTTATTAGTTGTAAATTGTTACAATAAATGGAAATATTTTTTCAAGATTTTTTTAATCTGTAAGATTACGAAGAAAATATTCAAAACTGATACGAAGTATATTCTATCTAGAATCCATTTAAATTGGCGCTGTAGACTTTCGCTCTTGTATCATCCATGACGGCGCGCCGCGGCGTGTACATAGCTTGTGATCAACCATTTCTCGCCCAAGCATCCTTCCTTCACTGACAACTTGTCCCAATGTTATTGTTAGGTGCTGTATTTCCAACTAATTTCTACTTTAATTATAATTAATTTTAATGTACAACACAAGTAATATCAATACAAATAGTTTCTACCATGCTATAATTTATTTTCACTTCTTGCACTCACAAGGGATGGGGGATGTTGTCCCAAGCGTTACGTAATTATTAAGTGGGGACTACGGGCGCATTACGGTTGCGTTACAAGGGGGAGAGAGGGTATTGAAAATACTCCAAATTTGCGTAATTTATGGACGGCCCCACAGCGATTCGCCACTATTACAAAAGTGCGAATCACCACTTGACCATTATAAACGTGCAAATCCCTACACACTGAGGAAACTTCACGTCTCTACTGGTCGTCTATACTGGCTATGGCCAAAATGCCAAGGGTGGACGTAGGCGTCTTTTCGGGGAAGGCAATAGCCGTCCGTGTTGGAGGCACCCTGCAGCCGCCGCCGCACGCGGACAGCGTGCCTCAGCCCGGGGGGCCGCGCACACTCTTCATTGCCACTAATGGATAATTGAGGCGCAAGGGATTGTATTGACTAATTGATGGATTGGTGTTTCCGGAGGCGCCAAATGCCACGGGTATTATTTCCACGTGATGTGCATAATATAGTATATCCTGAGAGTAAGAGGTGTTCTCTGATGGAACGTGAGACCCGAAGCCGACCTTCACGTGAGGTTTGCGAGATCTCTGCAGGTATCTCACCCAGCGGGGCACCGCCCCAGTCGGGACAAGCTCTAAGGCAGTGGTATCAAGGTCTTCTACTGGACGCTGTGGCAGGCATCGTGGCACCGTAGCATGCCACGTGCTTCCCTGCGCAACTAGCGTCGGGAAAGGAACTACTAGTAACCCTGCCGGTTTACAATAGGAATGGCCTTGTCTCTGGTGGCGGGGTGATGAACTGCGTGGAGGGGCGCTTTCGTCGTGGCACTCGTGCCACGGATTCCCGCTCATGGCATCGACCACGACAATACTGCTCTAAGGTCTCGAATGGTCTCACATGTGTGATAATTTAGTTCGTGTAAGTGTAAGTGTACGTATGTGAGAAAGGTAAGCCATGGGAATAACGAAGGAAGCATGTGGTTTACGACCGCCCGTTTTATATGGTACTGCTGTGGCATTTGCCTGATGTTGATCATAGAGGCCGCTGATATCTTGTCTCACAGGAGACACGCTTGTCATACGCAGGCTTGAAATCAAAATCGACCAAACTATTCTGCCTGGATTTAAGAATAAATATTCCAAACATCTAGGGCCTGTAGAGGGATCGAAAATTATAACTTTGCCAAAGAAATGCATCTAATGGAGTTATTTTCATTTACACATGTGACATTGGCCCTATTTATAAGCAACCTCGTGTGCACAGATGTTTGATACGTACTACAAGAAATCATCTTGACTGTGTCTGATCGTGGCCTACCGATCATCTGTACAATAAAAGTTGCCTAAAAACAGGGGCGAACACATGTATCCATGCATACAACTCAATTATATGAAATTCCTTCATACACGTTCATTGGCGTAAAAGGACTATTCTCCATTCCTCATCATACTGTAAAATTTTGTAACATTTATTCTGAGACATTTTGTATAATGAATATAATTGAAACGAGTTTAAAAGAATTTTAAATATTTAATAATATAATCTTTAATAGAATTTGAACCACGCCGGGCATAACCGATTTGAAGCGACTGTAAAATCATTAGAAATTATTATTATGGATTGTTCGACTTTGTGCAAACTAATCTGAAACCTGTTTGCAAATCTAAACTTAGTGATTTATTGATGCCCGGCTCTTATGTTCTTTACATCTACATTATTTATATGGACCGATGTCCCAGTAGGGAGTAGATATTGCTGAAAATTTACTCTTTTTTAAAAACACAATATGGGTTCTCTTCGGAGTTTGCCTATTAATAAAAATCAGCTTTCATGTTTTGATAGCACAATTACATTATTTATTGTTACTATTACCATATATAATGAACAACATTTACTTTATCGTTTATTTGGCATGCCAACAAATTTAACTTGTATTTAGCTGTTTAAAAGGTCTTTACTTTAATGAAAAATATTTTTTATCTTCTTTGCAAAGAATCTTATTATATTATATTGAAAGATTTTTTTTTCGTGCGCTTCCAGTTTATGAAAATGATGTTCTCACCGCAGCCCGCGTTGTCGAAGTTAAGGATCTTCCGCGAAGATTCCCACCAGTAATCATCGTCTCCTGTATTATTTCAGTAGTATACCGTTGGGTTCCGGCTCTCAGACGCAACCAATCTTTATAAATGAGGGCTCTAAAGAAAGAGAATTTCACGGAGACTTGACGAATTCCACTTTGACTGTAAAAATATGGATAATGTCTTTAAAAAAACGCATCGAAATATTCATGTAAAATGCAGCCCGCATCACATGTCAACTTATATCAGCAAATAACTCATTAACAAAGCGTTTTAGAGCCTTAAAAAGTAAAATTTTGAGGCCAAAGGTCTCAAAGAAACGTTTTTCAAACCATAATCTACAAGATGAGATATTCTCCGATCCATTCAATTAATTTTCGGTTCCACGCTTTAATACCATCAAGACCACCTCAATATTTCAGCCCTTCCTGCTGGTAGCAATTTTTGGGGCGACAAGCTTAGAAGGCTTAGATTCGACAATCTTTATTTACGCTTTCTGTTAACACCGTAGTTTGTGCAGTCTGACGAGGTTTATTTGCATTATCATTAATTCAAGATTTGCTTTCCAGCAACAACTGGAAATACTATTATAGGTGCTTGACACCTATGAAGATTGTTTCTTTGCGTGTAGTGAAACGAATCAATTAAAGTTTTACCGGAGTCTGTAAGTGCTGTGTACCTAATTGAGGAGGGATGTTTGTGCTCAGAGAAGAGTGAAGACTGTGTTTTACCTCTACCAGTATTTTCGTTATCATTCGATGAAATTTTAAAGCCAGCGGGTTTAGACACATAGCTTTCTCAAAAGTAAAAAGTTTTTCTAATATTTTTGTGACTTACGAGAAGCTAAAAGCTAGCTGTCAAAGAATGTTGAATAATTACTACAAATGTCTTTAAGGAAATGCTGTGAATTCTTCCAAGAAAACTCTCCATGATACTGAATACATATTGATTGAAAATTTATTTTAAACATCAATCGCATTGTTTTTATTTTAATTGATATTGTGTTAGTACATTGCCAGTTACCTTTATAAATTTTTAAACAAATAAACACGTTTCGTCAACTACTTCCCCCCTAATTTTTCTGTTTCACGCTTCAATACTATCAAGGCCACCTCAATATTTCAGCCCTTCCTGCAGGTAGCAATTTTTGTAGCGACACGCTTAGAAGGCTTAGATTCGACAATATTTACGCTTTCTGTTAACACCGTAGTTTGTGTAGTCTGAAGAGGTTTATTTGCATAATCATTAATTCAAGATTTGCTCTCCAACAACTATAGAAGGGTTGAACCCTATAGAAGTACTATTATAGTTGCTTGATACCTATACCTATGAAGATTGTTTCTTATGCGTGTAGTGAAACTATTCAATTAACGTTTTTTCATGGTCTGTAAGTGCTGTGTACTTAATTGTGGAGGAATGTGGGTTTTCAGTGAAGAGTGAAGACTGTGTTTGTGTTTTACATGCACCAATATTTTCTTTATCATTCGATGAAATTTTCAAGTCAACTGGTTCAGACACGTAGCTTTCTCAAAAGTAAAAAGCTAATATTTTTGTGACTATCACGAAAAACTAAAACCTAACTGACAAAGAATATTGAATAATTACTTCAAATGTCTTTAAGTAAGTTTTGGGAATTGTTCCTAGCAAATTCTCCATGATATTGAATAAATATTTATTGAAAATTTCTTTTACACATTAATTGCATTGCTTTTTTATTTTTATTTTTAATTGTGTTAGTACACTGCAAGTTACCTTTATAGATTTTAAACAAATAAACACTTTTCGTTTACTACTTTCCTTCTTAGAAGGAAAATAGTAGGATAGGGATGAGTGTGGTGTCTAACATGCGGGAGTTCTCGCACGGGTACGCAGAGGTAGTGGGGGAAAACTTGTGCTATGGCACAACACAAAGAACAAACTTTTTAAAGTAGCTAAAGTAAAATAGCTTGAAATAAATGGAAAACAAAAATCAAAACGCGCTAGCCTACAATACTACGTGAATCAATTAAAAACAACTATATGTAAAATTATAGAAAGTATAGTGCAAGTCACCCGACAACTGCCAACGATCGCAGTCCAAACGCACGATTTAAATGTTGGCGGTATCTGGAAGTATGTACACCAACGACCAGCTGCAAACACATAGTGTACATAAAACACCGTTTGATATTAAACACAAGGTGTCGGTTCGTTAAGATATTAAAAATGCAAACATTGTTTGAGCAACATTCCTATGTACCGAAGTGGGCTTACTAATGCCTACTAAATTGTTTCTAATGCTAACAAATGGTATTTAGTACTCAAAGGTGAAAACATTGGTTTGATTATTTTTTGGCTCCGAATTGCTTTTCTTGAGGTACGTAAGGACGCAGAAAATAATTCAATACTTTTTAGTATACAAATAATTTTTCAATTTTCTCACCCCAGCAAGCTGGCATCCTGACTCTCCAAAACCCACTCGAGTCTTCATAACAAATCAAGGAAAGTTAAATAATATTGCAATGAGTAGGTCTGTTCTTGCCCGATCCGGTATTTTCGCACTTCTTTATTTGGCTTTCTCAAGAGTAAAAACCTTTTCTATTATTTGACTATCAAGGAAAGCGAAAAGCTATCTCTCAAGGAAGATTGAAACATTTCTTCAAATGTTGTTTTGAAGTATGAATTGTTCCAAGAACATCTCTCTATAATGTAGAACAATCTTTAATTGGAAATTTATTTCAAACAGCAATTGCATTTTTATTTTGTTTCATATTCTGTAGGTACATTAGTAGTTCCTCTCCTTTATGGAAAGAATAGACAAATGGATAGGGAAAGGGTGGGATTTAACATGCGAGAGTTCTCGCACGGGTACGCTAGTCTGTCTTGATGTTGAAGTTCTGTTCACGTTAATGTCTTAAGGCCGGTATACACGTTAGTATTTTCGTGTAGATTCTCATACAGTTTCTACATAGAAACGTCAAAATCTCAAACTGAACGTAGAGTCGCGCATACACGGCGTAGTCCAGACCTCACGGTTTTCTGCATGAGTCACCAGAAGCCGCCGCTAGGGGGTCTACCGAGAAACAACTGAATTGCGCCGTCCGGGTACTTTCACTGGCGGTATTTCTGTGCGTGTGTACCCATGTCCGCCCACTGGTGTGTACTGGCTGTGAGATTTATTAATTTACGATTACGTTTAATTAACGATGAAAAAAAATAATAAGAAAAATAGGAAGGCCGTAATCGTTGCTGCCACAAGCATGGTTGTGGCAACGACTATTTTAATGGAAACACGGAGAGAACGCTCCGAATGGATGAAGGCTTGGCTTCAGAGGCGAGAGGAAGGCAAAGGCATTTTGCACATGGTCCACGAGGAGTTGCGCGTGGAAGAACCAACCAATTTTAAAAATTTTCTTCGGATGTACACACAATTCCACTTCGCTCTTTCACACCTTTACGCACCTAACCACAAAATCGAAATGGAAGAGTCCGTCGCGTTGGGTACACAAATCCATTAGTGAACGATTCTGCCGCTAGAGGCGCTGGAGTCAAACTACATGCTTTTCTACACGAAAAAACGAACATGTTCATAATTTTCTCATGTAGTCTGGACTACATGAGAATCTACACGAAAAACTCTACCGTGTATACCGGCCTTTAAATCTGATGTTAAACAACATCCAACGTTCACATAATTATTTGTCAATTCCTCAGGTGAACATCCCAACTTAAGACTATTCATTCACAAATGCTAAACGCTCTAGCTAGCCTTGCATGTGCTCGCATCGGCGACCAAATATCTTTCCTCAAAATCATGGCCCTGGTGCAAGATCGGCAGGCCCTTCGTTTTCGTTTGTTTTCCGAATTTTTGTTATTCATTTTCTTATTCGCTGTAACTCGTTTCACGATGGTCGATTATCTTGACTGGTCGCTAATGTCTTTACTAAAACCTATACCACTGGCTGCCTATATTCCTTGTATTTCGTTATATGACACTTTCAAAATAAAAAAATAATTTCTAAAAATGTCCAAATCACAGCTGTTTATATTAGCCTAGGAATCCTCCATGTCCCATATTTATTGTTTATTTTGTCCTGGGACATTTCTATAACCTACTATTTACATCCCAATATTTTCATTTAATAAGTCCATGTCCAATGTGGGTACACATTGTTCTCTTTATAAAAGTATTTTTTATTTTGCTTCTGGGTCAGGGCTTCGAACTAAATCACTATTCCATATTATTTTAATCTATATTTCCATTGAGACATCTGGGTATGTCTCATGATATTATCATGCATTTTCAAACTGCTCGTTGAACACATAAATCTCGTCATAATGCACCATGGTATAACATGCAAATATATTAGGTAATGATTTAAGCAATTTCAAAATTTTGATACCATGAAGACTTTCCCATGAAATAGTATATTGTGCTCTATTTTCACAGAAAAAATTTAAAAAGAAACTAATGAAGCTACAATAGCACATATGTTTCCGCATTAGTATTTCTTTTGCAAATTTCGAGCATTCAATGTTCAAGTAAATGGCATCTGCGACATTTTATAAGTGTGTTTTGTTCTATTTGAGAAAAAAACTAAAGAGGAAAATGGGGAGCAGTTTTTAAGAAAATATTTTTTTTTATTTTCTCCGCAAAAGTTCTCCTTATTATTTCACATTACTTCTCAAATAATACTTTTCCTAATTTTTTCAAAAAAAGTGAATGACCTTATATATTATAGATCTAACGTTTTAAATCAATTTTATTAATGAAAAGCTCTCTACGACCAAAATTGTTTTTTGGAATGTTATGTTCCTACAATTTTCGAAAACAGAGATTTCTCCAAAAATATTACCCGTGTAATTTTTGTGTGGAATTTGTTGTGTTCAAGAAACAATTAAAGAGAAAACATATTTGTTGAACCTGTCTTTATTTCACCCAAATTACCCAAAAGCTATTCATATTTTCGTAAACTTTTACCCGACCTTATTTAAAGAAAATGTATTTTAAGAGCAGATTTCATTCAGCAAAAAATCTCCATCTTTAATACATTTAAAGCTGCCTAAACCTGAACCTGTACAAACCGGAAACCTGTCTTAACCGGAAAATTTCTCCGGCTCGTGAAGTTAAATGGCACTTTACACAACATAAAACGAACCTCTCCAATGCGGAAACGGAACGGTTTTTCGTGTCCTGCAAGAGAAAAAAAATATTTATAAAACGGAATTCCTGTGAATTTAATGCAATTGGCAGTGAGACGCGAGGGGTTCTTAATGAAATGAAAGCGTCTGCAAGCTTGTTTTAAGTTTTCTAACTTTGTGACACGTGATTTAGTCGTGGCAGCTGGACATTGAAGGAGATGAGCTTCTGTTGTCAGCGTAGAATTCGACCTTGGGGTCACGTGTCTCTCGAGGTGGAGGTAGTAGGGGAACTCCCTCTCTCCCGACTCTGAGCGAAGGAAGGTGTACGCACGGGCATGGCTTCTAATCACGCGTCTCCCTGTCCCGCGTTGAAAATCATTACCCCTCCACCAGATACGCATTGCGCAAGGCCATGCGAGGGTATCAGAAAATCATGGTTCGGGGTTGTGACGCATTGTACGATGGAAGAGGCAAGGAGCAGTCCGAGTACAGCCAGTAAGTTGTCTATTTTTCAACTCAGAAGCTGTCAATGAAGAGTGATTAATATTCATTTATTGGTGATTTCTTCCATAAATACGTTATTTGTTAATTATAATATTTATAATTATAATTATATAACGGATTTTGATAATTATAATAACGTCATGTAATTTACAACTCTCAAGGCAGAAACGTCATTATCACAAGCGTCATAAAATGGACAAAAAGCGTAAGTTGTATAAAATGGAAATCTCCCTAAACCGGAATTTTGTTGTGTCCCGATCGATTCAGTCTTAAGCAGAGTTTACTGTATCATAGTTCTAGGAAATCGGTGAACAAATTTCGAACGTTTGAGATTTTCAAAACTACAGAAAGAAATGAAATTGAGACCTGCGTCATCTTTAAGCTCATTTACTCTAATCGAAAAAAAACATCCAAACATTTATAACTATTCTGAGAAAATTCAAAATGTTTGGAATGCTTTATACGGGATTCCTATCAAAATCTAAATATCTCTTTCAATTTCTTAGGGCCTCAATTTTGGCTTCATCAAATGAAGAATGTCAATTTTCAAAAAAGAAAATCGACTGAACGATTCAGGAGCTAGTATTCCGGGCAGACGGATGAACGGACGGGCAGACGGACAGACAGCCAGACGGTCGAACGGGCAGGCAAATGAACGAACGGACTGACAGATGGACGAACGGGCTGAAGAACGAAAGTATAAAAGGAGGAAAGGACAGACGGACGAGCGGAGAGATGGACGAACGGACGATCAGAAAGACAGAGGATCGTAAAGGCACGAACGGACGGACGAACAGACGGACGGACAGACGGATAGACGGACGGACAGACGGACAGAAAGATGGACGGAGAGTCGGACGAACAGACGGACGGACGGACAGACGGACGAGCGAAAGGACGAACAGAGTGACAAACGGATGGACATGCAAACGAACGTACAGACGGACGGATAGACGGACAAACGGACGAACAGACGAATGAAAGGACGGCAGACGACCGAACGGACAGACGTACGAATCGATGGTCAGACGAACAAAGGGACAGATGGACGAACGGAGGGACAGGAGGACGAACGCAGTATGAGAGACCCATTTTAGTTGCCAAAACTAATAACTGTAGATTGTGAAGAATGTAGTAAGTATTAATGCATCTCGCGCATAATTCTGCAGACAAAAGTACAAAACCCACACAATATTGATGTTTTTTAACTAAAATGATGAATTAATACATGCCAGCTTAACTCCAACTATTCGCTATCTAATTATACTGCATCCAATAGTCTTCTTGAATTAAACTATCTTTCAAAACACTTTCATCATTCTTCAAATCATCTTCATCTTTACACTTTTCTTGTTCTTTATTCCTCTTCTTCTCTGTGACTTCCGCGTTTTCTTTCTTTGTCAATGTCGCTATTATTTTAGAGTGATTTTGAAATTTGTTCTGTCGTCTAATCCTATTTTCTAAATTAATACTAGAAATAACTGTAACGGAAGTGTCCATTGCTTTATAAAAAATGTACTCCAAATTATTCTGCCTGATGTTTTTTCTTGCCCGATGCTATAGATTATTATTGTATGTTTTATTTCTTATGAATGTCCTCTCTTCTTTAAAATAACCTAATGGTAATCCTGAATTTTCAGATGACATCATCTTTTGCCTGCGCACGGAGTGGTATCCGAGTGGCAACAAACGATGCGATAGAAAGATTGCTAGGAATGTAAATTTTTGCCAATGCACTGATAAGCTCAAAATGCCTTCAAAAGTGTAAGTTCAAATAATTACCGCATTAATATTGCTAACATTTAGCATACAGTCCATTTACTGAATGGCATCTTATAAAAACACTATTCGTTTCGATGTGTGCTCCAAAATATTTTGTAAAGGAAGTTCCGCAACTATGCTTGTATTAACGTTCTATATGTAGATTATCTATATGTAGGTATATACAATTCCAAACTTTCTTGTAGTCGGGATAGATACTACACTGTGTTTAAGCTTAAACTATTATTGCTTACTTAAAATATTGTCTAAAGTAAATTCTTCTTCTTGTCAAATATTGATGATTACTTTGTTTTCTAAAATAAGCTCCAGCGCTTCTTCGCGTGTGTAAAATTTATTTTTCTCTTAAAGGACACAGTCTCCTCATTTTTTTATTTATTTATAGTGTATATTCTTTTAAAACTACTGTTTTCGCGCTTTCTTTCATAATGCGAGGCAATATTTGCCGCTTGCACAATTGCTACCTTTCGTGTGACCACAGGGCGTGTTCTAATTGATTTTTTTGCAAAATAGAAGACTATGTTGACCAGATGATGAAAGTAATGGCATTTATTTTATCTTGATGATGAAGTTAGCATTGAGTCAAACACTAATTTTCTAATAAAAGTATTCTCAACGTTTATCTATAGACCTTGTTTCATAATTTTGGTATAAACGGTACATTTTGAAACAAATTTTCTATACATACAATGAATGTATTTAATGTTTAATATTCTCAATTATTTAGTCGAAGTTAGCGTAATCTTTTTGTGTCAATCACAAACTGTACCGAACAAATCGAGTAAGTCTTCGTTTCTGAAATAATGCAGGTCTAAAGAAAAACAATAATTTGTCAAAAGTTGCACTTTGTTGCAGGTGTAATTTGTTGGAACATGATTAATTAATAACATACTAACAAAATAAGCAGTCAAACCCAATTTTTTAAAGGTTTTTGTCAATTTTTTAAAGGTCAAATCAAATTTTGAAGTTATCGCCAATAGAACTAAAACTCACAGCAATGAATAAAGCGGCAATTTTTAGGAACTGTGGATTGAGTTGTGCATTAAAACTAATTGCTATGAAAAATATATTCATGTATGATAACAAAATGACCAATATCAAAGAAAACAATAAATATGCAAAGACAACACACTTTACAACTTTACCTAAGCTCAACGGCTCGCACTTCGGGGCGGAGACCGAACGGGCATGTACCGACTTCACAAGCGCGCCTGGAGGCAAGGGAGCCAACAATCACCAAAATGGGTCCTAAACAGTTATTTTTGAAATGTTTACTTCACATTGTAATGTACGGCGAGTTAATTATGAAAGTTGAAAAATTACATTTTGCCACACAATCGGATCTCAGAAACCGTAGTGGAACCGAGGGACAGACGGAAGAACAGAGGTACAGAAAGACGAACGGAGGCACATACGAACGAAAGGAGGGATAGACGGACGAACGGAGGAACAGATGGACGAATGAACGGAGGGACAGAGGGACGAACGAACGGACAGACGGACGGACAGAGATACGAGCGTACGGACGAACCGACGGACAGACGGACGAACGTGAGGACAGACGTTCGTCCAAAACATAACCATCTTAAATTTTAAAAAAAATACTGAGATTCGGATCTACGCCATTTTATATAATTACATTGTTTTATTCGAGCAAAAAATTAAACAAACTTCGTCAGACTGTAATTTTGTGAAAGTGTTTCTCAAAAACCACTAAAAGTTTTTTAAAATTCTTTTGTGAAATGAACAATACTTGCTCAATAGACTCTGTTCATCTTTCATTTTTCTAACATTGTTTAATCCTACATATTGATTAAAAATGTATGTTAATTTGAGATTCCTTCCTCGATAACCTTCGATGTTACATGTATATATTATATTTGTAATTATGTTCAAATGGTAAAATTCATGTCAGGCATTAACTGTCGACCAAGGAAAATCAATTATTAAAATAAAAAAGAATATGTCATTTTTTCTTTAACGCCTCTGGAATTCTATAAACTCTTTTTCGAAACTCTTTTTCGAAATTCTTTTACTCTTTCTGATAATGTAGAAATGTCTTACAAAATACTTTTCAACATAGGTAAAGGTATCCCTGTGCAACTGCAGACAGGCCGAAGTGGCCCACAGGGGAGGTGAAGGTAAGGTTCCAGATTCGTTGCTGTCGGCAAAATGAGGTTGTGTGGTGAGCACAACGCTTCGGCCGCCCCAGGAAAGATCCTGGTACTCACTTGGAAAGGAGGCTGAGTCGACCTCACAGCTGCCCTGAATGGAAAGCACCAGATATAAATGCCAACATACGCCGGAGTCGAACTTCAGTCCTTCAGGTCAGGAAGCCAGTGCCCTAACACTGAGCCACCGCGGCTACAGCTATTTTTCAATACTAGATCCTTTTATCACTGAACTTACACGTTCTTACAATTATTGTTATATTTTCGGTAATTTGGTGTTATATTGTGTAAGAAATATTGCTATCTTTTGACCTCTGCTTTAGATGTTAAATCATTACCAGCAGACTAGAGCCACAAATTTGACGCTTTCGTTGTAAAAGCTTTTAAGAGCTTGTTTAGTTGGACTCGAGTGGGTGACGAGCTCGTGAAGAAACGCACCCAGAAATGATTCAAGTATGTAATAATATACTTTGCAGTCGACCTTCGCAGTGCCTAGGATGCGCACGGGATGGTGTCACTTGCCCGGACGAGCTTCGCCTGTGGCCCCAAAGCTTAGGGTATAACTGACACTAATGAGAGGAATTTTTGTCAACCGGAATTTTGTAAATTATACCTGTTGCGATAAAACCCAAATATTTGGAGGTTCTTTAGGTTTTCTTACAACTTTCTCTGAGAAGCCTACTTTTTCGAGATGGCTAAACATTAAATTTGAATTTAGTCCTCCCCCAGAAAATAATATAACCATTGAAAGAAAAAAAGAGACTTCCGGAATTTTTTCCTGGGTCAGAGACTTAGTGGCTGAACTATAAGGGCCTCATTAGCATTTTCAAACTGGCCGTAACCTAAACTATTTGGGCTTTGAGAGTCTCCCCATTCGCGTAACGGGGGTCGCCCGCAATCTTGAGCGTTCCCCATTCTCTCCACCTCTCCTCTTTATAAATTAGTATGTTGTTCATACATGCACTCACTTCTACAATAGAAAACGATTGCAATGATTTCACAGGAAATTTGAATTATAAATGCAAAACAACATGCGTACTTCGAAAAGACGCATCAGAAACTTGGGTAATTCAATGTAAGTAGGCAAACAATTACATTTTATAAGTATTCAATTCCAAATGACGTCGGAAGCAAACAAGGAAACTTGTCTAATTGTGTGTCTGTGGTCACTTAGCCAAGGAATAAGTTCAAATGTTACATTCACGAGGAATATCTTTAAAATACGCACGTCATATTTTAAGCAGTCACTTTTGCTTCAGGATTCCCTTGCTCCATAAATGTCGATCATAAATTCGTACCGCATACAACCAACACCTCATACAACTCAGTGTTCACAGAACATTTCAATAAGTCTATTCGCTATCAAAAAGGCTTTTAGTAGAAACAATTTTTGGTCCCAGCTCTATCCCATTGCCGAAATGATTAATTTAAGAGGTGAATGTACAAATAACAAGTACTGCTATAAAATGGCACAGACTTTCTTGTACTAATATGTGTCTTAATCTCTAAAGTCTTGGCTAGCTCTTCATGCCCCACCCTCTTCCCAGCTGCTATATATGGCCGCCTATTTTTCTCCTGTTCTCAATTTTTTGGTTCTCCAATTGTAGAATTGTATTAATAGTTCATATTGTTGATGGGTAAAACTTGGTCCGTTTTGCAAATTTTCATTGAAATATTTGCAACATTATTCACAATAACGACGCCAATTATATTCACAAACACAATAATGCATAAAAACGTGCATAATGTAAAATTTAACGACGTGAAAGATGTTTCAAAACTATGATTTGTAATTTTTAAGAAATCGAAAAAAAATCAAAATGTCGTTATGTCATGTTATTCGGTGCTTTTAGGCATGGAAGACGTTTACAGAACTAGTGTGTTACAAGCATATATGCTCTCGCGTTATTGGAAAGAGCTACTAATATTGAAATATTGCATTTTCTGCGCTACTAACACCTCAGCTAATACTTGAATTCAAATTTTTATTGTATTCATTTTGATAGACAGGAGCAGCAGCCGTTTTCTAGGAAAAGTAGCTCAAAATTCCGCATTTTCAGAAACGCTCAAAGTCCATTTTCTCATAAATGGCTCAAAAAACTTTTCATCAAACTTTTCGAACGGGTACTGCTAATTCCACTCTTTAATATATCGTGAAGTTCATTTGAGGGTATTTTTTATTTTTTCAAAAATTATACAAATGTAATATTTTTGAAAGATGTCTCACACCGTTAATATGCAATTTGCAGCAATTTGTAAACACTATTGTATTTGTGAGCTAAAGTTCTTCAAATGACTTTAAGTGAAGTTTTACAAAAAATGTCTGTACAAATTAGGTTCAAATTTTGAATATACAGTAACGCTTAAATGCCAGTTTCTTAAAAATCGCTCCAAAGTTTTCAAAGAAAATTGCCATTTTGCAGGACGATTTACTATTTATGAATACTCTTAAAATTATATTTCCGTTCCATTGTTATGAAACCGAAAAATTAGGATCACAAAAAAAAGAATTGGCTGCGATAGATGGCAGCTGGCAAAGTTATGTGGAAAGTCCGAATTGCTAGACGAGACCAAAGGAAATAGAAAACTAATATGGGAAAGTCTATTGCATACTGTAGCACCACTAGCTTTAGCCTAATACATGCAACAGAAGCTGAGAAAAAATAAAACATGAAAAACACGCTTCTCGTTGTATTTCTGCAACAGATTACCCTAGGAGGCTGATTTTTTGGGAAGCTACGAAATTTTTTTCAGTAACCCCCCAAATCAGAAGTGAGCATGTGGTTACGCTCCGCTAGCGAAAAGGCGCAGCCCCACCCTTTCCTCTCACCGAGCGGTGGGAGTTAAAAACCCGAACCCGGCAGCGGAGCGCCCTTTCTTTCTTAGTCACTCACTGCAACCGACGTCTCACACCGGGGACCACCACCCGGCCGTGTGGTGTACGAGACGAGAAGGGCGGACAAGGACGGTACTCCTGGGCTCTGTGGGCGCCGCCCACAGGCTCAGCCACCGAGATCTTCGACAGCGTACAACTTTAAGCTGCTACTGGCGGGCAAACTGCTCGCCGCACAGTGCGGTAGTAGCAAAGTTACCTGCCACAGCCGGCTGTCGACCTACGCTGCCGGCGCCACGTCTCCAATTTGGACATCGGGCGTCAAGAACGCCGCCCTACTGGAATTCCTTTGTTTCGTTGATTTTTTTTTCTGTTAAACTTTCATGTATATAGTTTGTGGTGAATTAAAGTAAATGAAAGTATTTCTGTGCTAGACATCGAAACATGGATTCTGCAAATATATTTTTTATTCTCTTTCATATGAGCATCGTCATTTTTGATTTGGTTTGGGCGCACTTTTCATCACCTTACTCAGCCACACCCTTTGGAGGCATCCCAATTCCCACACTTTATCTTAGACTCCAAAATATTACTTTTACCTCTGTTAGCTGAGTACCACAAAAAAATTGAACATTATGAGAAAATTTAAACAGATGGCTCAAAAATAATGGAAAATCTGGTTGTCAATCATCTGAACCTCGTCCTTTATTGATGAGTTCTTGCGACTACCAGATTACTACTTATATTCTCCTATGAAGCATGAGCAATATTAAAAAGTACTGAAATGAGCTCCCAAAATGTAGAACATCCGAATATTCTTATCTTCTCTGACTCCATGTCCACATTGAAAGTTATAGGAAAGAGATATCCAAATAACGTCTTAATCCATAAAATTCAAGAGCTTTTATTTAATCACCAAACCAGAATTGACAGTCAAATCAAATTAGTATGGTTACCTTTGCACTAGGAAATTCAGGGCAATGAACAAGCAGATGTAGCCCCCAAAATGCAACATCATTCTCCAATGTTGAAGAGAGTGCATACGGTTCGACATTAAAATCTGTTTAACACCAGTATCACGAACTAATGGGACTTATTGTGGAAATCAAGCCCATCAAAACTCCAGCTTCTCAGGACAACTGTAAATGAACCATCCTTGTCTAAACTACAAATTAGTAGGAGCAAGTAAGCCATTCTTACCGGGCTAAGGATCGGCCACTTAGAGCCTTGTTCCCGGTGTGGAATCCACACTGTGGAGCACAAGTGTCAATATCCCATCTTCTTTTTGAGTGTTTCAACTTAACAGGAGAAAGGTCATTACTGGGAATCAATACCCACTTACCTGATTTATTCAATTCAGAGGAAGGATGTGATAAAATTATAAAACTGCTAAAAGCAGCTGCGTTTGAATTGCTAATTTAAGTTATTCAATTCAGTTTTTTGTCCAGTTACTGTCAATCAAAAGTTGTAAATATCGATAGTAAGTTGTAAAATTGTGGAAATATCAGTGGGCGCTCATGGCATAAGCCGTTCAGGTAATATTAATTTAAACCAAACACGATGAAGAAACATGAATTTCCTTCCTGTGATAACGAAACACCAAAAATCTTCGGATTTCGTGAGCTGGCTCGTATTAAGATCATATATAAGATCTAGTATGTTTCAGTGTGATCTGCCAATGCTAAGTACGAGCTTATCCGCGCTCTCTCAACTCGTGAATAAGATTCTTGGGCAAACAATAGAGTGCCAGGTGAATGGACGGCATTAATTTTTCGGGTCAGGACAGTTTCCCAGTTTTCTTAATGATATTGAAGAAAGACTTGTCAATAAAATCAAATGGGCGAAAAACCGGTTCAGTGTAATTACTAATTAATTTATTTCACACTCTTTTCTTCATTTCACTCAGATGAGTTGTTTAAAGATATTTTAATATATTATTTATATTTAATTCTTTAAATATTGTAATGAACAATTTTTTGATAATACTGACAGTTTTGACACAATTTTAAGAGAAATATGGGCAATATTAAAAGAATATTAGTATAGCCAAGATATTTGGGCTCGTGCGACATGATATAAGTGTTTTATTTGTTTGCAAAAAAAATCTGTACACATTTCTCCGGTTAATCCGATAGCTATTCTTAGGGTACATTCGACCATAATAACTCTGAAACTAATCTACAAAATGAGAACTATCTCGACCATCTATTGTTCTAGTACATTATTGGGTTTTGGTTCTTCAGCGTAATCGCACTGGAAATTGCATTTGGCCAGAAAGCAACAAAATGTCATATTCCATGTACTGTTGAATGGAGTCTTTGCAATTCTCTATGTCATGTAGAATAATATAATTTTACTCACGCTCAGTTCAGGGCCTACATAATGTAATGCACAGTTCAGGGCCTGGCAATGCAAAGTGTGAAACGTTCGCACGGTAGTGAATCTTAATAAATATATTCAAATTACTGGTAAATTCTATCGATACATAGTAAGAAATTGAGTATTTCTTCCAAATGCCTCGAACACACTAGCTCCTAATCTGTTGTGTGTTATGGGAGGTGGTTGTGTTACCATCCCATTGGAACGTGAGATGCGATTCCCGCTTGCATGTCAGCATGCGTTGTTTTCTCTGCTCCAGGTAACTCTCACAGCTAGGAACAGTTCCATCCGAGACAAGCAGAAAGCTCCTGACTGGCCTCCCAAGTTCTCTGATAGTGCAATACATGTGTGTGTGTGTGTGTCTACTGGGAGAGTAGACGACGAGGTTGAGGAGAAAAAGGCCGCGCGTGATCCTTTGACCATTTGTTAGGGCACCGCTCTAGCATCCGCCTGGTATTGACCGTAGAAACCATGGAACCTGCACATCAGAATAGCAGGTCACTAAAATTCTCGTGAAGTCAGCGGGTGAATTCGACCCAGTTATCACACTAGTGTCAAAAATTCGCCCAAGTCTGGACTCTAACCTCAAAACCTCCCGGTCAACGACACTGCAGACAATTATGCTGTCTCTAAGACATCCTCTGCATTAACTACTTGGCTGTCTGGAAGATGCCGCGTCTATACTTGGGATTTAATTTCTCGGCGCTTGGGAGCGTGTTATCAAGATGGAATATCTCATGGTATTTCGCGTCGTTCTCGGTTGTGCCCCTAGGAGTCGCATGATTGCCAGCACTGCTCGATATAGTCGCGATCATGCGACTCCTAGCGGCGCAATCAAGAACGACGCGAAATACCACGTGATATTCCATCGTAATGACACGCCCCCAAGCGCCAAGAAATAAAAACCCAAGTATAGGCACAGGTACCAACGTTTCAGTCGCCATCCTGCAACCTTCAAGGCGAAACACGACTTCGAAAGGCACCTGAGCCTAGGACGCGGCGTCTCACGGTCTCCGGGCGCGGAGGCGCACACCTACCTGCATGTCGGTGCGGTTCTCGAGGGCGACGAGCGGCGCGAGGGAAGCGGCGCCGCGCACGGGGTCCCACGCGCCCAGCCGCACCGCCACCAGCGACGAGTTGTCGCTCATGCGCACCTGCGCACGCGCAACACATCCATTCCAGACATGATGGAAATACAGGAGTGAGCGAGTTCGGCGCACCGAATTTTGAGCGTTCTGCACAGCGCCAGTTTACGTCACGAACCACGTGACCACAAGATGGGCACTTCGTTTAAAACGCAAGACCAGACGCTGGCCGCCAGGAAAAATAACATGATGAAGATGTAATTGAAATAAAAGATGCAGTAATTAAAATAAAATATGCTTCATACATTTGTTTCAATGACTTGTAACGAGATCATTTTGGTACCTGGTTGAATTTAAAATTCCCGCTAATATTGTGAGGTAAACTGATGTCGGAAGCTCATTGGCTGAAGACAGATACGTATTCAAGAGCTCACCCATGTCTTTCCATCTTGGTTCCCAACATCCCGTTGGAACTGTGGACAAAGCTAAAGAGTGCAGGGATAGGGGCGCTAGTACCATTCGATGCGAATTTGTGCAAAGTTTGCCAACTTTGCACGATTCAAATTTGAATATTTGTGAGAATTGGAAACACGCTAAAATCAAGAATATACAGTGATTATTATACTAATGAAATTTCACCCAACAGCATCCACGAATTCCATTTTGTCGTTTCCCACCTCAAAAAGCGTGTGAAAAATGGTACTTTAATACTGTAAAGTTACTTTTCACACTGAAATTACTTTACCACACTCAGAAAGGATGGGGAGGGAGGACCATAGGGAGGTCGCGTAGCGAGGACGGTCAGTGCAATAAAATGCAATCTATATTCAATAATAAGGATCGCTAATGAAATCGAGAACACACAATTTTCTTGAAGTATCCCAATTTAATTCAACTCGTGCATTAGGAATTCTCAGATAAATACCCATGTCAGTCCGCGACTTGTTTTGCTACGTGTATTTATTTATGTTAACAACTTTAAGTTTCTAGGGGGCTAAAACACTTACCGATTTGAAGACATTGTAGAAAGCCACATGCGTACTACTGAGGTAGCAATCCTATTGGAAACTAGAATAGATTCACATTGTATTATTGAGATTATTACATTGGTGAAATGAACTCTAAAAGGTCGAATTCTCCATTTGGTTTGCACTAATGAAGATGGTATATATCCCCCCCCCAAAAAAAAACAACAAATATAACTTTTTCTTACCACCTCTTCCCTTCTGGACAATTACAAAGTGCAATATATCAATCAAAGCTGACATGTGGACTTGAAGGGCGCCAATAGTATAATTAATATTTTGTAAATTCTGAAACATTTTGGGGTGTAATTTCAATCGTGGAATAGTTCTATTAAATACCACTCGTGCTTTGGAAATTTCCAGAAAAAATCTCCTGTCAATACGCAGCTCAGGAGTTTATCGGAAATTTCCAGTGCTCGGCTAATACCACCGATGATACCTAATACTTTATTCGTCATTTATATTTATTATTCGCCATTCATGCTTATTTGATAGCATTCACCCACATGACATGACTTCCAACGACCTCCACTCACCTACACACCATCACTTCACAACACAGCCGGACAATGCTTGTTTCTACAAATTGCGTTGTACTCCCATATTAGCACTATCTGCAAACATTTTTATGGAGATGTCATTTTGGCTGACATGAGAATGATATTTTTAGATATACTAAGTGAGTAATTTTTTTAAATAAGAGACATTTGTAATAAAAAGAAAAATTCTGTGTGCATCATTGAAATTTATTTTTTGCACATTCTACATACTTTCATCTACTTTTCGACATAACTTCCATTTTTATTAGAATTTTTTTTGCATATTCTACGTACTTTTGTCTTCGTATTGATGTATCTTCCATTTTCATTCAATCATTTGTTATATCGTTGAAAAAAATTGAACGATACCGTCTGTAAAGAAGTCCAATCCATGTGTGTACTTTTCACATTGTCGACGTTGAACCGTTGACCACCAAAATAATTCTATAGGTATCAAAACATGTGATAGTCGCTAGGTGCAAGATCTGCTCTGTAAGGTGGGTGATAGAGTTGTAGGCACCCAACAGACCTGATTAGACCTTGTATTTGTGCAGAAACAAATGACCTTGCATTGTCATGCAGCAACGTTGCAACGGAAGACAATAGGGCACGCCGATTGTTTTGTGTCGCACGTCGCAGTTTTCTCAAGGTCTCACAATAAAGATTTTGATGTTGTGCTTGTCGACGTAAAACCTAACAACATCCCTTTCCTGTCACAAAAGACAGTTGCCATAATTTTTGGTGATGAAATCATCTATTTGGCTTTTACCTTGATTGGCGACGATGTGTGCCGCCATTCCACTGTCTGTTGCTTCGACTTGAGAGGCAGTAAGGTACCTAAATCTCGTCACATTCTATAGCGATGTGGTCCGAAAATGCCTTCCTGTTCGTGTCGTCAAAATCGACAAATCATAGCCCAATCGTTTTGTTTTCTGATCATCAGAAAATAGAATTTACGATAATTCAGTTTCTCAGCATAATAAATAGTAATAAATAATCATTAAATAAATTTTTAAATATTTTCTAAATAAACCTTTTCCTTAAAACTCAAAATTTATAATAAAAATTATTAAATTCTAATTAAAAATCGAGTTTTATTCCATGTTTTATTGAAACATAATCATAATTAGCAGTAATTATGATTTAAATTTATGGCATCTCCAAAAGAGTTATGTTAATATAATGTCTTCAATCATCCTGAAAAAATTATATAAAATTGAACAGGAAATAAATAATATTAAAAAAAGAGTTCCTCAGCAACAATGCTGTACAAAACTGACTTCGAAATCTTAGGAAAATATATCCCTTACTTCGACGTCGTGAATCGTCGGTCCTCTCGAATTTAGTTGCCCACATCACGAACCGAATCTTCAGAAATCAAAGATGTTTGTTCAGGGCGTTGCTCATCAAGCACATTGGCCCCCCGTCCTTGAACATTCTCACCCACTTTCGAATTTAATTTTACTCATAGCAATATCACTGTAAACTTTAAAACACTGACGGTGAATTTCCGCTTCTGCGAAATTTCTTGCACTCAAGAACCGACCGATCGTAACTCACAGTCAGAGGGCGACTGAAGTTTCATAAACATAAACTTCTACTTCTCAGATCAGTCTAGGGACATACGGCTGCAAATGGCGTCCAAACGCGTGCTAACTAGTGTTTACTGTGAGCAGACGCGCATGCGCAGAGCGACTATACCTCATCATTTTTACTCTCATTCACAAATAGACCTTATTTTAAAAATAACCTTCGTATTAAATCGAATCTGTTGTCTGTTACGGAGGAAGAAACATTTTTTCCTATCAAATGTGGCCAATAACGCTCATTTCTATATTTTATTCTTAAACTCTGCGTGGAAATGATAGTAAAAAGAGAGGGAATAGTGATTCCGCAGTCAAAGAAAATGTGCGCAGATTGCATACATACCGTTATTCAAGGCGTGGAATTTCAAGGGACAACAAACTGCAAGGGCGTCAAGATAGGTCGGTTTAAATTTAAAACATCATAAACGTTCATTAGATGTTACCACAGAGGCCATTGCATATGCTTATAGCATTGTACATATTTCAATATAAATGCAAATAAAGAACTTTAAAAAAAATGCGATGCAAACGCGAAGAAAATCTAATGATTTAGTAAATTTTACAAGACGCCATTGATACAAAACACCATATATCAACCACTGCTAGATTTGGAATTATTTCAATTAGTGCATCAGAGTTAAGACAAAAAACATTAACAATTTTGTCAATTCGATGCTATAAAGAAATCAGGATGTGTTCACGCAATCCGCAACACACATGCCACCATTGTGCATCTTTCGAAAATGGCTTTGGATGCATCATTTTCGATTTTTGTACAATGACAGCAAGAAAATGGTTCATTAAATCTGTTATTATGCTTTAAAAGTACACGAGTAATACGCCTTAGTTCGTAAACTACAAATGAAATCTTTTTGAACTTCTATTACATTTTTCGAGGTTTAGCTCGTCTGGACGCACTTCCTTCCTTAGCACGAGCTATTGAAACCGTGAAAAATAGAAATATGTGAAATTAAATTATATATTTGGTATTCTTTACGTCTTACGGGTTTCGGTCTTGTCATATAGTAACGCGCCTTCCTCACTAGATGTCAGACAGGTACGCTTTACAGCCTACCTAATCGCCAGGGAGTAGAGGGGCGCGGAGAGATATCTCAGGAGGAGGAACAAACGCAAGTTCAAGAGCCCGCCTCCCCCTACGCTTTCGGAACATTTCTTGTTTGAGGAGAGTCACTAACGAGTTCACTCTCGTGAAGTAGATTTAGGCAGTGTTTTTCGCTATCTCGTTCTATTTGTTTTCATTTATTTTAGGTGGCTTCAGTGTCGTACAATTCTTGTGCTATTCACGTTTCTAAACAGTTGGAAAGGAAGTTTACTTTCGTTTCTATTCAATTGCGGTAACAGCAATAGACAGTTCTTGCAGTAGCGCCACCAGTTTAAACGCCAGTGATGTTAAAGCAATACCACTTATGTTCGTAAACTACAAAAAAACTGCTGAAGGTTGCATCAGTGTCTGAATTTATGTGTGAAATGTATTTGTTAATAAATGTTTTTTGGAATTTTTGATACAAGTTTTTTATAAACAAGCTTACAGAAAATAAGTTTACAGAGCACTTTCTGTTTTAACAGTAAGATAATGTTAACCCTCACACTGTCCCGGAAGATACAAATATTTTCTTAATAACTAGATTCCACAAGTTGATCAGAAAATAAGGAACGCATAAAAATCTAAATATATAAAACAAAGTTGTGTTAGTTACAGCATTTATAACTCCTGAATGACTGAATCAATTTTAATAATCTCTGTTTTGTTAGATTAATCTTCGTCCCGATTAGCAGAATAACTAATAAAATTTGGAAAAAATAGCACTATATGGCGCTAAAGTATAAAAAACTAGATATTCATGCAAACGCTGTCCGCTACACAGTTCGAATCTTTATCGTTAAATAACTCCTAAATGAAGCGTTCTAGGGCCGTAAAAACTAAAATTTTGAGGCCGAAAGCCTCAAAGAAACCTTTTGCACACCGTATTCTACAGGATGAGATCTTTTAGAACATTTTATTACATTTTTGCTGTTCCGGTGCTTCTCAAAACTACCCCCACCTACTCAAAGACGTGCAGAATCTAAGGAAATAAAACAATGACGAATTAATTAAACTATTTATAACCCAAGAAGGACTGAACCAATTTTAATTAGCTCCGATTTATTGGATTCATCTCCGCTCCGAATAGCAGAATAACTATTAAAACACCGGAAAATTTCACGAAAAATTATACAGAAAATTAATCAAATATATAAAAATCAATGTTTGTTGGTTCGTGCTTAATGCGCTGCCATACTAGACATCCAATTGCGATAAAATGTGTCAACTTATTTTTGCACTTAGAACATAGGCATAGTACAATTATTGCAACTCTACTAGATGGCGCTAGAACACGTGATGGCGTTTCAGTTAAATGCAATTCCCAATTCACGTGAGCTTCATTGTTGCTGGACGTTGCCGTGTGCAGTGGGGCGAGGTCGAGGAGAACAGGAGGAGCAGGCGGCGCAAGTTGATGAGAGGAGAGGGAAAATGAGACAGGGACAAAATGAGATGGAAAAGAAAGAGAGGGAAAGAAAGAGGAAAACATAGAAAGGGAAAATAGAGAGTGGGAAAAAGAGAGAGGAAAAATAGAGGGAAAATGAAGAGAGGGAAAAATAGAGAGGGAAATAGAGAAGGAAATAAAGAGAGAAGGAAATATAGAGGGGAAATAGAGAAAGAGAGGGATAATAGTGAAAGAGAAGGAAAATAGAAGAGGAAATAGAGAGGTGGGAAATAGAGGGAGAAATAGAGAGGGGTAAATGGAGAGGGGGTGAAATGGAGAGAGGGGTAAATGGGGAAAGGGGGAAATGGAGAGAGGGAGAAATGGTGAGAGGGGGAAATGGAGAGAGACACGGAAATGAGAGAGCGGGAAAAGAGACTCAGAGAGTGGGGAAAAGATACACAGAGGGGAAGAAGAGACACAGAGGGAAAGAAAGGACATAGAGGGGAAGAAGGGACACAGAGGGGAAGAAGAGACACAGAGGGGAAGAAGAGACACAGAGGGGAAGAAGAGACACAGAGGGGAAGAAGAGACACAGAGGGAGAAAGAGACACTGATGGAAAAAGAGACTGATGGAAAAGAGAGAGAGTGAGAAAAATGAGAGAGGAGGAAAAAGACAGAGGGGGAGGGAGAGAGGAGAGAAAAAGAGTGAAAGAGGGGGGAAAAGAGAGGTGGGAGAGGAATATTTCCTCAATTATTTCTTCTTCGGCAGCACCGCGCCGGGTACCAGCTAGAGGGAAAATAGAAAGAGAAGGAAATAGAGAGAAGAGGAAATAGAGAAAGGCCAAATAGAGTGAGGGAAATAGAAGGAGAAATGGCCAGAAAAGGAAATAGAGAGAGGGTGAAATGAGAGATCGGGAAAAGAGAGTACCAGCTAGTCCTTAATTATAATACATTTTTAAAACACGATTCAAAAGTTATTGAACAGACTGAAAAACCTCGGGATGTGTGAAGACCGGCACGCAGACAAAAACAAATCTCCTGGAATTCAAGAAATGTTATTTTTGTGTATATACAGTGAGAACTAGTTCCTTATACTTTTCATAGCCACATAAATGATAGTTGAAATATGAGGTTATTTTTTTAAATTTACAATATATAAAAAACATTCGCACGGTTTCAACTAGTTGCTTTAAAAACTAGAACAGAGATGGAGTACTTCTATTTCTGGTACTATCACAGCAAGTGTGCAGTTATGAGAAAACTTCCATTAAGTAATCTCTGCTTATGTCGAGATGAAGAATGACATAGCCTTTTAAGAAGACTTGCAAAGATTAAGAGGAGACACTCACACCATTATTTTCATTGGCAAAGAGCCCTTTCAGCTGAATTACTATCTTCACTGCCTCATGAGGCTGGTGGCACTTAAAGCAGAACACATCAATCAGTGCAACAGGCTAATTAATGTTAATATTATGTATTTCTCGTTTATTGCGTCCCGAGATTATTATTGTACCCTCCAATATTTTTGGATTTTTTTTACTATTGATTGCTAGTGATTCCGGGCGCGTCAACTACTAGGATCATTAGTCTCGTAAGTGTAGTGCATGTTTTTGCTCGGGAGGTGGCGGTAGTCTTCTTATCCCGCTGGATGGCGAGATCCGGCGCCGACCTATCGTCGGCTACCGAGGTTTTCCCCTACTAGGTATCTCGCACCAGCGGGGCAGCGCCCCAACCGGGAGAAGCTCTAAGCTTCCGACCGGTCTCCCGACATGTGTAGTAGTGTAGTGCATGTTAGTGTAAGTGTATGTAAGGGGCGAGGACAGAACAAGGAAGAGGAAGAAAAGATCGCACGCGGTCCGTGGCCCGTTTGTTAACTAGTGTTTGAAAATCCTGCCACCGTCCGGACTCGAACCTACGACCTCACGGTCAGAGTGACACCAGTTGATGCCATGAGCCATCTCTCCCGGTCTTTTCACTTTTTTCCCCTCTAGTGTCCTGCTGTATTCCATATTCCATAAATAATTTTCATCTCTATTTTGACCAGTGCTTATGACTAGGAAACAACACGCGTCCGTGCCGTAGTACCTTGTAGAGCTGCGAGAGGGCGAAGGAGAGGCCGACGTCCTGGCGGTGCCAGCGGCGTTTGTGCGAGCGCGTGTGGTTGCGAGCGGCGGTGCGGTTGGGCGCCAGTCCACGCAAATCCCACCGCCCGCCACCCGCCCCTCCGCCCGCGCCCCCGCCAGCACTGCCTGTCGGCCGCCGGGGACTCGTGCGGTTGCTGGAGGCCGAAGAGTTCCAACTGCCCCTACCGCCCTCAGAGGAGAGGGACGTCTTGCGGTGCTTAGGTATGTCCGGTCTAGAGACACAACACATTATGATAATGATGATAATAATAATAATAATAATAATAATAATAATAATAATAATAACGAAAAAGTAAATATAGAATAACAACAGGTCGGGAATTCTGTGTGTGAAAAAATGCAGAAAGCGGCATTCCTGTAAACAGTAAATAAAGAAGAAAAATACTGATAAAGCAATTCCAATAAATAAGCCAAACCCAATCTACGAGAAAGAAAAGCATTTTCTGATAGTATTATAGTCCGATTCAATATCAAGACATTTACAGACGTGACAATGTTTAGCTGATACGATTAGTCATAAAATAGACTAGTCTTGTGAATCCACTAAGTCCTAAAATGTTGCCTGATACACGGCTACGTGGCAAACGGCTACGGGACAAACTAACAATATTGTCCCCAAGCTCGGAACACTGACGTAGTATTTCGAACGAGCTGTATTGTCCGTATCCGAAACTGGGAAGGAAGAGCGCGTGAAACCCGTGTGAGCAAAGCCCCGGAAGCACGTCGAGTGTGTACGCGACTGACCTGTCGGTGCGGCGGCCGGCGGCGGCGGCGGGGGGCGGCGTGGGGGCGGCGCGCTTGGGCCGCGGGCGGGCGGTCGCGCCGGGCGCCGGGGCGGCGGCTGCGGCGGGCGCAAGGGCCGAGGCGTTGGGCGCGCCGCCCGGGAACAGCTTGCCCAGCGCCGCGGGCGGGCGGCAGGGGTCGAGCACGCGGCGGGTGAGCGGGCCCTGGACCGCCGCCAGCACCTGCGCAGCACCAGCATTTCCTACAAGATCGGGAAAGGAACTCGAGTGATTCAGATATTGTGAAATTGAATTCGGTTTGAGAGGTGGGAAAATTTCAATAAGAATTGGCTGCTCTGTTGGCTACACAGAAGCCATTCCAGAGTTTCAGAAGGCCTTTGCCCGAAAGAGCTTGTACGGAATTAATAATGTTTATAATAATAATAATAATAATAATAATAATAATAATAATAATAATAATAAAATTTCAATGGATTAATCCATTATTTTGTTTCCGGGCACGTCAATTGCTGCAGTAATTAGTCTCGTAAGTGCAGTAGTCCTTCCACCGTGTGCCTGAGCATAAACGTTATATATTTGTAGAGTGTGTAGGCAGGTCGAAAATGATCACTTTTTGCCAATGGAAGTTGCTTATAAAGGAGTTATATATACACATGCATTCATACGTGCCGTGCTTATGAACAGATCCCGTACGCCTAGATGTTCCACAAACAAAAAATCTCCATGGCGTCGTCAGACCGCGACCCACTGAACACTAGTGCACATGGAGTTCCCTACCTATCGCGGAAAACGTTCCGTGTGTTGACTCTTACATGAAATTTTTCACTATGTAGTCATTCGTAAAACGTTATCGTTTTCGATCCTCGTGCATCCCATAGAGCAGGGCCGTCAGACGAACGAGCACGCGCAGGCCTTCGCAAAGGTTGGGTCACGCGGCGATATCAGCTTAGCGAAGTCACTCGTGTCACTGGCGGAAGGAGGGTGAGAAAACTTTGTGCGAATAAAGCGTGTTGGGTCAATCACACCGGTTGTTATATCATAAAGAGACACTTATTAATTTTTACGAACTTTTAATGGAAATTGACGTGTAGTTACACAAGCATTGATCATTACACCAAGGAAATATTAACGCACATTTTTACCTAGTGTTAGCGAATGCAATACATGAGAACTATTAATACTAATTACAAATAACTCAAATGAATATTTTGAAGAAAATAAATATAAACCAAAATACATACTTAATCAATATAAGTATTATATAACATAATTTTAGAAAAACACTGTCATTTAAAGTAAACATTTAAAGAAATTCTATGTTTATATCTTTCGTGTGAAAATACACGTAATAAACCACTTCAAAAATTATGGAGTAATGATGAACATTTATTAAACAAAGTGCATCACCTCCACACTCGCTGCACACGAAATCAATAGCCCATTTGGACTGAAACTTGTTATTCATCTTCTTGCGTCTCGCCTTGCCTGCCTTTTGTGCATCCCTGACAGAGAAATCGGTGCGCGGGCTTCCCTTCGCTGCGGGCACTGCGTGCCAATTGAGAGCGCAAACGCGCTCTGAGCACGTACGTGTTCAGTTTGACAGCCCTGCCATAGAGGTTCGAAACGTTTCTTTTGAGGCACTGTCGATTTCAGAAGATTATAGCACTCTTTAAAACTAAATATTGTCGTAAAGTCTTTGGCCTCTTCACATACGGAAACCTTTTGTTTTTTTCCACGAGGTTTCTCTATTGGCAAAACTAGAAGTTCCAATTTAGTCACCGAAACTTCTAAATCACCCACAAGGCGATTTAGATCACTTTGAGTTATCTCGTGTGAATGATGTGTTGAATGCTTGAAGGGAAATTTCCTTTTGAAGAGGCTAAAAGATTCCACGCGTATATTTTGAAAATGAGATCAATTAAGCAATTTTTAATGAGGTATTCAAAACCTGGAGCACAAAATTAGGTGGAAAGAATTCATGTTAGGCCTGCAACAATACAGCTGATTTTTATTGATTGATGAGTATTTACGGGCGTGTCAACTGCTAAGGTCATTAGTCCCATAAGTATGGGACAAATTCTAAGCACCCGTACGGCCTCTCGATATGTGGGGCAGTGTAGCGCATGTAAGTATGTGTAAGTATGGGGTGAAGATAGGACAAGGAAAGTTCGCGCGCGGTTAGTGGCCCGTTTGTAAGGAACCGCTCTATCATTCCCCTGGTACTAATCGAAGAAACCACGGAAACTACCAAGCAAAGCAGTCGATCGCTAGAATTCTCCTCCAGACAGCGGGTGAATTCGACTTAGCTATGCGGCTAGTGTCGAAAATCACGGTTGTCGTGCAGTGCAAATGAGGCGGAGTGCCTGCCCACCAAATCGCTGTCGAGGCCCACGTTGAGGAAGCGGAAGCGGCCTTCGAAGTCCACCTCTGGCGGGCAGCCGGCGGGCGGGGGCGTGGGCCGCGCCGCCTCTCCCCCTCGGCCCCCTCGCCCCCCTGGGCCCCGATGGCCCGCCGGCGGCGCAGGCGGGGCGGCGGGCGGGTCCTCCACCACCAGCCACGACAGGTACGTGTTGAACAGCAGCTTCTCCGACACCTACGCACGCAAACACGTCGCTTTGCCAATTCAGCGTTACCCAACGGTCCGTGCGACAATCTTTCAAACATTCTTGTCCGTCACTCTCAATTAACGTAGAAAACGTCTTAGGCCGTTCAGCTGACGAACAGATTCTTGAATAAAATGTTGCAGTTAGGAACCATTTATTTTCATTTCAAAAATGCGACATTTCGAGGCAAAATTTACCCCATCATCAGGCTCGAAACAACACATTTTCTTCTACACTGTACATTCTGTAAAAAAAAGAGGGTGTTTCCCCAAACAAGAGACCTGAAATCTACCTTATTAAAAAGTTTACCAAATTCTTACTAAGAATTTTTTTTTTGCAGTTTCCAAAAGTTGAATAGGCTGACACAAATCAAACGTCTCAGTTGCCACTGCGGACAAACTGTTGTCCTGTCGCACCAATTGCGGAAAAAAGAAAATTTTGTACTCCAACAGTCAAAAGGACGCGCAAGATAGGAGGGAGAGAAACGTCTACATTTAAGGACTGCTAAACGCTGAAAAAATGTTAATGATAAACACATTTTTTGTATCAAAATTAAACACTAATAATTACATTATTTAAAATTGGTCATTAAACTATTGTAAGTCTAGTGAAATTATTCGACTCAACTTGCAAGTTACAACAGTTGGTAGCCTTTATAAACGAAGTTTGGAAAACCAATCTTGGATTCCGTCAGTTTTCTTTAGCTAGTATTTTAGTTTTCATAAAATATATTTTATGTCCACCTGATTCTAATTCTGTGAGTAGTGAGAAAATTGTGTTTATCAATGATTTCATTTATATTTCTTTTATGTTCCGCCAGTCTCAAATGCAACTTCCTCATGGTAAATCCTATGTACGATTCTGAACATTCTGCATACTCAGTTTTGTGTACAAGTCCTTACAATTCTTCTTTCTGTTTAACATCTTTAAGATTTCTAATAAAATAGCTTTGATTGGTTACTCTGTTCACTACATTCAGATCAAATTTAGTTTTTAACTCCGAGTTTACCTTGAAATTAATGAAAGAGACGAATGGAACGCAAAAAAATTAACATATTAACCGAACGCATTAACGCAATTAACATATCAACCGAACTGTAGATAACATATTTGGAGGAAACATTCGTATACCAACCAAACACTGGTTGAGTTGCCTACTAATTCCAGTTGCAGTAACCGTGAAATGCCAGATGTATAACTTCGAAATATAAAATATCACAAAACATGTTCATTGGCAAAAAGGAATTTTCTTCCACCCACTTCACGACCTAGAAGTTTGCAACATTTATTATGAAAGGTACTGTACAGCAAATAACAGTCCTAATTGAGACAGGTTCAGGATTTCCTTGCCAAAAGTAAACACCCATTCTTAATTTGTATTTGCATTTAGAAGTTAAGAAAATATCCAGGAAATTTGCTTTTGGCACGACTTTCACATGTTCGATTTTTCTGATAAATTAGATTTCTAATTGCAATATCCATTCAAATGCCACAATTGTGAGGTACTCGTAACACTAGCTTATTGTACCCAGTATTGAACCATATGATTTTTACTATAGGAATAAATATTTTTTGTAGAACTATTGTCGTAAATTGTCGTAAATTCAAGTATTGAACTTTTAAGCCCAATATTAGCATGTTCAAAAATCTCCATCATGTTTTCAATTGTATTGTTATCATTCATGTTCCTCTGCGGTAGTGTTGTCAAGGTCGATGCCCCGAACGGGAGTCCGTGGCACGAGTGCCACGTTGAAATCGCCCTTCACGCAGTTCATTATCCCGCCACAAGAGACGCCATCCCAATTATAAAACGGCGGGGTTTCTAATAGTTTCCTTTCCCGACGCTAGTGACGCGGAGAAGCTCGTGGCATGCTACGGTGCCACGATGCGTGCCACAGCCACCAGTAGAAGACCTTGACAACAGAGCTCTGCGGTTTGCTATCAGGCGAGAGGCTATTAAACGGCGGCGGCCGTTTAGATTGCGCCGCTGCGTGCGTGCAGGGCGAGCGGCTGACCTCCGCGAGCAGGGCGGCCACGTCGTCGTCGCGGGCGCCCGGCAGCAGCACGGCGCCCAGGCGGTGGCGCGGCACGTGGAAGGCGGCGGGCAGCAGCGCCCCGGCCACCGGCTGCAGCCCCACCGCCACGCCCTCCGCCGACAGCGCCAGCGCCGCCGCGCGCGCCTCGCACCCTGCGCACGCACACCCACAATCAAAGGCTTTCATTGGTTGATTGATGATTACGGCCGTGCCAACTACTCTGATTCGATGGTGTAACGGTTAGCGTACTGGACTGTCATACCCAAGTTCGCGGGTTTAAATCCGATCGAAGCCATGGATTTTTAAGGGTGAAAAAATCCTTCGTACGCCTTCCCTCGGAGGGGAAGTAAAGCCGGCTGTCCAATGTTAGTAGATTTACTTGCATGTAAAAGACTCTTAAGCCTAAATGACGTCTCTGAGCTAAATTCAAATCGCCTGTTTCGTCGCCCGAGATAATACCTTCTTTCTCCGCAAGTGGAATTTGAGCAAGTGATTTTGTATTTTTTGGAAAGGAGCGTAGTGAAATTTGCGTGGTCAGACGGAAGAGCGGCCTGATGGCCCGAGTCTCGCCACGTAAAATAAGGCACTAACTACTAAGGTCATTAGTCCCGTAAATGTTTTCTTTCGGAAGGTGGCGGTGAACGTTCCCCGCTGGATGGTGAAATCCGGCTCTGACCTCGTCGGCGAAGGAGGTTTTCCCGAACCAGACACCTGCCACCAGCGGGGCACCGCCCCAGCCAGGACAAGCTCCTTGTTCCCGACACATCTCCAGGCATGTGTGGTAATGTAGGGCATGTTCTGGGTAGGCCCGCGACAGGCTTCTACGACGTATGTTTTAAATCAATTTCCCTATCAAATATTCGGTATCGCCACAATAAATCGCATATGTTTGACAAAAAATTTCCCAAAAAATGCACGTTTTTGAAAAACCGGACATAACCTTATTTGAAGAACTGCTTTTGATGAACACATTATATTTAATAAAAAGTGTTTTTCCTCATAATTGTAGTTGTAGGAAGACGCCGAAAAATTTTTGAATTTTTTCAATTTTCGAAAACTCGGGGTTTTCAATCAACATGAGACCTCCACCATTTTCTTAAACGCTCTTTAGACTATCCAACAACAAAATTTCATCATACTTGTTGGCGTCATTTATTTTTAAATTTTGAGAATGTCCCAGGGACTTCTTTTAAACTACCCCCAAAATTAAAATATCGGTTTTTAAATTCAAGGGGCCACGACATCATCCAAATCGATCTGAAATATCAATTTTGGAGAAGATCGGCAGAACGGTTTAGTCGCTAGCATTGTTCACAGATAGACGGACGGACGTTTTGCCGTCAATCGATTTTTACGTACCAAGGGGCCATAAAACATGGATTCAGCCTGCACCACGTGTTAGAGGATTTTTTTTCTAACTTTTGCAACTGGATCTATCCATTTTTTCGTTACCAGGGCCCTGTAATAAGAGTTTTCTGCCAAACATTCACCATTTTTTCGCGCAGCATTAAATAACTTTCCCTTCTTAACAAGTTCTTTCTTATGCACGAGAAAGTAAAATCTAAATATTCATGTGAAATGCAACCCGCTACATTTGGTAAGATTTTTGAATCTATCGTTAAATAATTCCTAAACCAAGCGTTCTAGGGCATTAAAATCTAAAATTTTGAGGCGAAAAACCTAAATCAAATGTTTCTCACACCGTAATCTACATTTGAGATCTTCTTGAACATTCTATTACATTTTTGCTGGTCCGGCGCTTCTCAATATTACACCAACTGCTCAGAGACGTACAGAATCTGCAACTAAATGTGAATGTGGACAGAGAGAGGCAAAGACAGAGACAGGCAGAGGCACATACACACACAGAGTTAGTCTAAGACAAGGACAGGGAGAGACGGAGAGAGAGACGGAGAGAGAAGGAGAGAGAGATGGAGAGACGGAGAGAGACGAAGAGAGAGACGGAGAGAGACGAAGAGAGAGACGGAGAGAGAGACGGAGAGAGAGACGGGGAGAGAGACGCAGAGAGAGACACAGAGAGAGACACAGAGAGAGACGGAGAGAGGGGCGGAAAGAAAGGCGGAGAGAGAGACGGAGAGAGAGGAGTGATGGAGAGGGAAAAGGGAGAGGGAAGGAGAAAGAGGGAGATAATGGGCACAACAACGTCTGCCGGACTGCGCTAGTTTGTCATAAACGGCAAAACCGGGAGAATGACGGGACTCGTCAATCCCGGTGCCGTCATTGAATGTCGACGCATGCACAATAATAAGAATACTCTCCGCAATTGTCGTGTTTCGTCTTTCAAATTAACGACTTGCAAAATCTCTCTAAAATCTTGAGAATTGAACATACTACGTAGAACAAACAATTCTTAAAATATCAAATTTCGGCTTTTGTTAAACCTTTCTCATAGGTGTAATACAATAAATTTACGGTTTATATATCAGCCAAATTAAATCACTAGACAACATTATAGTAATACATTTTGACTTACCATTTAAATTGCAACGCGTTCTATGTGTAGCAAATTCTATGGAGGATACTCTGAGGGAGGCTTAATAAAAATCGAAATGTTGGCATTTAAAGAATGATTGTTTTCTTTATACGACCTATACTCAAGATATCCTATTACTTAAAAATAGATGTCAAGCAAGCTTAAACGCATCAAATTAATTACGTTAAAATACGTGAATCAATTACTTAAATGATTTAAAAATTATATAAATAAATGAAGGAACTGCCGACTTCGTCCAGACAGGGGAAGTATGGGAGTAAAGAAGGATATATAGGAAATGTCTTAAATCTATGTATTTAAAAAAACGCAGTACTTTCTGTTTAGAAAGTATTTTGACCTTCCTACCAAACCAAATTTCGTGATTTTTCCTTTACACGAAAGGTAATGGGGTGTAAACATATTGTTGCTTGCTTTTATTAACAAGTTTTACAGCAAAAAGACTTTCACTTCCTTACAATTAATAGAATGATTTATCTGTCATTTGTTCATTATTTCGTTTTGTTGTGCGAGTTGGAATCGATCTATCGAAAGCAGTTGTCATTTTGTCGTTTGACGCGTGAGGGCGGGTGATGTAAAGTTAAAGAGAGCCAGAATTTTTTTTAATGGGAAGATCAGCGAGTTAGTTGGCTAAATATGGGAGGGTAAGGTGGGTGAAAAAATACAGCTAAGTTCTTGATCCACCAGATCTCTCTATCCATCTGATGATATATTCAAAACGGGACAAATCAACGACCCTCCTCATAAACAGGAGAGCATAATATAAACGCGCTAACCAGCAATACACAGTATCATCTTGTATAAATTAAATGAAGGTCCGCAGAGGCGTATGGCAGACATGGCACGTTCCATGGGCGCCACTTACAAGGGATGGTATTTAGAGTATTCTAGCTAAAACAAATAACATCAACCCTAATTTGAAGTAATCTGACAAGGACGCAAATTCTATGCTGGCCATGGGCGCCTGATTACCTAGATACGTCTCTGAATATCCGAGATCTGGATAACTGCGGAATGGATTCATAAGACAAAGGTATCATTCGAAAACGAAATATTAAATATTTCCGCCAGTTTAATCCGTCATTTTATCTTCCTAAAAGTTACAATATAAATAAACAAATGTATAAATAAACAATAGCAGCAAGAATGCAACTTGTCCCGCAAAGAATGAGATGACAAATCTAGTACGAATAGCAGTTGCGGAGATAGAGAACAAGCTCCGTGAATTGCCAGATTGTCATTCCATTCTTGAAACGGAGTGAACAATTCACGGACAATGAATAAAAATGTGATCGATTGTTTTGTGAGATTAGAAATATATACATTGCGATTCAGTCTTCATTGCTCGTAAGGGACCCTGCGATAGTAATGTATAGTATATGTAAACTAAGTTATTCATGTATGCCAAAGGTAATAGGGCAAACTCTATTCAAAATTTTGAAAAGAAATTTTTTTGTTATTCGTCATTTTTTTCGTAATGGTAACCAAAATATTAAATTATTTATTGTTCCCTGTTACTATAATAAAAACTTATCTAACAAATATGAAAGAAAAGAGAAAAAAACGTACATTTAAGTGTTATTTAGGATACTTTATTACATGCGCATACTTTCGCACTTCCACTTCATGTAACAGGGGTTCTACAGCTGTTCAAAATGGCCTCCTCTTGCGTGAACGCAAGATCGCCATGTGTGTGTCTCACGGCCTCGGTGACGTGCACAGCTGTGTCGGGTTGTCCCTTTACTTCTGCCGCCAGACTTTCAAAGCGCCAAAAGTCATCACGATCTACGACTTCGGTAGCATAAACGTGGCTTTTCATTAGCCCACAGAAAAAAAGTCCAGCAGATTCAAATACGGAGACTGTGGTGGCCATGCTAGTGGGCTTCCTCGTCCGGTCCACGTATCCAGAAATTTTAGGTCAAGGAATTCTCAAACTCCGCAATAATTATATGGGGCTGCGCCATCATGCAAGTACCACATCTCGGCCCGCGAATTCAACGGGACTTCCTCCAAAAGCGTAGGGAGTACCTGAGTAATAAAATGCAGATTCTGAACGCTTTCCCAGCGCTCGGGTAAGGTGTGAGGACCGATGATAAATTTATTCACAATTCCAACCCACACATTTAAGGAGAGTCGCTCTTGGTGAGCTTCGCTACGCGTAACATCTGGATTTTCCTCGGCCCATCCATGAAAATTGTGCCAGTTCTTGTAAAACACGCTTCATCTGTCTAAAGAACGTCTTTCCTGTCTTTCACTGCACTTGCGCAGGAAGTGCTTAGAGAATTCTAAACGTGTTTGGAAGTCTGTACTGAGCAAATGCTGCACCCGCTGATAGTGGAAAGGTCGTAATCTTTCCGCATGAATTGTCCTCCAGACGAGGGACTGTGATGCTTGACCTGGCGCGCTATTTACCTTGTGCTCGCGTCCCTGGCTTCACGGACACTATTAATAATTGCGTTTTCCAGAGAAGTGACGTGCCATCTGTTACCTGTGCGCGAGGACCTTTCAACACATCTTGAAAACATATTTGTTAAATAATGAATTTCAGTGTTATTACAATCACTTTTCTGTGCATGACTTTAACTTAACAGTTTCTCTCAAACGGCGAATCGCCGCTGCAAATGCACGTGCGTCCGGTTCTCTTCTCGATAGGTAACGAGAAGGGAAGCGAGCTGCACGCGCATTTCCATTGCAGAAACGATAGACCAAAATCATGTTCGCTTATTCGGCATTCGTAAATGTCGCCATTTCGACAGTCCAAGAAACACTGAGGGCACAGAGCAACTCGACAGGCAGAGCGGTGGCGATCCTTGACGAGCGGAGGCCTGGCGAGTCCAGGCAAGAAGTGGCGAGGTAGAGCTGATCGCTCACTTGCCGTAGCCCATGTTACACAAGCACAAGCGCGTAGTCCAAAATTAATTATTTACGAAAATATACAACGAAGAGTATCTTGGCAAATGTAGTATGTACATTACATATAGAATAAGATTCAGGCGTTTTAGCAACGAGGTCTCAATCACACTGTAAATGTGAATAATTCGCACGGGAACTACGTCTGAGATAAAAAGTGGAGAGGTAAAAAGGCGAGATGTAAAGTGGAAACTACATACAATACAACAAAAAATTTCCGATCTCAGCAGCCGTGATTGTTGAGGCGGGAGACATGTTTTAATTTCGGGAAAGATGGGGATGTTTTGGACAGTCTTAGCCTGACTTTTCGAGACGCCAATGAAAACCACAATCACACATCCTGGTTCAACGGAATTGCATATTTCACAATTTAATTGGTTCTTCAAATAGCTGTCGAGAGTATCTTGCGTCTACGAGAAAACACAGTAACAGTCACTGACTGTCAGGCAAAAAGGCATGAACGCAAACAAGGTATCCGAAGAAAAAATAAACTTTGAACTCTGCTTTCACGATGAGGTGCGTTAATGCGCACGGAAGTCATGTATGTAAGCGTATGTCGTAACAGAGAAATTAAAACACTGATGTAAATGGAATAATATGTACGATATTTTCTTATATCTGTTAATCATGATACGGAAATTGTTAAGTTTAGGCAACATTTTTAAGCACATGTGCTCTCTCAGTCTGAATCAGTGAAAAACTACTGATTGACAGTGACTATTCACTGATGGTGTCAGTTATAACCCTGCCACTGACAATCAGTGAATTGAACTGAACAAATCAGTGAAAATGGGGTCCACTTTTTTAATCAGTGAAACTTCACTGTTTGAATCAGTGAAATCTGTGACAACTAATTCAACATGACGACTGAATGATCAGTGAGCGATGGTGGCGCGGCACTTTTACCAGTGACGTCCTGTGAAATGCTAGGGGTCATTATAAAAAGGTTCGTATATTCCCTGATTGTCAGCGAAACTACACATTTCGACTGAAGATATCAGTGACTTCGACTCTCTCTGATTGCATCAGCGACAATTTCACTGATTCAGAGAGCACTGTAAGCTCCTTCTTAGTTCATGAGTCGGTGATTCGCAGGGAGCCTAGTACCAGGTATGTTTCTCTCAGTAACACTTGTCGGGTAGGTTACAAGATTCGAGAAAGAAAAAACTTTTTAGAGCAGACATACTATATTGCGTAACCCATTCAATGGATATTTGAGAAGGGTCAGCATTTAAACGTTTCTTACAGAGCTATCCTGAAATACACACGTGATACCCCTTTCTTGTCATAGGGATGAAGTCATAGCCTATTAGTGCTTATAAGGTACTATGAGCAGTTTCATATAAACGACTCTTACAGAGATATTCACAAATACGCAAGCGATATCCCATACTTGTCAAGCGGATGAAATCATAACGCTTTAGAACTTACTTATAGGGGTACTCCAAGAGTGTGAGGTCAAGTTCATGAAATCTGCAGTGTCAGGGCATTATCACAAACGTATGATTCATGTATAATCTAATTAGTGAAAAAATGAATGCCATATACGCGTAATAGTCAAACGCCAAATGGGCTATTTTAGGAATCATACTTTGCTCTGATACTACCGGTGACAGATCTTGATGTGTTGAACATAGCGGCTTGGCAACATATGGCAATGCAGAAATACCTCAAAATGAACGAACCTTTGAGGCTACTTGCTTTTCATCACACGAGTTTTCAAATAGAGAAGCGAAAGAACTAACAGAGTTGCTTAGGAATTGACATAATATCATTTCCGGTATATCCGTTCGGTTCGTTCAACATTCAGCGAACTCTTCGTGCACTGCATATTGCGTTTTGTACTCCGTGAAAATAACTATCAGTTCTAAGGCGCCGTCCAATCTCCGTCCTTGACGTCTGAATTAAATCATTTGGAAAAACAAAGGAGAAAGGCTGTTGGTCTCAGAATTTTGATTTGAAGTGACAATTACACTTAAATTTCTTTTAAATTCCACAAATATGGTTTTGCTTCTCTTCTGGAAGATAAATAAATAATGTTAGTCTCAAAAATTCAATAATTTCTGCTGAAAAAGAGATATCATGAAAGGATAATTATTTTCGTATTTTTTTATATTCTCGTGATGTAAAAAATTGTTGTAATGTATACATACTACACTACGTTATTGCACTAAACGTGAAGACTAATTTTATTAAAATATCTAATTTATTGTAGTGTTATTCGATAGTATTTAATTTGTTGTTCTTGAGTAGTGTGCGCGAAGTGTTTCGGAAAACTATTTTGTGTGCAACAATGTAGTAGCAATTGTGCCGCAGGCCACCAGCATAACTATTTAAAATTTTCGCTAATGTTTCTTTAACGTAATGGAAAGTCGCCGAAATTGGATGGGCCTAAGAGGCGTAAATCCGAGCATGCTTCCGAATTTTCCGAGAGGGTGACGTTTGAATTTCTATTGAAACGATGGTCAAGAAGAACAAACTGTATCAGTAGAGAACACATTTTCTTTTAAAACATTCAACACTGGTTCGTCTGGGAAATCACTTTTACTTCTTGAGCTGTGACTTACAACGTGAAACAGAGAAAACCCAACAAATTATTGTCCGTCGAAATTTTTTCGTTCATCTCAGTCCAACATCTTTTAGTAATTTGACTGGTCCTGTGCAGGCGATAGGTAAATTCTCACATCGCTCATCGCTGCATCGTTCGAATGAAAATATTGTGGTGAGAATTCCTTGCGAAAAGTAGGCATGGCAATGAGAAGAAGACTATAATATAGACCAGAGCCCGACATTAACAGTTTTTCTGCCGAAAATTTGCCATTTCCGGCGCACGATTACATAACTTTCTCTTCTTACGAAGAACTTCGTAAAGCGAGAAAGTAAAAATATAGCAGTTTAATAGCGCAACACTTAAATTCACGCCCTTCATTTCGAAAGTTTAGAAACTTCTGCTGCAACGCTTTTCGTCGTCGGAATCAGCGAGTGCAGGCAGCATCACTCACATCTGGCCTTGGTGACGAAGAGCACGGCCTCCTTCCAGGCGCGCCAGCGGGCGTAGTCCACCAGCAGCTGGGTGACGGCGTGGGCGGCGGGCGCGGCCGAGGGCGATGGGCACGCGCCCCCGCGCGGGGGCAGCACGTGCCCGGGCTCCGCGGGGCCCTTCGTCGGGACCGTGCCCGCCCCCGCGCCCGCCCCCACCCCCGCACCAGCCCCCGCCTCCGCCGCAGCGCTCGCGCTCGAGATCCAAGCCAGGCACAGCGCCAGCAAGGCGCCCACTCGCGCCGCGCCGCTCACCGGAGCCATCACCTGCGGCACAGGACATTGCCTGTAATCGCAGGGGATGGTTAGGGTGTAGTTCCTGGATTGCTGTAGGAATTGGTTCTATATCGAGAGCACCGGCAGGATTTTATTCCGAGTGGTACATCTATGAAAAAAAGTCACACTTACAAAATGTAGTAGTTTGCCGTCTAACATGATTTTATGCTAATTTTAGCAACAAACATAGCCAATAATAATAATAATAATAATAATAAAATTATAATTTTATTCAGATTATTTTATTACAAATACAATGATGTACAATGTACAATGTTAGGTATCCATGTTAGTTAAGGACATTGTACTTCGCAGAGTTTAAAACCTGTTTGCTGAAATCTCTTAAGAAAAATTTACTTTCTTAATATAGCGACCAAAAGATAGGAGATAAGAGCTTAGTGTATGATAAAAATGAAAAATAGACGAAAACCTAAAACTCAACTTGCAATGTAAAATACATTCTAACAAGAACAAATCCATAAAGTAACAAGAACAGATAAAACACTTAAAGTTCAACTTACAATGGAAATAAGCGAACATAAACCAATGAAGGATGTACACAGACAAAAGTTGCGTACTAAAGTAGTTATATTTTCAATAACTGAAAAAATCAAAAGAAATAATTAAATTTTATTATAGCTCAAGTTATGACATAATAATGTATCACTTATTATTTCTTTCACAATGACATGGTGGTATGAATAATAAAAAAATAATCTGCAGTTACAACAGTCACATCGTTTCAATATGTCACTATGCTAATTACATCAGATTCATATTCGGTGACCATGTTAAATGTACATGCGATAACATTAATATTTATGTGAGTATGTTACATCATGTATGGTTTTATTAACATGGCAAAAGAGACAAGCAGCTTTTTCCAGAGTCATCAATGGAATACGAAATTCTTTTCTCACAAAAAAAAATTCTGGAAAATATATGGATGTGATAAAATGTTGGTGTGGGTGGTTCTCATAGACATAATAGGGGATTCTGAGGCATCAGTTTATTCTCTTTTAGCTATAGCATTACTTGTAAAGTTTGTGTAGTAAATAATAATTGTTAATTATTATTGCCAAACACTCCGAGGTTGAATAAGTTGGTTGACCAAGCAATTCGGACCACTGTTGCTGTATTCCAGTATAAAATTTGCTTTAACTTGATAATACTTTCTGACATAGCAGCCGTTCTAGCTACTCGAGTTTTCGCAAAATGTAGGGATACTCGACATTTCGTAGAGCAATCGATTATTTTGATAGCCGACACACTTATTAGGCCGTTCCTGAGGTGTTTTGCGCTGAAATCACTTACCTCGTGCACTAACAGCAATAGAAATCTGTACACATCACTAGTTAAATAAGAAGTAAATAAATATTGTCCGCAATACCACTCCAAAAGCTGGTCACATCCATCACACTTTGTGATGCTCGTAACGATGAATGGGCCACGAACCTTGCTGTTGGAAGATCCGAGAGCGAAGGTATTCCTACCATTAAAGTCATTTGGGGACGTTGTTGAACCATCTGGCATTTAAAAGTCTCCAAATATTCTTGGAAAGGGAAAGGTACGGACTCGCTGAAGACCACGAAATAATCTGGAACTGGTTTTAAGAAGTTTTGCTATTTTAGCAGTGTGTGGCTTAATGCTTTAAATGCAAATTAATACGTCCCTGTTTAACAATTTTCGTTGCATTTTCGTTGAGTGTAGATACTGTTCTGTAATTTAAAAGTTATCCTGATATAATTCAAAATATCAATCATCAATTTTATAATTCAAAAGTTATATGATCCAATATTACACTATTATAAGTAGAATTAGAAATGGTATTTGAAAAATTTTGATTAAATACTATTTTGGTAGTTGCATTATGAAAAACTGATTATTTAACCCACATGCCAACATGCAACCACGTATCATTGCAGAAATGAATTTTGATAAAGACAGTCTTCAATATCGGCCTGTAGTTAGATGCTGCTTGGTAACTTCTTACATGCAACAAAATTTATCATTATTAGTGTGTCGTTTATATCTTTGCGGCCGTACTATCTGCTCGCCTTACTTTCGTATCGTTGTGTAGAGAAGAGGATTTTACCCGATCACGCGATCACGTGTGTCTCTCGTGAGGCGATACCACCGTCATCCCATCACGCACAACGCAATCGGAGATAAATTTAACGTCATATGTAACAAAATTTGCCGCAGTACTAAAATCGGTCACATCTTTGGAACGACTTTCACTTTTCTAGCATTTTTACTTTTCTAGCATTGTGAAAAGCAAAGAAAACGTTTATCAATCACGCATGCGACTTGTGCTGGCGCCATTGTCACGCCACGCGTGACGTAATCGGAGATGAATATAACATCAAAAGAAAACATGACACTAATATCGCTAAAATCTTTACAACTTTAATGTCCGCGCGCCTTACTTCACTTTGGCATCGTCTAGGGCAGGGGTGTCCCAACAGGCGGCATTTATTGTGGCCCACGAAAAGTTATTAGTCAAATGCGTATGTCCATTGCTTCCATTTTGGGCAAGAATATTGTTCACCCAGTTCACGAAACCTGTTACGGTCAATACTCCTTAATGTAAAAATTGGTCAAAAGTAGATTTAAGGATTTTTTTTCTAATAAATCCAGATATTCAAAACATCCCATGTGTTTCACCGCATTGTATGGTACGGCCTGATATCACGCATAGTTCCATCGCCCCCTCCCGAGCAGCCGCGATCAACAATGGTTCAACAAAGGGTTGTCAGATGTGGATCAACCAAGTAAAATGAATATGGCCCTCAATGATAATAAAGGTTTTAGTTGTGGCTCTTGAGGCCTTGCGAGTTGGACACCCCTGGTCTAGGGTAAATAAGTGGTCAGTCAATCACGCATATGTCACGTGCGTAGATAACGCTGTGATCGCGAAACGCATGACGTATTCGGCTTAGGTAGCTCACGGCGTCACTGCATTGCTTCTGACCGGGAGGCCCCGAAGGTGGCAGGATTTTAGGCACTAGCTACTCGTACATAGCTCGGTCGAATTCAGCCGCTGTCCGAAGAAGAATTCTAGCGGCTGGCTGTTCTGATCGGTAATTTTCCGTGGCTTCTCCGATCAATACCTGACGAATGGCGCAGCAGTACTCTAACGGGCCACGGACCGCGCGCGATCTTTCCTTGCTTATTATACTCTTATCCTTACTTTACTTGCGCACATACTCGCATGCACTACACTATCACGCATGTCGCGAGACCAATCGGGATCTTAGAGATTCTCTGGCTGAGGCGGTGCCTTGCTAGTGGGAGACATCCGGTTTGAGAAAACCCCGCATGTGGATGTAGATCGGCGCTGGATATCTTTATCCAGCGGGGGACGATCACCGCCACCTCCCACAATAAAACAGACACTAAACTTACGAGACTAATGACCTTAGCAATTGAGTCGCCCGGAATCACTAATCAATCAATGATGTATTCGGAGCTAAATGTATTTGTGCGGAGCGTTTACGGAGGCATACCTCGGCTGTGGGGTTGTTCATCCGAACGGGAGTCATGGCGTTTGAGCGAGCACAATTGAATTGGTCATTTTTAAAACCCCGTAAGTCACCCTCTTTGAATTTTCACTTTTTGTGAGAAAATAAAAGCTGCAGGACAGATGACACGTTCCATTACAGTGTATATTACTGATATCACTGACAGAGAGATTGGGATTGGTTAAAAGGGATATTCACCACGGAAATATTCCTATGAACTATGATAGAAACATGTGTCAAGCAACTATTTTTGTCATATGAATCATATTTGATGTACATAGTAATTTCCCATAATATTGTAATAAATGTGTCAAATTACAAATTGAACCTGTAATGTGTATTTATTTACATGTTTAGGTAAAAGATTGCTGATTAGTTTTTGAAACCCCGTAAGTTATTTGACGTCCCATAAGTCCAGCGACTATTGTACAATTGATACAAGTAAATTACATGTCTTCATAGCATTTTCAATGAAGAATTATGCGGCAAAAATAAAAAAGGAAACGTTTTCTTTGTACTTAATTATTCAGTTTTTCTTGTTTTCCCACAACTTCACAACTTCTGATTTGCGGGGATTTAAATCACCGATTCAATTGTTCGATTAGCTAGTGACTCCACCACTAGAGGTAACAAACAACTGAAGCAAACAAGCTTTTTAATGCTTGCCTAAGTGTAAGTTGTTACATCACGTCTGCACCTTAGTGCCCGTACATCCTCTAAAGCACGCACAAGATGTTTTATAACCGGGCTAGCTACATTGAAATTTCTTAAATCGTTTTCTTTAATTATTTATTAATATATTTATTTATTGGGGTTTACGGGTTCTTCAACAACTAAAGTTCTTGAGCCCCAAGAGAGATGATCTAATGAGTAGTTGATAGCGGACATGATGTAGAAATGCATTAGGAGTGCCATTTGAGGAAAAGCCAGTGCACTAGACAAAACGCCACGTGTCCTCCCTTCAGCCCCCAAAGACTTACAACTCGCCGGCACTAAATCATCGATAATTATTAAATAGGAGGCATTTGGAAATATTATAATGACACTCAAGACATTTGTTTTAGGACCTATTCGTGGATTAATATTAAAACATACATGTTTCCAAAATACTGTAACTTACGTTTAACTATTTATCTTAATAAAATAGAATTTTCTTAATAAAATAGAATTTTCTCCTTTGTTACATAATGGCACATTTCCAAATGGGCCCAATATGTAGCAGGATGTTTGGAATATTATAATTTACTTTAACAAGTGAATTTTGTAAAAAGGAAATAGATTTGTCACGTTTTTGAATTTGAACCGGAGGTCCGAAGTTAAGTTCCATCTTCAGTCTCGGGCTTTACTCTGATATTCTTCCAGAAATTTCACTATTTTATTTATTTTACTCAATCCGAATAATTTGTGCGTGTATACTTTTAATATAGATTAATTACTTATCTTGAATTGATTTATTTTTTACCCAAAGTCCTTTTTGGGGGGGAGGGCGCATTAGAAAACTATTTCACTTCAGGTAAAGGAAATAAAGGACTGTATCCGGTTTAAATGGAAAATATCTCGAAAATATTTTTATACTAGTTGTGCTACAGAATGGAACAGACTTTTCCTTATTAGTTTTCTTTTTCGTTTGGTCTCGGATAGCTATTCGGACTTGCCAATACTCTTGACAGCTGCCATCTATCGCCGCCCTAACTACACTTTTTTGACATTTTTTTTTAATTTTTAGGTTTGCTAATAGTAGAACAGAACTATCATTTTAAGAATATTAAAAAACAATTAAACTTGTCCTAAATGGCAATTTTCGATGAAACAATTGGAGCCGTTTTCAAGAAAATAAGCGTTTAAGCGCTTCTGTAAATTCGAAATTTGAAGCTTTTTCACAGAAAATTTTTGAGTTTTCAAAAAACTTCATTCAAAGTCATTTGAAACACACTCACAAATCCAATAGTGTTTACAAATTGCTGGAAATGTGCATTTTAACGGAATGAGTGAAGTTTCAAATAAATTACATTTCTGTAATTTTTGAAAAAAAAATATCCCAAAATGAACTTTACGCCATATTAAAGAGTGTAATTAACACTATCCACTTGAAAAGTTTGAACAAATAATTTGAAGCAATTTTTGACAAAATGGCGTTTGAGCGTTTCTGAAAATACGTAATTTGGAGTTAGTTTTCACAGAAAACTATTCAATTTTCGAGAAACTTTATTTGACATTATTTAAAGCACATGTAGTCATAAATATAATAATGTAAACAAATAGCAACTAATATAAATATTAACGACGTGAGAGATAAGTAAAAAAAATTACATTTTTGTAATTTTTGAAAAAAACAAAAGAATAAAGGAACATGGCATTAATGTCATCTAATAGAGCACATTTAGCACTATCTTTACCAAATGTTTAAAGAAAAAATTTGGAACCATTTCTGAGAAAATCTTGTATTTGTATTTTTTTTTAAATTTCAAATATTGCGTGCAAAGTTGCACAAAAACTAGTAAAATTTTCAAAAAATGTACATGAACTTAATGAAAGAACTCACTTGGGACAACAAATTTGATTAGAAGGAAAAATCTCTATCTTCAATTTGTAGTTCTAGGAAGACACCGAAAAAATTTATAACTTTTTGCAATTTTCGAAAATTCAGCGCTAACCGTGAAAATAAGACATATGCTACCTTAATAAGTGTATTTTACTCTATTCTTACATGAAATTTCAAGAAAAAATTTGGAGCTGTTTTTGAGAAAATTTTGAAAATGTCCAGGGGGCTTCATGTAAAGTACCTTCAAATTTTGAAGAAAGTTTTTCAAAATCGATGTGCCTCGAGTGGACGCAGATCGATCGGGGAATATCCGTTTTGGAAAAAATTGCAGGTATGGTTTACGCGTTAGTATTGTTCACAGACTGACGGACAGACGGACAGACGGACGTTCGTTTTGAAAAGACCCACATTTTCGGTATCAGGGAGCCCTCAAACGTGTATTTTTGTTGAAATCTCGAAATCGATTCTCCGCAGCATTACATAACTTTCTCTATACTACGTATATTACTCCGTATATACGTACGTATACGGGAAAGTAAAAATACATTTACTTGTTACTTTCTATAAATGTCGTTACAACTAGTATGTTGTAATGTTGTGTATGTTGAATTGTGTTTGTGGATACCCTACATTTTACTACTACGCTTCAAAATAACTCGTGCAAAAATGCAATATATATTTACATTTGACATATTTGCTCAGCCTTTGAGCGAACTACGATTTGATCTAAGATACTCTGGTGGTTTCTGAAATGTTTTAAAACTTAAACTTGGTTGTTGCGAAATTCAAAATCTTAATAACAAAATCTTAACTCTGTAATAATTTCAAAGCAATAATTGATCAAACATTTTTCTCTACCAACCAAACTCTTCAGATTTATCTGCATTAAAGATTCTCCGGTTGAGTAACTTTTGTCAGGTGGCAATTCTGAAAGAAAATTTTCCTGTTCAGCTTTCATTGGCTCTTAAGCATATCTGTAAGACTTGGAAGAGATCACAGTTTTAGAAAACAGAAATTGTAAAGTTGTGTAACTGTGGAGGGCGAACTATTTGTTCACTTCGGTCGTTCTAATGGTGTCGAGAAAAAACACATGAGATCCGGGATATTCATTACATCCAGAGAATGGCTCTCTCGAAACGTTTACGAACTTCATCCTTCGGTCTTTCAAAGGACTCAAAAATACACCAGTCGACGCAATCGTCGAAACTGATAGAGAAATTATGTAACAGGTTGGCAGTGTAGTTATTATAGAGCGTTTAAAATGCTATTGTGTAATATAATAGTGAATAGCCATGCAGAAACTGTGTAATATATAAGAGAAATATAGGTAATGAAAAGTGCTGATTGTTTATGCATCTGACAATAAAGCATACTTCATGATATTCTTTCGTGTATGATAAAATGTCAAAAAATAAAATTATCGTTAAAAGACAGTAAATAACGTTGCACTGCATTCAGGGCAACATTGTATTCATGATATAATTAATGTTTGCATATGAAGACAACTCGCCTTCACAGGAACCTCGAAATTATTTATGTGCATATTATATATTATCAATAATTAAAATAGATAATCGTGCGTCCAACGTAAACCTGGTTAGTCATAGACTGACGTCTATTTGAAAATACAAATATCATCATGGTAGAATAAAAATGTCAGACTTGCTTCACTTAATGAAAACTTGCTTTGTCCTCGTGTGACCCGCAACTCACCTGCTAATCTGAAACCCTCAAATACCTTTTCAACCGTTCTTGGCACAAATTTTCTAGAGCAGGGATTACCACCAGTGTCACAACTTCTGGAGGTTGGTAGAGCCCAGAGAGGTCAGCTCATCACTGAAGACTCGGCAGAAGAGCTCTGAGAAGGAGGTGCGGTTGGGTGAGGGTGGCAGGCGCGGGTGCGAGGGAGGGGGGCGGCTCTAGCATGGCTGACAGGCTCTTAAACTTTCACAGTCTGTCAGAAGGGGCGCAAAGGGCGCCCGTCACTTGTTCGGCGCACGCCAGGCACCCAATACACGCACCGCCCCCCCCCCCAGCCCCCGCGCAACCGACGTCCCCGCCCCGGCCCACCTTTAAGGTTCCTGGCGCGCCGTCAAAGCGGTGACAGGTGCTGTACAACGTACGCAAAGGCGATAGTTCTTTTGCCACGCGGGGTTGGAAACTCAAGAATGGAGAGTAGTCTGCACAAACAAAAGTATAGAATAGAACCAATTATAACTTTCATTCGTTGTTAACGACGTTGTTATCCATGTCGTGGTTCTTCATTAGATATTTTTCTGATCATGCGATAAAAATGTAATGCGCAATTAGTGCCCAGATTATATGTATTCTTAGCATTTTAAACACTATTTTTACGGGCGGTTAATATACCTGCGATACATTTAGTTATTTATTGAGATTTACATGATCACAAGAGCGTTCAAATACTCTTACCCATCGTTCAACTGCGAGGTGTATTCAACTGTTCGACTAACTATTCAATTTATTATACAAAGCATGCCTCGTTTATAGGAACTGTTAAAAAATAATATTAGATTTGGTAGCTATTACGTGTTACTTAAATTTAATGCGGTAATAATACAAACCAATACCAACACTAAATATTGAACATTCGTTTCATTAATTTACTCTAAACGGACAAGCTTCCTCTTTGGTAACATACGTAAACTGGCATACCATAATCACCACAATGAACACTTTCACTAATTGCCACATACTCAGACACTTGATTTGCTGCTTACGGTACGCTTCTCTGTGTCTTACTAAAAACTTACTTCATTTGAATGAGAATCAATGCTGTCGCCTCCTTTTTCATTTCCAGAGTCCCTTTCAATTTGTCTTCTTTGAAAGTTTGCTTTCTTAGGGGACATTATTTCTTCGCACTTTTGTTGTTCGAAAAGTTCTGGCAACATTAATTCTTATGATCGACAACATTTAATTTATTTTTCAGAGAGTTTAAAAATTCTGCGCATTGATTTAACTATTTTTATCACTCAGTTGATCACTTCCCGTTCCCCACTTCACCGGAGGTGCCCTGCCGATCCTCCGCCACCGCCGCCCACTTTGAAGCCCAGTGCGTGAATGGAAAGACGTTAGGCAAGCCCTCAGAAATGCTCAACTATAAAACATAGTGTGAAAACAGGTTCTTCAGAGTCTCAACGCTGTGCACTTTCCATGCGCATCGACGGATGGCCTGTCATATTGCTATATCAAGTTCTAGAGGACGCAGTACAATCCTGTGAAAATCAACGAACGGTTATAAACGAGAGCAATATACTTTGGTTTTTGGCCCTGACATGGAAAAGTAACAAACTACTGTATTCGACATTTGGAAGAGGTGAAAGCTAAACTGAATTCTCAAAGAAAAAATGAATTATTCCGGTATTTTGTTTATTAATGGGCAAAATATTCGGCAAAGAAATACATCACCCTCTCAAAGTATTAAATAATTATTATTGCACATAATGACCGAGTGAAAGTACTTTAGATAATTAAAACACGCATAAGTGTATGTTAATTTATGATTAGACAATGTAGTACATATGTTTAAAACATCTTATTGAGCGTAGTCTATTTTTACTTTCTCGCAAGTTAGAGACCTCAGAACGATCTGCAATGCGCTTAGAAAAACTTTCTGGAATACACATTATTCAGAAGTACTAACTGATGAAGTTTGCGCACCTCGAATTTGTTAAATTTATTTATTAAATTAAATCCCTATCATACTTATTAAAAGTTTACTTTTCTTTACAGAAAATATTATTTGAAAATTACATTGTGCCAATCATTTTGAACCTAGAGCTTGATTTCTTTTTGAAATTTGGTACTTTGATTTATCTTATAGTTCCCTTGCTAAGAGAGCTTGAGGATTGTTGTTTAAAGTATATTTGCTGATGTTACTATTTAAAAAATCAATTTAGTTTTGCCAAAAGTTACATTTTATAATTATTTAAGTTTAATATTTTTACAAACTTGAGCGCGGCAGAGACATTTTTTCATTAGTATTGTTTTTTTACAATACAAATCGCTCAATAAAGGATAAAAACATCCAAACATTTAGAAGAAAACGGTTCACTATCGAAAACTTACAATTCTTGGTCGTATTTATATCGTCGAATGTCAGAGACAGTAAAACATCTTCAGTCGCACCTCGAAGTCATCGCGAACGTAACAGAGAGAATACAGTGTATACCTCGTAACATTCCCATTCACATAAATGGATCGATTTCAGGCTAGCTTCCACACAAATTAAAGCAAATGAAGACAATTTTCCAATCGAATACAATCCTCACCCTAATTCAACACTTCAACTTCAAGACGTTATGGAAGTTTCAGTGAGTTTTGTATTATATATTGTTTCTGAACTCCTGAACAGCGCTGAGGAAAGTTTTTGAAATTTCCTAGAGCTACTGTAAGTTTTGTTACGACTAGTAAACTAAAGTGAACCTGCCAAATACTTGATCGAAATGACGATAAACTTATAGACAAATTTACTAAACAATTTCTACATTGTCTAATTCCCATTACTAGCATTGCCATTTTGAAGCTTAAATAGAGTAGATACCAAAGATGCATAGTTTCCAAACTACTCATTCGTTAAACTCAGAAACTAACATTAAGTTACGTGATATACAAATGCATCGCGCAGTATTAATAAAGAAATAAATTATATTGACATTTGCGTTGTTTGCTGAAAGAGTGTTTTCATTAATTTCACTTTCTCGTTACTGAAGTAGGCGAAACCTTCATAGAAAAACGTTTATAGCCGGGTCCTGGTAACGAAAAACTATATAAATCTTTTTGGTAGTAAATTACTTCCTCTAACACAGGAATCTGGGGTACTTCTCAAACTAATGTAGATCAAGAACTTATTAAGGTGGGAAATGAACTCAAAAGAAATATTCAATCTCAGGACCAATTGAACGAGACCTATGCCAATTTAGTGGAGATTTGGGCGGCTCCTCTGCACCCACCACCACTAGTCCTAAAAGGCACCGTAGACATGGAGGCAAACGCGCTAGGAAGCGCTATTCTGATGCTAGGGCGCAGGACGTTTTCAAGAATGATCCAGTGCTGTTGGCAAAGTGCATTAGAACGGGTATAGACTGTAATGTCGATCAATAGCCCCTTAACAGGGATGAGGTTAATGACCTGTACAAATTCCTTAGGAGTAACACGCCAAAACGCCCCCGATTCGGCTTTCCGAATTAAGAGAAGATGATAAATTGTCAACACCTGAAATGGACCCAGACAAAGTCCATACGCGTGCAAGTTGCCGAAATTAAAAGTCACCTGGCTGGGATGAAAAATGCCACGCTTCTAGTATCAGATAAGATACAAGTGAGCCACATATCTTCAGGAGCAAAAATTGAAATATTGTCCCTTGTGTACACACAAATTTTATACAGTGGCTGTGTGCCTTCCGAGTGGAAAGCTAATCGCACCATCCGTATACTAAAAGAGGGTAAGGATAATAAGTTTGTCACTAAGTATCGCCCCATCACAATTAGTTCTCTGCTGTGCAGAATATTTTGGGGCATTATGGACAAATGCATTCGATCCGTGGTGACGTTCAATCTACGACAGAAAGGGTTTATCCCTGAACCTGGCTGTTTCGCTAATGTTCAAATTCTTCACGAACCAGTCTGTGACATGAAAAAAGCAGAGGGTGGTGTAGCTGCTGTGCTAGATATATCCAAAGCTTTTAACATTGTTCCTCATGCGGCGATTCGGTGGTCTCTGTCCAGGAAAGGGATCCCTGACGCCTTTACCAATTTGGTAATGGACTCTTACACTGACGTTTCCACCATCATTCAGCATCCCTCGAAATGAATTGAGGTGCCAATTCGTAGAGGAGTAAAACAGGGGGACCCCTTGTCCCCATCCCTTTTTACTTTTCCGTATACGTACGTATATACGGAATAATATATATATATATATATATATACATATATATATATATATATATATATATATATATATATATATAGTATAGAGAAAGTTACGTAATGCTGCGGAAAATCGATTTCGAGATATCAACGGAAATACACGTTTTGGGGTCCCCTGATTCTGAAAATGTGGTTCTTTTCAAACAGTCCGTTCGTCAGTTTGTGAACAACACTAGCGACTAAACCATAAGTACGATTTCTTCCAAAATGAATATTCCCCGGTCGATCTGGTTCCACTCGAGGCGCCGCGGTTTTGAAAAACGTTCTTCAAAATTTGGTACTTGACTGAACTGAACACGAACTGGAGAAGACCAGAACACGGGGTAGGGATGTTTATGTGCTTACCACACATGCGCCTCAACCCATCGCCGCAACGGCGGGACGCTTTTTGCCCCGTCAGAATCTCCTGAGCCAGTACAGGCACACTGACTTTACATGAAGGCCCGACAACATATTCAAAATTTTCCATAGTTTTTGATTAACTTTTGCCCTAGGAGTTTGTTTCAAAGATAACCGCATATACTCCAACTATGGAGAGTAAGATAAAATACTGAAATCTCTTATTGTAATGATTAAGGAGTCTGATAGGTTTTTGAGCCTTTCTTTGTAACTATAAAAACAGCGTGTTTGCCTTTTTTCAAAGCAAAATCATAGGAATTTGATTATCCACTATTGTTATAAATCAGCAAGCTACATAATTTTTTTATGAAATGTTACAGCAAAGATTCGGTTCTTAAAACATTTTCAGCGCCTTCTGCAGCATTAAATACATGCAAAATAAAAAGTAATGAAAACTGCATGACCTGTGGGAGAAGAAAATACCATGAGAGGTACGACCTGAATACAGTAAAAGATGTAATTTTTTAAACCGATTTAATTACGGATAAACTCATATAATAAATCTTTATCATCAATATCGTAGTTTTGTAATGTTTTCTTTTGCAATTCTCGGAAATACAGAGATTATAAAATTCAGGAAATGAAACCCATACCATTTCTATAAGCATGCTTTTCTCTAAAATGAATGAAATGAAAGAAAAAATGAAGAACAAAATTTCACGGCATTTTTGAGAAAATCTTGTTTGTAAAATTATATATATTTCACACAAAATTTCAGAAAACAACTCATTCACTCAAAGTTGTACATGACCTTACGTAAAGACGTACCTTTGAAGAACAAATCTTATGTAGAACAAAAGGTCTATCTTCAATATTGTGGTTGCAGGATGACGCTGAAAAGTTTTGAACTTTTACAATTTTCGCAAATTCAGAAATCAACAAAAATTAGATCTGCGGCATTTTTAATCGTTCTCTGTTATATTCTAAAAATAAAATTTAATACAAAACTTTGGAGTCTTTTGTGAGAAAAGATTGAAAACAGCACTAAGACTTCATGTAAAGTCCTCCCCTCAAAACATTCACAGGACTTCGAGTTCAGCCAGATGGTTCGGGGTGGGTCAATTTTGGATCAAGTCATGTGAATGGTTTAGATAGTAGTGTTGACCACAGACGGACGGGTAGACGAAAAGACGGACAGACGGACTGAAGGTTTGCTCTAAAATAAGCCGAGGGACCAAGGGACCACGAAACGTAGATTCTGACTAGAGAAGGTATTAGAGGAAGTTATTTACTTCACCCAGTAGTAAGATTTATGCACATTTTCGAAAGTAGGGTCATTTAACAAGAGTTTTTCTGAAGAAAAATTGTCACTTTCCGCTGCAGCATTACATTACTTAATCTTTACTATATAAGTTCTATTGATGAGAGAGTAAAAATGAAAGTATGATCAGGATCTATTTCAAACCAAAATGTAAAAAGTATTTTGAGGGATAATAAAAAGGGCATAAAATACACTCTTTTGTGTAGTGTCAGAATGTAATATCCAAATTTTCAAGCCACTTCACTGCTTCTGTAAGTGAGTGTGATGTGAGTTTACTAGGTCTATTAATATATTTCCTTAAAACTTTCTAAAAGGACATTTAAAAATTATAGGTTTTGTAGTCTGTTTCACATTACCATAGTTCCAAAACGGAGTCCCACGCAAGCCTCACAGTTAACTGGGTTACATCATCTGTTCCGAGAAACTAAGACCAGGGAGAAGATGAAATCAATTGGGTGGAGGTACAGAGTGAAGGATTGGGCGTAAGTCAATGGGAGCTTGCTTTACCTTTTACTTTTTCCAAATTTCCGTAAATTTCCGCTTTCAGAAATTGTTTTAGAAAAGAGAGCTGAGGAGTGGCGAGATTTCACGCAGAGACAGGACCAAGTTGTCCTTCAAATCATTGTGAATATGGTGCTCTTGATGGCTATTTATCATAAAGGCAGTTCTCAGAAAACCCTTTTATCAGTGGAATGTTTGGGGTACAAAACTGTTTAGACCAGAAAGCCAGAAGAGAGAAGTGGATCTAACATAGCAGGTAATTTTTGTCAATGTATCATTTAACATAGTGCCACTTTTCTTGATGAGGGGGCTATACAGCCAGGCTGGGTCAGAGTACTTGGCCGCTGAGAAAACAACTCAGAGCTCTGTGATGCAAAGGGATTTATGTTTGACTCCCCATGTCGATGCAGCCATTTTGTCAAGTACTTAGATTCAGGTCCAAAGTTTTCAAGCTATTTTTTAAAATTATTTGTTCTAGTTTCCTTTAAAAACATCTAAGGTCAATAGCATCCACTGTTAATTTACACCAAAAATACATTTTATATATTAGAAGAAATATTAATTGCAATACATTGTACAACGATTCAGATCATATTATCAAGACAAGCAAAATTAAGATAGTAATTTAAATTTGACTAGCAACTTTCAATTGAATTAAATATTTAATAAATTTCGCTTTTGATACCAAGAGAGTTTCTTAGATTTTGAAGACTTAAGCATTCAAGGATAATGTAATTCATAACATTCCTCCATATTTTGGCTGGGTCGTTTTTTTTGTTACATGGGAATGGATGAGAGAAGAATTACCAATTCTTAATCTTATTAGAATAACTTGTTCTTTTATCATTAATGTAGTGTTTCGGATATTTAAGTCTGTTACAGATTTTCGTACAACAAGGAGTTTGGAAGTTGAAGCTTTCCACTCGTAATCCCATACCTTAATAAAACACTTTCTTATAAAATAATTTAAAGAAATATATATATATATATATATATATATATATATAAATATATATATATATATAAAATGGTCAATATTCAATAAATGTGTTGCGATTATAGCAGTTCAGTCAGCTTTTTCATTTTCAGCGGTTCCCTTATGGGAAGGAGCCATGATAGTATAATGTTAAAACCTATTTTTTCTTTGTTGTAAAGAAGATTTTGGAAGTTTTGAACGATTGGATGTTTGGAGAACCATTTTTGATATCTCTGGGTGTTGACATGGAGTGAGAAAAATTGTCAATGTGGGTATTGCCTATTTTTTGGGTGCTGTATTCAATGGCTTTGAAAACAGCCCAGGCCTCACAAGAAAAAAATAGGTAATCTGAAGAGCGACATGATATAATTTTGAAGATGTTGAAGAAACAGCAGCACATTTAGATTTTCGGTCGCATTTTGACCCATCAGTAATCCATTTGTTATACTTTTCGTATTTGTCATAAATGTAAACCTTGAATGTGATGTAAATATTAAAATTGAATATTGATTTAATTCCAGATCTATATTAGGAGCGAAGGGTTCCCATGGAGGAATCGGGTGAAGATGTCTTGGGAGGAGAGATGGTTTTTCAATATCAAAATCTTTTTCTTACTCACGAAGTCTTTTTCGATGGGGTTTTGGAAAATTTCGACGAGACTGATAAATTCCTGTTTTAGAATGACTGCTGACGTATTGATTTAATGGTGTGTTTGTAGAACAAAGTCTTCAGTAGGCATATTTTAGGCATGATAGTTTATTTGTAATGTTCAAAGGCATTAGTCCAGCTTCCACTAAAAGTATATTGCAGGGGCTGGATACAAAAGCGCCGAGGCTTAGACGACATGAAGTATTTATGATTGGGTTTGATAGTTGTAGTAAGTATCTAGGACCTACACTGTAAACAACTGACCCGTAATCGAGTTTAGATTAGATCAAGGCTGCGTAAGTTCTTGAGAGACAGTTCGATTCAGCACACCACTTTTTAGATGATAAAATGTTTGTAATATTTAATCTTGATTTGCAAGTAGTTTTGAGATTGATGATATGATGTTTCCACGAATGTTTATGGTCAAAATCATTCCGAGGATCTTGTATTAGTTCTGTGCAATTTATCCCCGCCAATTTTTAATGAAATACTTGTGTTCATAACAAGATGATTTCTGAAGAATACAATAAATTCATGTTGTGTTTTTGATATGATGAAACCTGAGGAGTTTCAATCCTGAGAAGTCCAATTATACATCTTGTTTAAGTTATCTTAAAGATGTTGCTGGTTTGTTGTAGATTTTCCCGCACCATAATAGAGTGATATCATCCGCAAATAGGAATATCTTAACAGAGTTTTCAACAATATTCCTTACTTCATTTATTGCGATGAGGATTAGCAGTACACTCAAGACAAAGCCTTGGGGGAGGCCATTGATCATCTCTACTCGTTGAGATGTTTTGTCCTGGATTCGTACTTAGAAATATCTGTGCTAGGAAATTGAAGATAAAGGCAAATAGATTACCTCTAATTGATATTTTGGAGAGAATGGATAATAATATTTTCCAGTGTACCATATTATTTGCCTTTTCAATGTCTAATGAAACAGTGATCACATGTTGGTTCGTGACTAGTGAATCACATATTTCAGTAGCTATGTTTAATAGGTGGTCATAAGTAAAACAATATGACCTAAAGGGACTTTAGTAAGAAGATAGGATATTTTTCGATTCCAGAATCTATCTAAGGCGTTTCCAAAGAATTTTCTCCAAAAATTTGCGTAGTTTACAAGTTAAAGCTATAGGGCGGAAGTTAGTTGGTTTTGAATGGTTCTTGTTAGGATTGGGGATCGGAATAACAACGGCTTCTCTCCATTGATCAGGAAAAAAAGATTGGTAAGTCCAGATAAGATTGGAGAAGATAAACAAGGCCATTTTCTGGAAGATTCTTAATGAAGCTATTAGGAACATCATCAGGTCCTGGTGAATAGTTATTACTGTTTTTTAGTACCAGAAGTAATTCATTCATTTAAAATTTCTGGATGAAAAGTTTTCTATTAAAGTCTGCTTCTGGTTTTCTCTGTGGATTCCATTAATGTAAATCTCGTATTCGTAGTATTTAATAAAATTAACTGACCTGTGCTGATCACAGCGTCGCAACATTTCTAATGCCATTTCATCCGTTTTTGGAGGTTAAGACGTTTCCACAGCATTATCGTAAATTCTTTCTTCTTCACACACTATTGCTGCCACTTGTGAGTTTGTAGAAATGACGATGCGTCGCCTTCTGTCTTGCAGATATTGTGATGTTTCCATCCACAGCCATCCATTCCCGAAATTCATTTTCCGTCATATTCGGTGATCGAGTGCACATGATTTCTTCACGTTGTGATGTTTCTCTTGAAAAACACCATGAAGGAAACAATTCTGAAATGTACTCCTATACCATGACATAGCTAAAAGGTGTAGGGCATGAAGAACAACATGAACATGGTCTTCTGAGCAAGATCATTAACACTCATTCCTTGTGTCTCTTCCATGTTTCAAGAATTCTTGCGCGCTTCTCATGGCGACAACGCGCCTTTAAAGTTTGAATGATTCACATGGCTGTAATACTGAAGTTGTATTGGCCGGTAGGAAGACAACGTTGATATTCTGTAATTCACAGTTGTCAATCAATAAAATTACTTCTCGAGTCAGCCTGTTATCCCACTTCAATAACCATTCTTGGAATATAGAAGCAGTCGATGCTTTAGAGTTTGCATGATAATCCACTAGAAATTTTGTAATACCTTTAAAGCATCGAGGGTTCTTACTTTTGTCAACTACCAACAATCTTGCTTCTTCACCAGATATATTTGCGCAGCACAAAACAGTTAAACGCTCCTTACTAGTTTTACAGCCTTTACCATTTTCGTTCTTAAACAAATATGTGTGCTGAGGTAGAATATAGAAATAGAGTCCAGATTTATCGGCGTTGTACACACAATCGGGAGAAAAATCAGAAATAATTTTTGGCCATTCCTCTTCCAACCATGTCTCAGCAGCTGCCGGATCAGCGTCATTCTGTTCACAGTGCGTTCGTTTGTAGACAACCTTTTCTCTTTTTTCTCCAACGATAAAACCATCCTTCTGTTGCTACAAATGCTTCCTTTCCCATTTTCTTAGGAAGATCCTCTGCTTTTTGACGCATCAGAGGGCCATCAACACGAGCATCTTTTTCACGAGCATTAGGGAACCACATTCTTAGAGCAGATTCAGCCTCACAGTCTTTCCCAACACGATTTCTCTAACATTCTAAGTTTTTGTTTTTCTTTGCCGTCTGAGGAATATCGTTTCTATTCTTTAATAGTTTACACAGAAGAGGTTGAGAAATTTGTAGCTGCACTGCTGCATTGCGTTGATTCATTTTAGACGAACTGTCATAACGTTCAATAATAGAAACTTTCTTGTTAATTGTCAAGTCTTTACGTCTAGACCAACTTTTCACATTGGCCATCACTGCAGTTTAACTTCACGAACGAATGGGATCTGACGACTTCGTGAACCACACTGAAAGTCTGGAAGACCAGCAAGTTATTTTTAGAACAGAGCATGGAAAAATGACACCATTTGCGCCAATAGCGAATAATATTATTTGCTCGTCTTTCTCGAGTCGCGAGCCTTGATGGTTCAAAACTGCGTAATTGAGATGTGTTTGTAAACAATGATAACATAAAACGGATTATGATCACAATAAACGACCTTTTATTGTTGTAATATTAATCTGGTCGGGATGTCATAAATAAGATAACATTAAACGAATGATAACATTACCCATAATTACAATAAGCGGCATCCGCTGTATTTGGTCAGTGCATCACTCAAGATTCAGGTAAGGATTTTCAGATTTTGGGTTTTGAAGGCAATGGCTAAACCATCCGTTAATTTTTTGCAAACAGAACTACCTGAAATTGAGTGCAGATATATGCCGCTTATGCCGCCGATTTACACCGAAAATACACCATCTCCTCGGAACTAAACAAAAACTCTCATTTCCGCTTTTCAAACACGTCTTCTTTGATTTCCAATTCCTCCACGAGCTAGTACTTTGTGCTCCGCCACAAAGCAGTCCACCCGGGCACTTAGGTCGCTTCTTCCTTTCGCAGAGAAGCGGACGTGGAGTGGAGTGGCGGCTGAAACGAGTCCGATCGACGCACGCGTCATGAAAAATTCACCTGCATCGGTGTCGCTCGCCGCCCGCCCCGCGCGGACACTCGCCCGCTCCCACGCCTCACTTCACGCGCCGCGCCGCGCCAGCTCCGTCCCACGCGACACCCGCCCTTTGTGGCTGACACACACACCTGCCAACTATGCGGAGTATAAAATATTGGGAACCGTGAATCGACTCATGAGCCTTGAGTGAGATGCAGTTTTTCAAACGGTAATTAGATATTACTGTACCAGTCGTTCACGGCTGCTGAGGGCCTCAGGCCAAGCATGAATAAATAAATTTAAAAAAAAGATATTACTGTAAATAAAATGGAGTTATTGTTTGTTCTGGAATTCTTTTGAACCATTATATCTTAAAGGAAGTTTTCGGCGTGCGCTTTGCTTCTTATATGGCGCCTTTTTATATAGCTTCTTCACGCTATTCCAGAAAAAAGTAAAGAAAAAATGGGACGCAATTTTTAGAAAAATTCTAAAATGTTGGATGTGTATGTAAAGTAATACAAAAATTAAAGTATGCGTTCTGTATTAGAAAAACGCAACACTAGTCCCATCGAAACGAACAACCGACCTGTTATACAAACAACCGACCTGTCTTGGGGTAAAACATATAAAGTGTAATTTTTGTGTTTCTTTTCACCCGTTTTTTAATTTGTTGCATCTACATTGACGCAACGCGTCTACGTTGCGTCTACAATGATGCAACGCGTCTCCAAGCCCCTAAAAGGGCATTGAGCGCTTGCATTTGGAGTAATCCTCCGTTAACATATTCATTATGTCTATCCAGTCTCTTCGCAGTCAGTTGTCAAGAGGACCGCCAAGAAACATCGCGAACGCGCCTCTCACACGCGCTCTTGCGTCACTATCAAGCGGCCAGAATGGTGAAGGAGTTAAGAGAGGGGTTTAGGACGTTTCACAGGGGTTGGACTAGCACCTGAGAAACAGGCAAACTCGTTTTTTTTGGAAGAAAATTTCACACGAGATTGTCCGGGAATCGACCCCGGACCTCCTCGGTAAAAGGTGAGTAACATAGTTCTGCGCCACGTGATACTTTCGACGTCAAAGGATTGAATTCCATGTCAATGGATGGAAAGATCTTATATCCTGTCTACCTCTATTATTTTTGTTTAGAATATCTTTGCTATCACGACCATCACTTACAGCTAACCGAGATAATTAGATTCCTTTACACAATTAGAGAAGAGCGATCGAGAAGAGCAACCTTGCTTGTTTGGCCCATTTAAGATATATCCTTTAATATCTGTTGAGGATATAGTATTCACAATTTGAGCAAAAGAAAAAAATAGTTGAACAGAAATAGGTGTCCTCAGATAAGGACATTCGGCGGTAACGGGTTAAACTTGAAAACTAGTGATGCTATCAGCACGTACTTTCTCGTCGATATTATCACCCAAAATTACGCAAAATGTACTAAAATTTTCGAAAAATTGTACATGATGTTATTTTAAAATCTATTTTTAAGAAACAGTTTTCATTAAGGGAAAAATATCTATCTTGATAACTGTAGTTGTAGGAAAACGCAAAAATATTTTGAATTTTCTCAATTTTCGAAAAATAAGTTTTCAATAAAAATGAGACCTGCACCACTCTCTTCAACGTCCTTTTGGAAATGTTCCCGAGGCTTCGAGTAAAGTACCTCCCAAAATTAGAATATCGGTTTCAAATTCAAGAGCCCGTGACATCAGCCAGATCGACTGGCGAATATTAATTTTGGATAAAATTGGGTGAATGGTTTAGCCGCTATTATTGTTGACAGGCGGACAGACAGACGAGTAGACAGACGTTCTGCCGTCATTCGATTTTTCGGTATCAAGGACCTACAAAATATAGATTCTGGCCAAACGACAGGATTTTTAGAGGACTTTTCTGAATTTAGCAACTGTGTTTATCCACTTTTTCGTTAACAGGGCCCTGTAATAAGAGTTTTTTCTGCCGAAAATTCGCCAATTTTTTCACGTAGCATTACATAACTTTCTCTCCCCTCCGTAGCGAGAAACTAAAAAAGTTACCTACAAAGTACACTTTTTCTCTGATCGTATAAAAAATAGAGCTCGGCTAAGCGAACGGAAGTTTTTTATTAAGGCATCTGAAAAAATGACGTCACTGTACGAAATAACTTTTCAACTGTGACGTCACCGTGCAAAAAAAAAAAGCACCTCTTTGTCTGCCGTAACTGCCAGTTCTCATTGCTTGGCCTCGCTGTTTGTCCTTACTGCGTGTCATCCTCGCCTGATCTCAATGGCAGTTCTCGTCGTTACTCACTTCCTTTTCTCATCGTACATCACTTATTTCTTCCAATAGCTCTACGACAATTTGCTTGCTCTCACATTCGACATCACATGTGAGTCAGGATGTAGAAAGTGTGGACTTTAAATGCATTGTCTCCAATACATCATGGTCATCTGATATTTTTGATAGTAAACTTCGCAGTCTAAAAAAATAAGTTTTCAATTTATTGTATTGAAAACACAAAGTACGTGTCTATAAATCTGCCTACGTCGTCACATGCACAGAACGTGGAACGAGGGAATGAAAGCTGGTCGAACCCAAAGGTAAGCGTAACAAGCACGCAAAAATGTACGTCAGATGGGATTTCCTTACATTATTATTTCCTAAACATCATAGATATGTTTCCAAAGCGAGTGAATGATAGTTTCTGGTATTTTAATTAAGGATCTGCCATAAGTATTACTGTGGTGAATGTAAAATTTTATTGTTGTCGATAAATTCTGAAATTGACAGCACCGTGACAAAGTTTCCCTCTCTCTGTTTCTCTCTTCTTCCCATTTATGTGTACGTGCATGTGGATGTGCAGTGATGAATTTTGATTCAGGTGGTTCGGTCCAATGATTTGGTCGCAGAGTATGACTAATTGGACTGGAAGGCAACTATGGCATATATCCAATAAAGCCAGTTCAAAAAAAACAGGTTAAATTACGCAAGTGTGGTGTAATATTACACCTAAGAAAGTAGTATAACAATATATCAGATCTAGCTTAATGAAACTAGTTTGATAAATCATCGAACATCGAATAGCAAACTTTTCTTTGCTTAATGGTTGAACTAATTATGCATGAAGATAAGTCAAAATTCAAAAGTTATTATTATTATTATTATTATTATTATTATTATTATTATTATAAATATAACTCTCTTTTCTCATTGTAATTTATTAATTTTTTTCTAACCCAAATTAGGCAGCCTAGCAACCTTTTTCCTCTGTATTGAGTTAATATAATTAATATTCCTTTCTTATTTATCCTTCTGTTTATTTCAATTTTGACTAGCTCAGTTTTGGCTTGCTCCGATTTTATAATACTCAGTAATACTCTCTGTTACTTACATAATTTAGGGCTGCTCTAGTTACTCTTATTGGTGAGACTAAAAATAACCGCTCTTAAGAGAACACGGCTGATAAAAATGTTTAATAATTGGGGCAAAAATTGTATTGATGGCTACACTCATGACACATTGAAATAATAACACGTAATTCAAAAATGTTACAGTAGCATAACAATATCTACTGTAATTGACTATTTTAATAAATTTATGCTGATAATTTTTTACATACCAATATTTATTTATATTTTAACATTTATAAAATCTTTCGTAAATAAAAGAATTAAATTTTCTTTACCTTTTCGGATCAATTTTGAAGATATAGCTTACTATGGTCATTTCTACTTGAATTCTAACTTATTTAATTTAATATTACACCTGAAAATTACGACCATCTTGACCTTGTACAATTCATGTGAACGTCTTTGCAATTATTTAAATTATGATCACTTCCCTACGTAGAAGACGTCTGCACTCTTGGCGTTATCCTTTTTTCTTTTTTTGTCTAATGCTATCTACGTCAATTGCAATTTAATACGTCCGGTCTCATTTTGCGATTATACTTTCTTTCTAACACAACATTAATTAATTCATTACTCACAAATACACAATCATTATGACGCCTAACACACATCTGTACTCACCTGGAGTTTTTCAGACGTCTAATAAGTCTCGTGGTTCTATATCTGTTCTCACCCGAGGTACAACACTTCATGCGTCTCGCGGTTGTACAGCATTCGTCCTCTCTCGAAGTACAGCTCCATCTGATGATTTTCAGTAGTTAATCTTCCTGCTCCTGCCGATCGTGTACTGTTTCTATTGTTTCACTAGCATATTCGGTACTATTCTGTCCTTCTCCCATTCCTCAACAATAAGTTATTTTGTTCTTTCTCAATAATGCCTTCTTATTAAATTATTTATTTACTTAATTTAAACAGGCATGTATTATAAATAATATACTATATAATTATAAATAATTATATAAGCGACGTATATCTCCTAAACTTTTTTTCTTAAATTTCCCCCTGGTTATATGAACCTATCGTCGCATTTCGCCATTATATTTTAATTAATTTAAAATAAATATCTCTAAGATATAACTCTTCTCATTTTATTATTAATATTATTATTATTATTATTATTACACTACAGAGCTGGATTCTATTGTCACCCACATAACCACTTGTATTTACTGTAAAAATCATACGCAGCAATATAATACTTTCTCTATACTTCAGAAGTAATGTGGCAATTTCTGTACACGAGTTTCCGCTGGAATTTGATTTCAAAAGAGATCAGGCGAAGCACTTTAAAACACTTTACGGGTCGCCTCAAAATTTCCTTTTGGGAATTAGGCATTATTTTGTTTTGGTCAAGTTTGGATAATATTTTCATTATAGTAAACTCCCGGATGTCTGAGGAAAAAACCGTCATGGTTGTTTCATTGATTGCGAGCAATTGATAAAGGTAACCTTATTTTTCGTCCAACTTCTTCTGTTGGCGTAATTTCTGCTTGCGTTAAAAAGCAGACGTTTAGCATTAAATTGTGGTATAAGCGAAATAATTGCACTAATCATATTTAATTTTGCTTTTAAATTGTAAATACTCATAATAATTGAAGATGTATTCTGTTCATAAATGAATAATAACCATTATCACAAAGATTTTCTTCTTACTTCCACCACTCCGTCCAGCAGGTGCCTGGATGTTGGGAATTCCAATAGTGTTAATTTGAATCGATGTGAAGATTAGACAGAAGCGCTGGTTGTAGTAGAGTTGGACGTGGCAGTAGTGGAGAGAAGTGTGGAGCACATATTCTACTGTAAGGACGACATTACTGCTGTAGGTGGTCTACAATCCTCCCAATCCGGAGAGAGAGATCCCGCTACACGCGTCGTGTTGCGAAGGAAATCCCCCCCCCCCCCGCGGGACAAAGACTCGCCTGGGACAAACTTTGTAGTTCCGTCTTGTCTCCAAGCAAGTATAGTAATGTAATACATGTGTGTGTATGTGAAAGGGGAGGATAGGACGGGGAAGAGGAAAGGAAAATCGCGTTCCGTGGCCCGTTTGTGACAGTACTGCTCCTTTCGCCTGGTAGCGATCAGAGAAACCAATGAAAACTACCGATTAGAGCAGCCATCTAATATTATCCTCCAGATAGCGGCTGAAGTCGACCTAGCTACGTAGCCAGTGTCGAAAATCTGCCGCCACCGGGACACGAACCTCAGGACCTTCCTGCCAGAATCGCTGCAAGGTCACCGGCAATGCTGTCTCTGAGCTAAATTCAGCCGTTGCTAAAGGCAAAGGTAGAGGGGAAGATTAGTTGGGGTAAGGAGGAGGAAATGGAAGAGGTGGCAGCTGTTGTGATGGTGACTATGAAAGTGAATCGGTGCGTGGTAGCGAAAGCGAAAGGGAAGGGGCGATAGAGGGATGACGGAGGCAATGACGTCGAGACGTTGGCGTCGGCGGTGGGCTGCGACGACTTCGGCGGCGATGGTGGCGGTGGAGATGGCGGTAGCTGTGGTGGCGAGAGCGGGTGGCGGTAGTGGCGGTGGTAGTGGTGGCGGCGGCGGTGACGGCGGTGGTGGTGGCGATGGCTTGGTGGACGAGACGGCAGTGTTATTGGTGGCGGTGGTAGTGGTAGCGGTAGTGGCGGCGGCGGCAGTAGTTGTGGTGGTGGTGGTGATGATGGTGGTGGCGGTGGTAGTGTTGGCGGTGGTGGCGATGGCGATGGCGGTGGTGGCGGTGGCGGTAGTGGTGGTGGTGGCGGTGGCGGCGGTGATACCGGTGACGGTGGTGGCGATGGCAGTGGCGTTAGCGGTTGTGGCGGTGGTAGTGGTGGCGGCGGCGGCGACGGCGGTGGCGATGGTGGAGGTAGCGATGGCGATGGCGATGGTGGCGAAGGCAGTGGTGACGGTGTAGTGGTGGTGGCGGCGGCAGTGATGGTGGTGAGGGTGGCGGTGGCGATAGGAGCGGTGCGGGCGGTAGCGATGAGGACGGTGAGGGCGGTGGTGGTGGTGAGGGTGGTGGGAGCGATAGCGGCGATGGCGGCGGCCACGGCGATAGCGTGGAATGTGACTGCGCGGCGGAGGTCGGGGCGTCGTAAAAGCCGCCTCGCATTCGTCAGCGCCTTTCCCCGCCATCAGGTCTTTCGGACGCCCCTTGATGCGCTCCTGACGCATTGCCCCCTCACAGATGTTTGTGAGTTGTTTTCTGAGGAGAGCTAGTGGCATTTTCAGCACCGAAACGTACTACGGAATTACGCGGGGAGACGAAAATGAACATGTGGGAGGTCCGGAACATGATGTTATCAAGTAAATATATTCACGACATACATACAGTACATTCACGTATGTTCATTACTTCAAAACAGAAGTGGAGATCTAGGGTTTGAGATAACTTCACGATTCATCAGCAGTACTATTTTCATATTACAACATATGTAACTAGGACAGCATTTTTCAATATTTATTCTGGGCTGAAATAGGTACTTTTTTAAAGGTGGCTGGGGTATGCAGTCTTAATTTGTCTTATTTTGCGTAAATTCCGTGTGTCATTTGTGTCTTTGGTAATACACTGTACATTATTATGTATACTAAAAACAGAACTGTACAAGTGTAAAAGTATACTGCTCTAGGACAAAGTTCGTTCAGTGATATCCAAGAACGTTTACGAAGGTAAGCAAAATTTCGTAGGTATTTAACGACTTTGAAGAAACAGAAATGTTAAGGGTTTTCCAATCCTACGAACGCCTGTGTAAATTACAAAAGAAAATCAGTCATAGCGAAAAAGTATGAATTTCTCTTTGCGCCATATGAATTGCATATACAGTCGACTCCGGCTAAAGTGAACTCTCAGTTATAGAGAACTTACGTCACTGTCCCCGTTTCACTTAGATTACAAATAAGCACAAGAAAATTCGGTTACTGTGAACTCTGAACCTCGGCTCTAGTGAAGGTAGGAAATGCAGCGTCCTAGAAAATATTAATTCTTGAAAAAAATATCGCCTCGGTGCCACATATTCCAACACTGGGCTGTTTGGAAAGAATATCGGCTAAGGCTCATCATCACAAAGTCTCCCCTGACGAGGAAGTATCGGACACGTAATAAAGACATTACTGATGACCAATATCCAACTGTATTTAACTGCAGAAACATAAGCCGCGTCGTGCGTGGACCACAGTTGGTCTCGGCGACGCGCGACTATGTTCTTCAGTTTGAAACTTGATGTTACTTGAGATTGCGAGCGACAAATCTCCTGGTGCTCTACGCAGGCAACAGAAAACGCGCGACTGCCATTCTGGTGACACCCGCCTCAGGTTTGTGCTCCAGTTTTTAACATATGAATATCCATTTAGTCGTAATGGAAATTTCTGGTACTCCAAGAGAGTAAATGATCATTTTATTCGAATCTGAAAAAGTTAAATTGTGGAAGTACCGATAAAAATTTCGGAGACTAATTTTACGTTCAAATAAAATGATTTATTTCAAGAAAAATTAACACAGAAATATAACTGATTCTGAAAGATACTGGATTTTTTTGTGTTATTAATGTATTTTGCTTTATCTCTATATCAATCAACTCAATAATTATGAAGTAAATCTATTTAAATTTGACATCATCAGATGTAATGATCCTCTGATATAGTGAACCAAAACGTTAGTCCTCAGACGTTCACTATAACCGGAGATGACTGTAGTAACACACACAAAATGAGTACAATAAAACTCATATTTCATTAATAAACACTATTTTTAGACCAATTCAAAGCCAATATTGACAAAAAATGCGTGGCCACAGGGACCCGGTTTTCTTTTCTGTGCGTCAGTTAACAGATTAAATCAGACATAAATGTCACTGATCTTATGGATGAACTCATGTAGTGTGGCATCATTTAATTTTCTTCAATTAGAAAGCCAAACAAAACGCGACGTGACTGAAGATTAAAGATCTTACTAATACCTATTTAGTGCTCAGTATTCACAGTTCATCAGGGATTTCTTTTCTCCAATATTTATAATAAATAAAATCAGTGGTGGTAAATTGCACATACTTTCTCGCATTATTAGCTGTTCTGCAAAAACATTTCTTCGGTATCGGGGTTCCACAAAACGAGTTCGGCACGTTTCCCGGCAGCATTACATAACTGTATTTCTACCAGGTAATGCGACAAAATAAACTAGCGGTAGGAATACAGCACATATTATCTCGTATTCTTTGTAACTGTTGGGCAAGTTTAATTTAGCAAAATGTATTGATTTAGCAAAGTATTCAGTAGTATTCATTTAATAGAATGTAGTATTTAATTTAGTATCTAGTATTGATTTAGTAAAATTTAGTATTTGGTAGTAGTGATTTAGACAAAGTATTTAATAAAGTATTTCAGAAGTATTGATTTAGCAAAATGTGAGATGTGAATTTTCTAACACGCAGCGCAATAATATGAAGAGATGGAGCGTCACCTGAAGAGATATTGATTCTACAGGCGATGATTTAACTGCCTGAGGCAATTCCTGTTAAGTCAGACTAGTATAAATAATTCGGAGAAAAGTTAACAATGAACATATCTGAACCTTTTTATAAGTGTAGCAGAAAAATATACAGAATCGGGAATCATTTTTAAGAAAACTTCAAAACTGTGTTTGGTTTTGTGTATAGTGTGATGGAACTGCTCACAAAATGGAGGCGCCGACACACTTATGGTGTGACAGTCGTCCCAAGTCGCAGGAGGGGACACGCGCTGAATTTATTTAATAAGGGCGCCAAGCGCATGCCCACTTACCTGCTTAATGTCGCCGGCGTTGAGCGTCTCAGGGGTGAGCGCCCTGGGTCGAAGGGTTGCATTTGGTGGTTTCTTAAGATTTAGAATAATAACACTTTGCTATGGTATTAATTGGTTCACCCGACCAAATGGCGGGGACTAATTTATTCAAAAAATTAAACGAAGAGAAACTGTTCAGGTTGATGCTGGGTTATTGTCACTTTAGTAGCCGATTAATGAATGATGGTGATGACAACTTACAATCTGTGATGTTAGATGGTAATGTCACCGCGACTGGATTGCTCGCCGAGCGACGGAGAAGTGTAGTCGGACCCTCAGGAGGCGACTCCGGAACGTTGCAAGGTTGGCCTCCGATTGCCTCCGGGGTGATGACTCCGGCGCACGGGACGTCGGCGGTGGATGACCGGGCGGTCGCGACGTGATGCTCGCGCGCGTCTCAGGCCGTCACACGACACCTGGACCGCGTATGACGCTCGAAGCCAAACTTTGGCTATTCGGAATTAATTCCGTGAAGACCGGGCAAGTTTCGCAGTGGTCGGCTCAGTGTGTGCCTTACCCACTGCTGCTGTTCCCTTTCTACCGCAGGTTTCATTAACTGACTAATATTCGGTGGTTTTCTTAACTACCACTGTTAATCTACTCAAAACTTTACTTGTTGGTTTCTATCTCCATACGACTTCCCCTGCACGACCATCCTCTCTCTAGCGTCTGTCGCCCGTCGTCCACTCTCTCGCCTCGCTCGCCCGTCTGTCCCTTTCGTTTTTTCGAAAAAATCTCAAAGTGCTCACGTGCTTCCTGCCTAGTGATTTTATTGGTCGGATTTGAACTTCTCGAACCTTCTATTTCATCAACGGTGCCTTCTGGTTGTTCATTGGCCGGCATTGTTAGGCCGGAGGAGCGCGCACGTGTCCCTTCTGCTTTGGCATGTGATGATTTTATAGGCTTTTAGAGGATTATTGAGCCGGGTGCGATCGCCAAGTCGCTAAAATGGTTGTTCCGGCTGTCGATCATCCAGTATTGTTGGACAAAGGGTAAGATTTATTGTTAGGGGCTTCTGGAGAACTTGGGCCGTTGGGCGGAACTAAATCGGGTCGCGGTGGACGCGTGGCCCTTTCCAACTTCCGGTAATTTGGCGTGACGCGGGGGTGAGAGGGTGCGATGGTCACCCGACGCATCGCGGTATTGTCAGAAAAAGGGTATAATTGATAGTTGAAAGTTTATGGGGGGCTTGAGCGGCTGGGCGTATCTAATTCGAGGGCGCGTAGTTCTTTCCTGCCGTCCGGTAATTTGGCGTGACGCAAGGGTGGAGGACTGCGATGGTCCCCGACACATCGCAATAGTGACCTCCGAAAATTTAAATATCCATTTCAAATTCAAGGAGCAGCGATATCAGGCAAATCGATAGTAAAATTTCAAATCTGCTGAAAATCCTGAGTAAGATTTACGCTCTATTGTTGTTCATAGACGGAGAGATCATATGAAGGGACGGATGTGCCGAAGACCACTTTAGAGCGTGAAGAATTTTCACAAAACGTGAATTCTGACTACATAACTTATCAGTGAATGTAGTTTACTACAAATAGGAAGAAGAAAATTCACTTTTCGGTATCAAACACCCACAAATCAAGGTTTTCTGTCGGAAAAAATAGGCACTTTTTGCTGCAGCACTAGAAAACTTTCTCTGTTCTACATAGCAGTAGACTAGAAAATAAAATCACATCCCTCATAAACTTGACATGTTTACTTCTTCTTTTATGTAGGTTGTACACCTGTTTTTCTTCACTCTTCATCCCAGGGATTCACTAGATGTTGACGGCATATCTTCTCTCCGTCTCTTCTGCGGCGTACCAGGGTTTATCCTTCCTTAATCTCCGTCAGCGGTGGGTAGTAAGGGAATCGAGTACCTCAGTAGCCGCCGTCACTAGTCTTACGCCCGGAGAAAGGAGGAGGTTTTCGGGCCAGACGTCTCCCTTCCTGAGTAAATCAAACTCTGTTCAGAGAACCACGCACAGTCTCGGAACTTCACACAGTGTTTACTTGTATTTCTAAATGATTACGAGAATCCTGTTAATTTCATAATTAAAAACTAAACATCATTCAACATAATTTCATACAGCAGACTTGAAATAATGGCGGTCTGTAACTTCGAAAGTGAGAACTTCTCAAAAAAATGTTAATTAAATGCGCGATGCGCAAGTGCTCCTGCGTTGTGCAAACTAATTTTACATTGTCCACAGTCTCATAATCGCAATGCAGCCTTGACACCCTTCAATGACTCTTGCACTGTTGGAACACCGTCCCACTTTGCAAAGGCCATTTTACTCGCCTAATAGCACACGAGACCCTTTCGGTAGCGGGATGGCGCAAACGACTAACGAAATCGATCGCTTTTTCGCGCGGCGCGGCGGGTGTCGCCAGTCTGGGGCTGTGCCAATTGCGCTCTTCCTGTTGACTGCGTAGTACAGCAGGCACTTTGTTCCTCGGAATTTTCAAGTAGCATCGAGCTTGTAACTGAAACAAGCACTCGCGAGTCTCCTCCACCGCCAGTAGCAGCCACGGTGTAAGAGATATAGGTGGGTTCACTCCCGGTCTAAAACTGAAGCTAATGTGAGGCTAGTTGTCACAGTTCTCGCTATGTAAGCGCTGCGAACGACTTGGGCATTTTTGGGACAAGATGGTGATCCATTTAATAGCTTTGTAACCTCTGCTGGAAGCCACTAAATCGCGTGACGCCATCATGAATGCCCAACTCGATCGTGCGTACGGATAAGCGAGGAACTAGCCTCAAATTGGCTTCAATAATTTTGTCCAAAAGGCGGCTAGTTGACACACCTATATATCTTACACCATGGTAGCAGCCTAGGCATCACACGGCCTTCGATTCCGCAGTGAAATTGAGTGGCTCTACTTTTTTAACTTGTCGAGTGCGCGACAAAATCCGTCACGCCAAAATCCGTCACAGTGTTCTGATTGGATTATTTAAATAGTATCTTTTCGTAAACTCGACGTTTGGCGTATCGAGCTTAAACATTGAGTTTTGAGTGACACTATTCTTCTATTTTTTTAACTTTACTGTTTACAGATTGTACAGATGAAAGATCATTTTGTAATCGTAAGTGGGTTAAAAACAAGAATTGAGTTACTACGGGACAAGACAAACTCTATTCACTAATAATAAGGTTCAGTGAAAATGATACATTTTCAGATTTTATCTGTTGATGATACTATTTCCGATTATGTGAACAAAAAATCCCGTAATCGGTTTTAGTCAGTTTTGTTGGTATTAAAGATTAATATAGTGTTGAATTATATTCCAGAGAGTTTGAAATATAGGTATTATTATATTATCAATGGATGTTTTTAATTTTTAATTATTAATTTAAAATTTGAATAAAAAAGTATTCTTAGAAGGCATGTTTTAATTCGAAAATTCATTTTGAACTAAAAGTGTAATGTCCAGAAAATAAACATTGCAGGCTAACTTCAACAAGATTCAACAATTTATTGAATCTTTTTCTACATGTGCTGACAGCCATTTCACATGCTGCGAGTCCTCTCCCACTGCACTCTTTTGAGCTAGGGCCGAGCGCGGTACCATCTGTGCCCACCTCTGGACCCGGTGCTGCGCCATCTTGCTACGGCGCCCGACGTACTGTGGCGGTCACCACAAGCCACGCGTTGCCGACCTTTGGCGACCTCGTACTTCCAGCGTCCCTGCGTCCTGGACCCGGACGCACCTGGGCAGTCAGTCTTCCCCGACGTCGCCGTGATCTGATGGCTGACGCGCCCCTGACTTGCGGACTGAACTGCGGATTCACTCTGCCAGGCTGGCGCCCGCACCCCCTCAAGTAGGGGAGGCGAGGCCCAGGACAGCCTCGCCTCGAGGCTCCCCGTCTCGCTGGCTGCGCTCCGCCCCAGCAAGCTCCGCGACGCACGGCGTATCACTGCGCGCGCGCCAGCTTCAAAATGCTGACCACAGCAAAAAGGTTAAAATCTCTGAAGTAAAAAATGTGATCGTTGACAGTAAGAAGGGGGGACTCAAAAATATTTTAGCTTCGGACCTCAAAAATGGGACGCTGCCACTAGCAGTCATTGGGTTGTCAAAGCCACTGTTACACTGTTGTGATACCTATAGGTAGAATCTCGGAGTTAACTACAGGGCCTGTAGTACACGAGGTATTGTTCTCTCCGACCGGTTTTGCAATTAAAACAAGAAATGCTGCTTGTGTGAAATGTGTGATGCTATTAAGATTCGTAAGAGTAAACGGCAAAATGATGTATATGCAAATAACATTATCTATATACTTTTAAACAGCGATTTTTTTATTGCTGCGCAAACATGCTCTGAACTGCAAAAGCCGCCAGAGCTTGAAAATCTTCTCAAATATTTCCGTTAATTCTAAACATGAGATTCATACATTGACTTTTCTAGATTTCTCAAATGGGTTCTTTTTCCTGAAATAGCGAAAGAGAACATAGGTTTATTATTTGTGATTTACCTTCGGTTGATTGAAAACAATCTAAAACATACGATCAATTTTACTATGAATCTGTCTGAATAATGAAATCATAAAATATTAACATAATTAACTTATTAGCAACAATGACTAATGCTGAAAATATATAAAAAAAATAATAGGATTATGCTAAGAAAACAATCAACAAGCTTCATTAAGACAGGTACAATTATTTTTATGTGTATGATTATTTGAATAGTTACACGGAACTGAATCAAAGATATTTCATTGCCAACAAATCCATTATTTTAATCTTCCGAATTTTATGAACTATCTAAATATTCAATTTTTCAATTAAAGAGTCTAACTGTATGTTATAAATGGCAATGTAATAAAGTATCGAGACCATTCCAGTAATTTACCTTAAACCTTTTAATTATACTTTGAACTTAATATACATCTATTATTTAAATATAACATATACTCCACGTAGAATTTCAAAAGGATTGACTATTGTGCCACAATTGTGCGAAGCCAAGTTCTTAAAGTAGAGATTCCGAGCTCTAATTTTATCTAAAGTAAAATCTAAAGTATTTTGGATAAAAATTTACAAAGTTATGGTCATTTGAAAAGTGTCTATTGCTATGGTTTCAACGTAAAATTGGCCACATTCAAGCTAATGTGGCACTCTGTACGAGTCAAATAAGTATTGTTTGATGATTATAAAATTGTTGCGGGGTAACGTTGGCACCAGCTCAGCCCAAAATCCGTTGATAAAAAACACATTAAATAATATTTATTCGCTATTTTCTAAAAAGTAGCGAAAAAAGACTGAAAAGTGGGGTGTTTATGGGGTTTCTGGCACCCCTAAACCTGTTTTAAAAACGTTTTTATTGGTGCCAATGTTGTTCATGCATCGAAAACTATTTTCATTACGCCATTGAATTCTATTTTTTTCGATACAGCCTAATATATATAATTAAAAAGTAAATATTAAATTATTAATTGGTAATAAGTTTAAATATAAATCTGGAATATATTGTATATGGCTAATTTTTAAATCTGTATAATTCGTGAATTATCAGGTTAATCGTTATATCCAAAATGGGTAGTCTAAACCAGAAGTAGGAACAGCTTTGAAACATATTTTGGACTGCAGGTGGACAAGAGCCAACAAGAGTCGTCTATGGTAGTACCTAGACCCTAGATGTAGTATCACGTGACGGCGACGAGAATGAACGGATATTTTGTGATAAAAGGAATCAACTGATATTTACACGACGCCACCCAACCTAACCCATCTGTAGCTATTTGTTCCTCAATTAAAGCTTTGCTGCGGAGTTGGGGCGAGCGAGGGTCCGGCTTTTGGTCTTGGCTCTTTAATAAAACAAACTTGAGTCTGTGTAACACGTTTTTCAAATGCATTTTAATGCCAGAAACTTCTCTCGAACAAGACATTCACCTTATTTTAGCCAGAACCCTCTGGCTAATACCAACTTTAGCCTAATTTCTGAAATAATGCATTCATCGCCTCACAATTTTGTCCAAACCGTTTGACTAATATGAAAATTAACCGGCTATATCGCGAACTAGTCATATTTTGGACTTACACTGCTACATATAAAGTCTGACAGTTTTAAACTGATAACTGATAAAGCAGAAATGTCAGAGATGTAAAACAGCTCACTTCCATTTCGTAATAGTCTTTTCGAACTGTTTTATTAAATCACACTATAATTTATTTTATGCTGTATCATAATTGCACTATATTTATTTCATTATGCATTTATTTTTATATTCAATGTTCTATTACAAATTTTGTACGATTAATTATTAAGTACGATATTTGTATTATAAATGCACTACAATTATGCGAGGGCGTAATCAGGTAACAATAATATTATGTACGTGGGTATTGCTAATCAAAGCACGAGCAGAATCGATTCATTTCGTTATCTGTCGGGAGATGACGTTCATGGCCACAGGCGTTCATCATGAAATGACAAATCGTGAGGAAACGACGCCCACTCGCATAGCCTTGTGCCATCACGTGAGACAACCCCAGTCACGTCCGCCAGGTCATTCCTACGCGTTGTCAGACAGGGAACTGTCGTCAGCTAAGGTGCGAGATAGTGCCAGAAGAGGGATGACCAATAAAAGCAAGGATAGGCGGTACTTTTTACTTTCACGTATAAAAATAATAGAAATTGTTTTGCCGGCAATATAATTTATTTTTAGTTTTCCGTATACGTACGTATATGCGCAGTAATATAGGAAATAATAAGTAATAAAGGGAAAGTTATGCAATGCTCCGCGAAAAAAGACAAATTTTCGGCAGAAAAAAATTAATTGCCGGGCCGTGATAACGAAAAAGAGGATAAATCCAATTTCTAAATTAAGAAAAAAATCCTCTTAAAAACGATTACAAATTATTCAAAGAAAATTGCCATTTAGGACAAGATTTTACTGTTCTTTAATATTCTAAAATTAATATTTCTATTCTATCATTAGGAAATCGAAAAATTAAGAAAATATCAAAAAAATGTAATTTGGGAACGATAGAAGGCAGCTCCGACTTGTTAGCCGAGACCAAAGGAAATAGAAAACTAATATGGGAAAGTCTGTGCCATTCTGTAACATCACTAGTTACAAATTATTTGTACACAGCAATTTGGGAAGATATTCAAATGTAGAGAGATAATGTTCTGTGACGATACATATCCAAGAAATCTGGTACAGTGGTTAAGGTTATTTCATTTTTAAAAGAATACAGAGATTTTATTTATCATATTAATTTTTTTGTAATAGTGGAATCATACCTATGTGGGTACTTCCTGACTTTCAGTTCAACCTTAGTTGTTGACAGATGATTTGGGAAACCCAACAAATGGGAAAGCCGTGCAGGAAATCTCCTTAAAATTTCACATAGATAATACAGTACTGAAGCCAACAGTATTATTGCATGTCAAAGAGCCTTTATAAAATTAAAATATGCTGATTGAGATACTCGATCAGAGATACGTCCTTAAGTACCATTTTCATTTCAGTTTTTGGCCATAAGATAATTCTCTTGAATAGCGTTGACAGTTGGGGCTTCTTTTGACTCGAATTGTAAACTGCTACACTCCAATGGGTATAGCTTCAACCGTACACAAGACACTAACACGCTAGCGAGCTCTTACGAAACCCTACGCAACACAATTCACATGAATGACAAGGGACACACACACACAAGCCCTGGGCAACCTTTGAACCCGCAAACCTAATGTAGCTTCACTATGCGCGGATGTATTATTTTGTTAGCAATGCAAAACAATCAAATTTGCAATTCGTTCACGAGTGCAAATAATCTATTACTCGGGAGCGAAAATGTCAATTTTTTACTTTCTCGCTAGCCGCTATCGTGGTAGAGAGAAAGTCATGTAATGCTGCGCAGAAAACCGGTGAATTTTCGGCAGAAAAACCTTTTACAGGGCCCCGGCAACGTAGAAGTGGATTTCGCCAGAATCCATGTTTTGTGGATCTTAATATTCAGAATGTTTATGATTAATGACAGTATGAAGAATTATACAATAGAACATAGATTAATTCATAATTCAATGCAATATTCTATCATAACCAGTACTCTAAATTCCACTTCCATTCTTCTATTAGATAACATGTTTTGGAAAAGTCAGTTTTAACATTTTAGAACAATAATATTTAATACAATGGTATATATTATAATGAATTAGTGCGTTCTGAAACAATTTAATGTTAACAAATAGATAAATAGGTACAGCTGATCTAATAGGTACATTACAGTGGCCGCTGTGATTCGCGAGAGGAGGGGGAAGCTGAAAGTGGTGGGGAGAGAGCAGGAGGCAGCGCTCGCTCGTGTCTTGCTGGTCTGCCCACACCCAAAACATTGGACCAAAACTGTGTTGCTAGTGAACTTACTTGGAAATTCATTTGTGTAATGTCTTCGTTCGATAGTGGAGAAACACCAAATTCACGCGATAGCCCGGCTCTGCTCTCATCATCCATATCTTTTCCACTGCCACTGATCTCCGTTTCCACACTATCATAACTAGTATCACCAACACTGACATTACTATCATTTGCGTCGTTTCCGGTAAAAATAATAATTTATTGATATGGTGCATTAAATCATTGTGCGGCGAATCATACTCTCATTGAAAATTGTCGCGAAACGAGTCCACATCCTTTCTGTTCCTCTCTTTATTAGGAGTTGAAAGTGAACACGATTCTCCCGATTGAACAGATTTAATTTTCTTATTAATTCTGCGAATAGATCTTTTCGAAACACCCGAAGCAGCAACTACTTCCTCAAGAACTGCTTCGATAGTTTCAATACGTTCTTTTTCCTCTCTTCATAAATTGATATACTTTTTCAACTTCGCGCGTCTGACTGTGAAGGAGATCCTTATGCAACTTGCTCTGAAAAGGACGCACTAGAATGATCACAGCAGAATAAAAATCACGTATACAGAACTTCACACACATCGCTTCACTTTGGCAAGGAAACGCAACTGAAAACTTGCACATCGTGGAGACGAAATAGTCAGGGCCAATTTTACACACTTGGAGTAGGGCTGTCAACACGTTTTTTTAAATTTATTTATTTTCTTGTTGATTATTACATATGTCAATGAAATTTACACTACACATATGATTTGGATGCTTACAACTGACTTACATAGTAAACTTAATTTAATTCATGGGTGAGGAAGTCTTCGTGGTACCTCTTTAACTGTCAATTTCAGCGAGTGTTTTCAGGAATATTTGGAACAGGTATTTATTTTGAATTCGGGTTGGTTGTGCAGGATTTCCGCCGACGTTGAGTACATTTAGAGTGGGGATTTGTGGTATGGTGAAATATAAGTTAGAGGAGAGGTAATTAATGTGGTTGGCTATAGGTTCGATGGATTATTCTTTGTGAAGTTTGTTGTTGGTGACAAACCATGGGGATTTAGTGATTATTCTAGCGAGGTACTGATTTTGGAAAATTTATGGAAATTGGTTTTCGCGGCGTTGCTTCAGATGGAACATGCGTATAAAAGGAGGAGTCTTAAGATGGTTTTATATATTAATACGGCTGTACTATATGGTAGTGAGCAATTTCTATTGATGATATGTTTTAGTTGTGTAGTTTTACTTTAGCTTGATTAACTTTATTTTGTATGTGCTTTTACTTTCCCGTAAACGTACGTATATACGGAGTAATATACGTGGTATGGGGAAAGTTATGTAATGCTGCGCGAAAAAAATGGCAAATTTTCAGCAGAAAAAAATTCATTGCCGAGCCCTGATAACGAAAAAGTGGATAAATCCAGGTGCTAAATTAAGAAAAAAATCCCCTAATAGGTGGTGTAACCAGAATACCGGTTTTGTGGGTCTTTGATACAGAAAAAACAATTGAAAACAAAACGTCCGTCCGTCCGTCAGTCTGCCCGGTGTATGTGAACAACACAAGCGCCTAAATTATGCATACGATTTTTTCCAAATTGGAGAAACTCCAGTGTCTATCTGGCTTGAGTCGAGTCTCTGTGATTTTTAAAAGCACTCAATTTTTGGGGATATTTTACATAAAGCCCCCCTGACATTTACAAACTTTTCTCAAAAATTGTTCCAAATTTATTGTTTTAAATTTCTCGTATGAATAGAGTAAAATATACTTATTAAGGTGGCATAGGTCTAATCTTCACTGTTAACTCTGAATTTTCGAAAATTGCGAAATTTTGAATTTACAACGGCGTCTTCCTAAAACTATAAAATTAAAGACAGAGATTTTTCCCTGAAATAAAATTTGTTCTCCAAAGTAAGTTCTGTCATTAAGGTCATACATTTTTTTAAAATTTTAGTAGTTTTCGCGTAATATTGCGTGCAATATGTGCAATTTCAAAAAATACAAAAACCACATTTTCTCAAAAACGACTCCAATTTTTTCTTTAAACTTTTGGTAAGGGTACCGGCTAATGTACTCTATGAGATGACATAAACGCCTTAATGCTCTACTCTTTTGTTCTCTTCAAAAATTGCAAAAATGTAATTTTTTTGACTTGTCTCTCATGTGGTTAATACTTACATTAGGGGCGATTTGTTCACATTATTATATTAATGAGTACATATGCTTTAAATAATGTCATATAAAGTTTCTCGAAAATTCAACCCTTTTCTGTGAAAACTAGCTCAAAATTCAGCATTTTTAGAAACCCTCAAACGCCATTTTCTCATAAACGGCTGCAAATTTTTTCTTCAAACTTTTGAAACGGATAGTTCTGATTGCACTCTAACGTAAAGTTCATTTGGAGGTTGTTTTTTTTTGTTTTTTTCAAAAATTACACAAATGTAATTGTTTTGAAAGATCTCTCACATCTTTAATACGCACATTACCAGCATTTTGTAATCATTATTATACACATTAGTGTGAGTGTTTCAAATGACTTCAAATGAAGTTTTCAAAAATTTTCTGTGAAAAAGAGCTTTCGAAAGGATTTTTTGTAAAAACACTGCAATTAGAACTTGGTAAACGTCATGCTGCAGCGCGCAAGGACAGCTGCCCTTGCTGGCATCGCATACGTGAATCAACGTATCTTGTCGGAAAACCAGAAATTTCGCGGATTACTTTCTAAGCTTTAACTGGCAATGCGAAGTTGGGGAGCCCATCGGATTCCAAGGAAAAAGAAAAAAAAAACACATGTGCACTGAGGACAAATCACAGTACATTGTCTCAGTATCCCCGGATCCAGTGCGGATTCTCTGTCGCCCAATAGCACGCATTTCTTGAATTCACTCGTCCACAATTTGTAAATGTTTCCTCATCAGTGAACGGAATTTTGTTGCGGAATGTTCTGTAGTCTCGAAGAGAAATCAAAGCAAATCTACAGAATTGTTACAAAATTATTAAATACAAAGAAATAAATGTACTGTGATTTCTTCTCAGTGTACACGTGTATTTTCTTTTTGCTTGGAATCAGATATTCTCTCAAATTTAAATTAAAAAGGTATTTAGTTACACATCTCCGTTGAAATCAATGTGATTTCGAACACCTCTCCTTCCTTGCGTATGTAAAACTTTGCATTGCCAGTAAGAGCACAGGAAGTCCCGTAATCCGCAAAATTTCTCGTTTTCCGACATGGTGAGTCGACTCACGGTAACGATGCCAGAAAGGTCAGCTGTCCTTGCGCGCTACAGCATGGCGTTTACCAAGTTCTAAATGCAGTGTTTTTGGAAAAGATACTTTTCGTATATTAACAATATTTATATCATTCTATTGCATTTTTCAAGAACTTCAGAATGGTGGAGAAAAAAAATATATATTTCCATTAAAAAAACAAAGTTGTGTCAATATCGTACTAACGAATGCAAGAAAAAATACGAAATGTGTGAGAATATTTAACTTTATTTCCTTCAAAATGTTTGCAATTTCTTGAATTGATGTATCATCTCCCAATATATAGCGTCGATCCTTACAAAAAATGTTTCTAAACATTATTTTCTATTTTTATCTGTGTTCTCTGGAGTAGCTTGTCGAATAATATCGTCTATTTTTTTCTTTCTCTGACGTATCACAAAACTTTTCCCCAGCTCCTTTAGTTAACAACTATTTGAATGAGACAATGGAAAAGCACGCTTAATTGCACCTCGACATAGGAATCAATACTTGCCGCCTCCTAAAACAGATGAATCGCAGGCACTAATTAGGCACTAATGAGGAGGTGGTAATTAAAATTTATAACGAAAACATATTTTTTTATGAATCACTACTCTGATTTGTTAAAACCATATATATATATATATATATATATATATATATATATATATATATATATTGATCTTAATTTCATGAGTGGAATTGTCATTCTTACACATCGCTACCAAACTTAATGGGCGTTAAATAATTTTTATCCAATGAAGTCATTTTGATTTTCTTTGAGAGTTGTTAAAGGAGAGTTGTCTTCTTTTAGTCACAATTAAGTTGACGATATATTAACTCCTTGTCCTAATTTTATTTATAACCTTTCTAATTCGTATTTTTTGCTGTTGAATGTGACGATAAATGTTTCATTTTAAATCTCTAAAAAGATTCATTAAACCATGTACACTGTGTAGGTTCGTGATGTAGAGGAAATCAGTCACGGGATATACCCAAACTGCCATTGCCACATTTTGTCAGTTCATGGTTTTCGTGACTTTCTCTGCTCTCTCCTGGAGAATGTAAGAATGCCACAATGTTAACGGGTCTTATCATATGCTTTTTCATTCCTTTCCAATTCTTCATCCACCTTAGTGTGAGACATATGCCTTGACATCCGTGGTTTAAACCCTTCCTTTTTAGGCTGTTTTGTTCGGGAACGAGGAATATTAGAACAAGAAAAACATAACACTACTTGTTCTTATCGGGTAAATATTATTTCGACTCACAGCTCAAGCTCGTACATTATTAATAAATCAGAAACTATTGTTGCGACATGTCAAGGATTTCTCGTGTTATCTGTAAAAATTACGAAAAATTATTATAACTCACTTTCAATATTACAGTTATCTTGTGGAAAACTCACTTTAATTTCACAGCACCATACCCGTTTTTAGTATCTTCTAAAATATGTTTTACAAGTAAAATTTACCTTGGTGTTATTCAAGACCAATAATGTTGGAAGAGGCACTGAATATACCGTATAAATGAAAAATATTTCTAAGAATTAATTACCAGATTAATGTTTAAAATTTGTTACAGGTTAAACTTTCATTTTTACGGTAATTTATAAACTTATCTTCACAGATTTGTTAACTCTCAGAAAATTCTGATTGAAATCCCTCAGAGCAGACTTGCACAACACCTGCTTCCACGGGCATTCTGCACTTAATAGCCAGCCATCTGTCCGCAACAGCTACGAAAATGCAAGTAGTGGGGAGAAGGCAGCTTTGGGGGGGGGGAGGAGGGAGAAGCCAGAGCGGGGTCGACGCGGCGCGGCGCGTAGATTGAATACCTGGGTATCTAATGCAATGATCCATGCTGTGAACTGATTTGCCCACTTATTTAAATTGGCAATATACCGTATTTCCAGCTTCAAGGGCCCCATTTTACTGTTTATGTGCTTCCGTGCACTGCCGTATAAATCGTCATTTTTATTTATCTGTTTATTTTTTATTTTTTACTTTATGCTCATTGCAACTCATAAACAATATTTTAAAGCAGTGGCCCCTTTTAATAAATTATTATGTAATTTTAACTAACAAAAATTTGCAATTTAATAATTGATTTTATAGAATGGATGTTACAGTCTACAAATGATAGCGTAACGGAGGAAATTGAGAGCAGTCTCACGTCGAGATTAATATAAAAATTATGTTTAGCCAATTCCAAGAAGGGTAATGTATTGGAGCACATATTTGTGACCATTTTTACTCATTATGGAGCTGAATAAGAGATACCAATGATCAAATTCTTTTTACTATATTTTACGGTCAATCATAACATAATTATGAGTCTTGTTAAAAATAACTTAAAAGAGCTTAAACTTTTTTATACGATGTCGTGAACGATTATGAATAAATAGTGTTCGATGATTTGAAATTAGAAATACATAATGTACTCTTGACGGAAATTACAGCAGAAATTAATCATGATTTTTTAAGAATAAGATTTTTAGCATTGATAGACCTTTCTTAATCAATTAAACGTAATTAATGAAAAATAATTTATTTCTGACATAATCAATCAAAAATGTCAATATTACAATTTTGAATTCAGTAACACGGCGATTCCATCGTAGCAAAGCAAATTTTCAAAGAAATTATAATACCCATATCCAAATCAAATATGTATGTCTAATTCCTTTTAGGTTCTTACTCCATATTGTGAGCAACACACATTTCCAAAATAGAGGGTAATGATATTTGAACTGTATGTATTAGTCCGTCATGCTCACGATTGCACTTTCAATTTACGCGATACTCGACTTGCGCATTCTCATTGGCGGCCCCCCTCTTCTTGAATGAGTCCTATCCCCACCCAAACAAGCGGCCCCGGTTTGCACTCAAGTTGCTGGCGCGCGGCTCTCGAGGTCAGTCGAAGTACAAAATGCTGTGCAGGTCTGCTTTAGAGGCTGGTGTTGAAGGACGGACTGATAGAAGGATGGACTGACAGATGGACGTACCGGAGACGGATTGACCGAGAGACAGACAGGTCGACAGAAGGATCAATAGACGGACCAATAGACGGACTGACCGACAGACGAACGGATCGACAGACGAACGGATCGACAGACGAACGGGCCGTCAGACGAACGGACTGACCGACAGACGGACGGACGAACAAACGGTCGGACCGACAGACGGACGGACGGACGGACGGATGGATGGATCGAACGACCGACAGACGGACAAACCGACACATGGACAGACCAACAGACGGACGGACCGACAAACGGACGGACCGCCTGATAGAGAAGCAGGCAAACTGTCAGACGAACTGACAGTCACAGACAGACAACGCCGAGAACGCGCATATAAAATTCTCGAGATCTATTTTCTTCACTGCATTTCTTTCATTCGTCCATAACATCTAAATGAGAAAATAAAATATTTTTTTAATGAAATTAATGTTTTTAATGATGTATTGAAAAAATAAAACTCATAAAAAATAGCTGAACTCTTTGCGGTTCTTACTCCAAAATTAAGATAATTTATTTCTACGGTATATTAAATTATTTGGGATACTTCAATTCCCTATCCCCCGCCCCTGCGCTTAGGTTTGTGGAATTTACACGTACCTAAGATATATCCACTACGTCTAAGAGGTACAGAGATTAGAGGCATTCAGGCATTCACTAAGAATATTGTATATTACATTAAGCCACTTTCTAGCAAATTGAGATAATTCAAACCATGGATCAGAAGAGTATTATTAAGTTAACACGCACTAGAGACGAGCTCAGGAAAAAGCAGATTAAAGAATCCTTGAGCTCCACATTGCTATTTAAAAACAAGACGTGTAGGAATCAATTAACCTCTGTTATAGGAAAATATAAAATGTTGTACTAAAAGGAGTATGAATCCTGTGTTAATGATCCGAAGAAGTTCGTTAACAAATCGTTAACGAAGCTTCTAATGACATTAAAAATAAAACAAAGGCAAAGAAATAATAACACGTAATAAATATAGAACATAAAATGTAAATAATATTGCTGCGGATTTAACAATTATTTTTCAAATGTTGCACATAATATAGATTCAAAAATCAAATGTACTTCGAAATGTTACTCCAATAAGTTCTATGTCTGTTTCATCTTTGACGTTCAGTAACAGGTAAATATAAATTGCATCAAAATACAACTAATATCTATTAAATTATTTTAAAAATATATTTTATTAAAGTTAAATCAGTTTGAATTTTTCAAATTTGACAATCAATAACTTTAGGACTGATGTTACTATATTCAATGTTTCTCACAAAACCTTAAAGGAGTTGGATACTGGAAATAAATGTCTCGGAATATTTTTAGATCCAAGAAATACTTTCGATATAGTTAATCACAATATCCTGTTACAAAAACTAAACTCAGTGGGAAGTACGAATCCGATCATACTTTAATGACATCACAAATAGTAAAAATAAATGGCAAAATAAGTGAACCCAGGGCCTAGGGAACTAAGATTAGCTGGGGGAACAATCCTTGGACGTATATTATTTGCAACGTGTTGACCACCTAGAAATCATACTAAAAAGAATAATGGAACTATTTATTGCTTCGCTGATGTTGTAATGTTGATATTGATGTTGTAACTTAATGTAATTTAATTCAGTAGATCATTGAATAAGACATATATCAACACTATTAGTGGTCTAACAGGTATCAAGAAATGGCTTGATTGAAACTTATCACTAAACATACCTAAATACATCTTTGTCCCTTTCTCCTAATATTGCTAGGACAACACCAAATTGATAATTATCTTGTAATAAAAAAATATACGAAGCAAATTGTCTTGTTTTAGATAATTATGACTGCCCATCTTTGCACTTATATCTTACACTTTTATCACACACTTTTATCTTACACCCTATTACTTAAATATTTAAGTATTTTCTTAGATAACCATTTAAAATAGAACATGCATATCGATTTTCTTTACTCATTTCCACTGTCAGGGTATAAATGCATAATCTTGCGTTATTTGATACCCAAGCTGTTGCAATTAGTATATTTTGCTTTATTTCAGAACGTTTATCAATATGGTTTAATAGCTTGGGGATATAATTCCAAATACATCTTGTTACCATTACAATTGCTTCAAAAACAGATTATCAAAATTTGCCGACAAAAGTCTATTGGCTACCCAACTAACCTTCTATTTACAGATTTCAATGTTTTAAGCAAAAAGAAAATTACCAGAATATTTTAATAAATTATGTTCACGAAAGTGAACAAAAACTTACTACACGACCACACAAATATCAAACACGATACACAAATATACCTCACGAATTAGAACCAACTAGTGGTGCTACAGAATGGCACAGACTTTCCCGTATTAGTTTTCTATTTCCTTGGGTCTTCGCTAGCTATTTGGAATTGCCACATACTCTTTCTTGCCAGCTGTCATTTATCACCGCGAAAAGTACATTTTTTTGTCATTTTCTTAATTTTTCGGTTTCCTATTGGTAGAACGGAAACATTAATTGTAGAATATTAAAGAACACAAAAACCTAGTCATAAATGTCAATTTTCTTTTAAAAATTATATGCCGTTTAAGAGAAAATGGCGTTTTAGTGCTACTAAAAATGCGAAATTTCAAGCTCATTTTCACAGAAAATGTTTGAGTTTTCAAAATACTTTATTTGAAGTTATTTGAAACAATTACACTCACAAATATAATAATGTTTACAAATTGCTGGTAATGTGCATATTAAAGATGTGAGAGATCTTTCAAAAAATTACAATTATGTAATTTTTGAAAAAACAAACAAATTACTCAAAATAAAATTTACGCTGTACTAAAGAGTGTAATTAGCACTATCCGTTAAAAAAGTTTGAAGACAAAATTTGCAGCCTTATATGAGAAAATGGCGTTTGAGCGTTTCTGATAATGCGAAATTTTGAGCTACTTTTCACAGAAAATGGTTGTGTTTTCGAGAAACTTTACTTGACATTATTTAAAGCACATGTACTCGTAAATATAATAATGTAAAAAAATCGCCTCTAATGTAAATATTATCGACGTGAGAAACATGTGAAAAAACTTACATTTTTGTAATTTTTGAAAAAATCAACCGATAGACCAATATGGCTTTTATGCCATTGATAAAGTACATTTACCACTATCCCTACAAAAAGTTTAAAGAAAAAATTTGGAGCCGTTTTTGAGAAATCTTGTTTTTGTAATTTATTAAAATTGCACATATTGCACGCAGTATTGTATGAAAACTACTAAAATTTTGAAAAACATTTTCATGACATTTATGAAAGAACTCAATATGCAAAACAAATTTTATTTGAAGAAAAAACCTTTATCTTCAATTTTGTAGTTGGAGAAAGACGCCGAAAAAAATTCAAACTTCCACAATTTTCGAAAATTCAGAATTATCCGTGAAAATCGGACCTATGCCATGTTAATAAGTGTATTTTACTCTATTCATACAAGAAGTTTAAAGAAAAATTTGGAGCTGTTTTCGAGAAAATTTTGACAATCCCCGGGAGGCTGCATATAAAGTACCCCCAAATTTTGAAGAATCTTTTTCAAAATCTCAAAGCTTTGACCACTTTTTTTGGTTTTATCCACTTTTTTGTTTTCACGGCCCGGCAATGAATTTTTTTCCGCCGAAAATTGGCCATCTTTTCGCGCAGCATTAACATAACTTTCCTATACTACGTATGTCACTCCGTGTATACGTACGTATACGGGAAAAATCGTTACTACCGTCGGATACAATCATGGTACTAGACTTTTAGCCCTACACTGTACAAAAGTATTATAGAATAATACTTACACCTCACTACTGAGAACTGTAATCAACTGAAATTCACTAACACATAATACAAAAGTTTTTTTTTTTTAATTTGCCTGATTTCATATCATTACAAGTCTCTGACCGACTCTGGTATTAATTTAGAGCAAGCAAAATTAAGTATCATATGCCATTTCATTTAGTTATGTTTCTAATACTTTCTTATTGTTATATTAAGAATGTTTTGTAATGTCAGTTTTTTGTACCTACTAAAAGTTTTAAAAAGATTTTTCTTGTATCTGATGTGTAAATGCATCATGAGTGTTCTGCATAAAACAACTTGAACACGTGCCCCGCTCTTTCAAGGATATGTTACAATTCCAAAATATTGAAATGTAATAATCACTTCTAGCATTTAATAGATTATTTATGTCTACCTATTGATCATCCAGAAACGGATTATTTACCATAAAACAAATATTCACATATAGCATCCAATGTCTATTTGATTACAATATTCTGGAACTAATCTAAACCCAATATCTATTTAATTCAAGACACTGAATCTGATGACAAGAAGGGTCAAAACACGATATATTGTGCAGTTCGATGTATTAAGGAATTTGAGTAATTGAGATTTGAGTTGTCGAGGCTCCATATTAAATAAATCAATTTATCGACAAGTTCGAACCTAATATTGCGATAAGCGAGAAGGAAAAAGTCGCCGTCACGTGCCCTTTCAGTTGTTTCCTGGAATAGTAGCTTGGCTCGTTTGCGGATGGGCGATATCGGGAGAAGGAGGAGGGGCAACGGCATGTATTCTCCCCCGGGGTCCAAATTCACGTTGCTCATTTTCCTGACCTTTCAGGTGTTAGCAGGTTTTGTTATGCGTTTTTTGTTATTTTCACCTGCTCGATTCGCTGATTGATGATTCCGCACGCATTAACTCCTATGCATTAAAAGCGTGTGCATGGTTATTAGTCTCGTACGTGTTGGGCATTTTGTATCACGGGAGATGGCGTTGGACCGAGAGATCCGGCGACGACCCATACGTTGGGTTGCAAAGTGCACCTCTCTAGATATCTCCTCCCAGCGGGGCACTACCACAGTCGAGACGCCCGACATGTGCAGTAGTGTAGTGCATGGAAGTGTTTGCCTGTGTTTTAATGTAGAGAGATGGAAACAAGGATCAGGAAGGAAAGATTGCAACCGGTCTGTGGCTCGTTTGACAGTATACAGCCCGGTACTGCTCCGGCATTCGCCTAGAATTGATCAGAGAAACCATCGGGAGAGATGGCTCAGGGCGTAAACTGATGTTACTGCAGTCCTGACCGGGAGGTCCTAGGTTCGAGTCCCGACGGTATCAGGATTTTCGACACTAGCTTGTCAGTTAGGTCGAGTTCAGTCGCTTTCGGAAGGAGAATTCTAGCGACCGGCTGCTCTGATAGGTCATTTTCTGTGGTTTCTCCGATCAACAATAGGCGAATGCCAGTGCAGTGTCCAAACAAACGGGCCATGGACCGCGCGCGATATTACCTACCTTTTCATTGTCATATCCTCTCCCCTTACACACACACACACACACACTAGAATGCACTACTCGACTACACACATGTCGAGGGAGCTTGTTCTTTGGGGCGGTGCCCTGCTGGTGGGAGATACCTGGCTAGGGAAAACCCCGCTAGCCGACGATAGGACGGCGCCGGATCTCACCATCGAGCGGGGGAAGATCACCGCGGATCCCCGAGCAAAAACATGCACTAGGCTTACAGGATCTCAGTAGTTGACGCACCCGAAATTACTAACAATCAATCACGGACGGACGTTTTGAAAAAAGCCACTTTGTTGGTATCCGAGGATCACAAAACATGTATTACCTTAGAAATCTCGAAATCGATTTTCCACAGCATTACACAACTTTCCCTATACTACGTATATACGTACGTATACGGGAAAGAAAAAATGAAACAGTTTTGATTTTGATTGAAAAACGCAAATATTTCATTGTATTATTTCACCTGTTCTCAAGAGTGCGCGTAACAACTGAATTCTCACACTCAGTGCGTCACTGCTTACGTCACACTTGACGTCAGTCGAAGACAAAGTTTTAAGGAGGCCGCTCACCACTGAATATTTACTATTGACGTGTTGGGTTATGGAACATCAATATTTTTAATATCGCTGTTGCGATGCGTAGAACGCTCTTCAATGTTTTGTCCTGAAGTTGGGTTCTTTCTTTGATTTTTATTCTTTTCATTGCAGAAAAAATTAGCTCACAATAATATGTTGAAGCAAACATAGATACATTCTTAGCTGCATTTTATCAAGCTTGGGGAAGGCTTCCACGTGTAAATTTTGATATTCCAAACAAAAGGGTATTAAAATATCTGTCCTTTATACTGCGATTTTTGTAGGAAGAGCTCTCAAGATAACTCAAATCCCATCTTCGCGATGGAATATGTCACGGCATTTCGCGTCTTTTCTCGGTCTTGCCGGTAGAAGTCGCATGATCGCAAGCACTGCTTCATACGGTCGCGATTGTGCGAAATCTAGCGGAACGACTGTGAATGATACGAAATGCCGTGACATATTCCATCGCGAAGATGGGGTTTGAGTTATCTTGAGAGCTCTTCCTACAAAAATCGCAGTATAGTAGTAGAGAGTTCTGTAAATCTGTTATCCCCAACTGCATCGGCAATGCAAGGTATCCGGTGAGACACAAAAACGGGTTGTGGCTGCCTCTGCCAACCATCACACTACTCACATTGCTTCCACGAAAAGAAAGTGAACGTGATAAGAGCGCTTCCCCCTCCACAACATCCTCCTGGGATAGCCAGCATTGCACCCGGGCGCCCGTGCCCGCGAAAGGCCGAGTTGGAACAGTTTGCCCTATCACACACTTTTGACATTTATCAAGGTGAATATGTCCATCCAGTCATAGCTCTTTTTGAAATTCGCAAATCAGAACGAGAAGTTTAACGCGAAGAGATATACTGCAAGAAGGGCCATACCAAGAGCTTGTTCAACTCTTTTAAAGTGTATTATGATTTTGTAGGTTATGGTGAGAAGGGGTCCTCTGTAATAGTTCACATCTGATTTTTTTCCTCTCTTTTATAGATAATCTCTTCTCAGTTAGGTGGAAGTGAATTAGAAGGGAAGTAGGTTGGATATTTTATGAACGTTCTTTTAACTGGTGGAGAAAAGTTTAACATGGATTTAGTATACTCGGTTAATTTTTCACGTCTGGATTGTTGAGAAGAATCGCCTTTTCGCTTTGATGAGGCTTGACATTTTTGAGTTATCATCGAATTCCCGAATATCGGTGTCAGTGTTTTACCTAGACACCTCCATGGAGAGTGGTAACTTTCCCAATTTTTTAATCGCTCAGTCTCCCTCCCCTCCACAAAAAATAAGGAAACAACGCAGCATGAATTGAGATCAACCATACCTTAATGAGATACCATACAACTAAAATTACGCCCAATAATGTGAAAGCAAAGAGGTTTGGAAACCATACACTATAATAAACCATTTGTATGTAATACAATGCACCTTCTCTCTGCAGTGTCATCACGCTGAGGAGAGTGGTAGGAACAAAAATTATAGTGCGAGTTTTGTAACTTTTCCCCTCAAGGTCTTCACGATGGAATATGTCACGGTATTTCGCATCATTCTAAGTCGTGCCGCCAGATATCGCATGATAGCGACCTATCAAACAGTGCTTGGCATCATGCGACATCTAGCGGCAAGACCGAGAAAGTCGCGAAACGACGTGTGATATTCCATCGAGGCCAAAGGGGCTTGAGGGGCAAAGTTAGAAAAATCGCACTCTCTGTTGGCAACATGAACACCAGGCAGTTTTGGGTCTATCTGAAGAGGGAGCAGAAGCAGAGGGAGAGGGGGGAAAATGTGACTGCACTCATGCGACAGTAGCGCTAGGCATGGAAGCGAAGCTAAGGGAGGAAGCTACGTCGCAGCCAGAGAGTGTGGTAGAGGACTGGTTGGAGCGCCTGACTGGGCTCGTAGCGGAGATATCTTCCTGGCGCGCTGTACTTTGCAGCGCTGCTTTGTAGCGCTGCTTTGTTTACATTTGAAATCTAAACATAAAAGAAAAGGCTATTTGAAAAATAAACACTGAAAAGATATCTATTTGTGCAATGGCGTGGTTAACACCAATAATTCATACCTAACAGAGTGGTAAGGAATGTAACATCTCAAAAGAGGTGTTAATAAGTGTTAAGAGTTGTTACTAGTCGGTCGGTTGAAAGCGATTAGAAAGCGCCTAATTATTATGCGAACTACTTTTTGAAATGTTTCTTTTAAAAGAAAGGCATTGTCTTCTCCGTAGACCAGTGATGTCAAGGAATTTTACTGATGACGGTGGCACGCTCCCTCGCACTGTAGCATGCTACGAGCTTCACTGTGCAACAAGATTTAGGAAAGGGAACTATCAGAAGGCAGTGTAATATAATTTTAACTAGTGGTGCTACAGAATGGCACAGACTTTCCCGTATTAGTTTTCTATTTCCTTGTGTCTTCGCTAGCTACTCGGAATTGCCACATACTCTTTCTTGCCAGCTACCATCTATCACCGCCAAAAGTATTTTGTCATTTTCTTAATTATTCGGTTTCCTATTGGTAGAACGAAAATATTATTTTTAGAATATTAAAGAACACATAAACCTAGACCTAAATGGCAATTTTCTTTCAAAAAGAATGTGCAGTTTCAAAGAAAATTCCTTTTTAGCGCTACTAAAATTGCGAAATTTGAAGCTCATATTCACAGAAAATTTTTGAGTTTTCAAAATACTTGATTTGAAGTTATTTGAAGCGCTTACACTTACAAATATAATGATGTTTACAAATTGCTGGTAATATGAATATTAAAGAAGTGAGAGATCCTTTAAAAAATTACATTTCATATGATTTTTGGAAAAACAAAAAAATAACTCAAAATAAACTTTACGTTATACCAAAGAGTGTAATTAGCACTATCCATTACAAAAGTTTGAAGAAAAATTTGTCGCCATATATGAGAAAATGGCGTTTGAGCGTTTCTGAAAATGCGGAATTTTGAGCTATTTTTCAAAGAAAAACGGTTGTATTTTCGAGGATCTTTACTTAACATTATTTAAAGCACATGCACTCGTAAATATAAGAATGTAAATCATTTGCCGCTAATGTAAATATTAACGACGTGATAGTTATCATTTTGATGATTGATATAAAAAAATACATTTTTGCAATTTTTGAAAAAACAAAAAAATATCTCAAAATAAACTTTACGTCATATTAAAGAGTGCAATTAGCACTATCCGATCGAAAAGTTTGAAGAAATTTTTTTTAGCCATTTATGAGAAAATGGCGTTTGAGAGTTTCTAAAAATGCGGAAATTTGAACTAATTTTCACAGAAAACGGTTGTGTTTTCGATAAGCTTTACTTGACATTATTTAAAGCACATGTACTCATGTGAACAATTTGGCGCTAGTATAAATATTAACGACGTGAGAGACAAGTAAAAAAGTTACAATTTTGCAATTTTTGAAAAAACAAAAGGATACAGCAATATGGCGTTTATGTCATCTCATAGCGTACATTTAGCACTATATCTACCAAAAGTTTAAAGAAAAAATTTGGAGGCGTTTTTGAGAAAATCTGGTTTTTGTAATTTTTTAAAATTGCACATATTTCACGCAATCTCGCGCGAAAACGACTAAAATTTTCAAAACAATGTACATTACCTTAAACAAATAACTAATTTTGGAAAACACATTTTATTTGAAGGAAAAATCTCTATCTTCAATTTTGTAGTTGGAGAAAGATGGCGAAAAAAATTCAAACTTCCCCAATTTTCGAAAATTCAGAGTTATCCGCAAAAATCCGACCTATGCCATGTTAATAAGTGTATTTTGCTCTATTCATACAAGGAATTTAAAGAAAAAATTTGAAGCCGTTTTTGAGAAAATTTTGAAAATGTCGGGGGGGGGGGCTTCACGTAAAGTACCCCCAAATTTTGAAAAATCTTTTTCAAAATCTCAAAGCTTTGACTAGAATGAGATTGACCAGGGAATATCCATTTTGGAAGAAATTGTACGTGTGGTTTAGGCGCTAGCAGTGTTCACAGACGGATAGACAGACGCACGTTTTCCTTTCAATTGTTTTTTTTTATATCAAGGACCCACAAAAGACTGTTTCTGGCTACACTACGTATTAGGGTTTTTTTCTTAATTTAGTAACTGGTTTTATCTACTTTTTTTTATCACGGCCCGGCAATGAATTTTTTTCCGCCGAAAATTCGCCATTTGTTCGCGCAGCATTACATAACATAAAGTAAAAGTACTCGATAAATCACAACTACCAAACTTACCAGGTCATGCTGCTCGAATAATATCTATGTATGGGATCAAATATGTCTGTGATCAAGTATTTTCAACAATGAAATTGCTCAAAAACAAGCACAGGGTTCGATTAAATGTTGAAAATTCGAGAAACAGTTTACGGATTTGTCTCTCGGGACCTCTAGAACCTGACATTACCAACGTGGAATCGAATGTAAATAAGAAGATATGACCAGAAAAATAAAAATATAAATAAAAATTACAACAAACGTTCTTAAATGTATCTAAATCCCTCATAATCGTCTTTCATGTGTAAAACGTAAAAGCGTTCAGGGTGCTGCGTACTGCTCTCTTGTGGCGAGGTGATCAACTGCGTGGAGGGATGATCTCGTCGTGCTACCCGCGCCAAGATCTCCAGCACGTGGCATCGACCTTGACATCACTGCCGTAGACTTATGAAGTACATTTTTCCTTAGATTTACATGTTTTTAATGTAAAGTTATACTCTTATTACATGTATTGTACAATTTTGTTGCAATTTCAATCAAAACAAAATGGTCAATTTGTTTTCTATTTTATTTTTGATTTGAAGTCATAAATATGATACTTGTATTATGTGAATTATATAATGTGAGTGATATTGTTTTTGCAGTTTTCTGCCTCTTATTCATTCGAAACAAATTTGATATTTTCTGAACAAAAATGTTAAGGCTTCAGAATGATCGTTAGATTTAGACGTGTGTTTTTTTCTGCATCTAGGTTTGTGATGCTGAGAGAAAAAAAGAAAACTTCCAGAGAAGGATATTTAAAAATGTACGACTTAGACTATTTGTGTCAAAGAGAGCTTATAATTGTTCATTAGTTGTTAGGCGCCAAATTTAAATAAAATGCAAATGCAATTTAGTACATATTTTTGAAAATTTACCGCGAGCTTTTCACTAAATCTTGACATACTAAGCGCAGTCAATGAATCGATTGCTCTAATTTTGCGGTTCGTCGTCCACTATTGCGATAAAAGGCTTAGTTTACTAAATTATTCACGTGTGGAGGAGAGGTGGTGGTAAAGGGTTATAAAAAGGGAACTAAAAGGATAGCGATGAAAATTACGAATTAAACGCACAACCTTACTACCTGGACGACTAGCGACCCAAATGGTTAACTTTGCGTATTTAGAACCTATTCTGAAAGGTGATTCATTGATTTCTTTGTGTTTGTGGGCGCGTCAACTGCTCTGCTCATTAGTCACGTAAAGTGGAGGTGGTCACGGAGGTTGAATCCGTCTCTCCGTGAACGTGCGATCCGGCGCCGACCTCCCCGTGGACTTGCGACAATTTCCCTTCTTAGTATCTCGAAGAGCGAGGCACTGATCTGATCTCAATTGGCTATAAGCTCTGGAATGGTCTTCTGCATGTGCGATAGTGTAGTGGATGTACGTATGTGTGTATAACGTTCAGAACTAACAAATCACTAACACTCACACACGGGCATTATTCAAAGCTCAGTAAGGTGATGTTGATGTTTGCAATTTTTACTAAATTTTTGATTATTACCATAAAAAATAGTTTTTTAATTCCATAAAAGACTTTAACTTATGCGAGATCCCGCTGGATTCAAGTCAATCCAGCAAAAATCCCGCGAGATTGAAAACAGTGCTGGATTGCAATTCTTAGTTCGCACACAGACATTACGTAGCCTTATTCAAATACCAGTAATATAATTCTGACATTGATGACTGTGGTGTGACATTGATGACTGTGGGTTCTGACATTGATGACTGTAGTGGATCTCAGACATCATCCTCTGGTGGCGCGTAGCTAAACTATTGTCACTGATGCACTCTTGAATCTGTGATGTAAAGCTAGTCGAAAAATGTCAACAAAAGTAATCATTTTGTAAATACATTTCGGTTTATGGTTGTAAATCATAACGTATAATTCTCCAGGCCTTTAAAACAAATTAGCACAAAAGTTTCATTGGTATTTTTTTTAAATTTATTTTATTTTATGTCGCATCAACTGCTGAGGTTATTAGCGACAGACATATTAACATATACATATACATTTTTATATATACATATACAAATACATTTTTACATATAGATATACATTTTTACATAACATATACATATACATTTTTAATAATTTATACATTTTTAAATTTCTTTGTACAAATTAATGGCCTTCAAAAAATTAACAAATCGACTGCATTTTTCTTTGTCATTTAGCACTATTTTCATATCATTATTTACAGCATGTCTCACCCGGTCGTCCTCAAACCTGGGGCACAAAAATAAATGGTTAATACACATTGAAACATTACACACATTACACATGACAGTCAAATTCCCGGTGATCAAGTTGGCATGAGTGAGCTTAGTATGACCTATTCTGCATCTAGATAACACAATCTGATCAGCTCTACAGAAGGATGTGGCCGGATTGTATAAATCATATTCACAGACACTTCTTAGTTTACAGCGAGCATTATTATTCCATTCTTGCCTGTCCAGTTCTTGTAGATTTCTCTTTATATGGGCGTGATAGTCTTCTGGTATTACGGGAAGGTTACTTCTTTCATCAAGTTGTGATGCCTCTTTTGCGGATCTGTCTGCCAGCTCATTTTCACTAATACCCACATGAGCCGGAATTCATCCAAAAACTATGTCTTTTCCTTTAATGTGGGAATTTCTTAACATGTTAATGATGTCTAACGCTAGCAGATGTCCTGAATAAAACGCATTTCCAATAGTTGATAGAGCCAATTTGGAGTCTGTTACTATCAGATATTTATGATCACCGTCTTCAAGAATGTAGTCTAATGCTGTGATGATGGCGTATAACTCGCTGGACAAAACGGAGTACTTGTCGGGCAGTTTGCTTGAAATTACTCTTGCTGGTGTTACAGCGGCACATCCCACCAAGTTGCTGCTCTTCGAGCCATCTGTGTACACTTTGTTGTAGTTCTTATATTTGGCGATTTCTTCTCCTATTCTGGCTCTTATCTCTTTATTGTGAGTATTTGTCGTCTTAGAATTGTTTGTCAGTTCCACAGCTTTAATGTCCTGCATAGTCCATGGTGCATAGTCAGTAACACTGATAGGTTTAAGAGGGGGAATGTTATCTGATATCGTGCTTAGTATTTGTATAGCCCGTAAAGAAATTGGTTTTGGTAGTTTCTTTTTGAAGCATAATTTTTTCTTGTGTCTGCATGTAAACTGGTAAATTTGATTCATAGGGTTGCCACAGTTAGCTGTAATTTTTATTATATATCCTACAACTAGATTTCTTCTTCTTTTATCCAGGGGAGGTACTTTAGCTTCCTGTAACATGCTTATTACCGGATTTGTTCTATATGCTCCGCATATCAATCTGGCACCAGTGTTATTGATAGGGTCGAGTATTCTTTTAATATTCTTGTTTGCAGCATCGTAGAATATACTGCCATAATCCATTTTAGCTCTGATCAATGCCTGGTATGTTCTTCTAAGCACTGTATAGTCAGCCCCCCACGCTGAGTGGCTTATGATTTTCATCAAGTTTAGTCTTTTGGTGCATTCCACTTTCAAGTTTTTAATGTGAGGTATCCAGGATAGCCTTTCGTCAAGTGTTAGGCCTAAGACTTTCAAGGTTTTACATTGATTTATCTTATGTTCACCCAGGTTTAAGGATAGAGTCTTCTCAGTGGATCGTTTCCTGGAGAAAATGATGAATGTAGATTTCGTCTTCGAGAATTTTAGACCAACTTCAGTGGAGAATGCGAGAATGGTGTCTAAGATGTTTTGAGCTATAACTGCTATTGATGACAGATGTTTACCTGTAATGCATATATTACAGTCGTCCGCGTACATGCTGACTATCGCAGGTGGTTTGATTTTGGTCTGAAGTTCATTTATTATCAACAGGAACAACGTTACACTAAGCACAGAGTCCTGCGGTACTCCATTTGCCAACATATATCTCTCTGATAAGGATCCTCTCATTCTGACATTAATGTACCTTTCTTTAATGAAGTTATTCACGAACTTAGCTATGTTGCCTTTAATTCCATGTTTCGTAATTATGTCCATGATACGTCTGCGCCAGACCATCTCATATGCCTTTTCGATGTCGAGACTTAATAACACTGTGAACATATTATTGGCGAATCCATTGTAGATGCTGTTCTCGATTACTGCAATGCTGTCAAAAGCAGATCGGTTCTTACGGAAACCGCTTTGATGGGGTGATATTATCTGATGTTTTTCTAGGTACCATTTAAGTCTGTGGTTCACAACCTTCTCAAGTAATTTACACAGGCAACAAGTTAAGGCAATTGGTCTCTAGCTGTCTATTGAAAATTTGTCCTTACCAGGTTTGTGAATTGGGACAATAACTGCTTCTGACCATTTTTGTGGAAAGACATTGAATAGATATAAATAATTGTAAATGTCTAAAAGGACACTGATAGCTTCTTCAGGGAGCATACGGATAAATATGTTAGGTATTCCGTCGGGGCCGGCGCTGGTGTCTTTTAGTTGACATATATTGACCTTAAGTTCTCGAAACGTAATGGGTGCATTCAGTTGTATAGAATCATCTATTTCATCTTCTTCTACTTCAAGGTTTAGGGGAGATCTCTCAGTTTCTTCTTTATGTTTCATGAAGCCATCTGCAAGGTTCTTATCACTAGAATTAGAGGCGAAGCACTTTCCAAAGCTGTTCGCAATGTCGAACGGGTCTTCAATAACTTGACTATCTGGCATGTGTATAAACTTCGGGTAATTTGTTCTATATTTTCCATCAAAGGCGTTGATTTGCTTCCATGCCTCCGTGTAGTTCAATTTACTGTTTAAGGATGATATGTATTCCTTCCAGCAGGTCCTCTTGGATTCTTTTATGGTTCTTCTAGCCCTGGCTCGTGCTGACTTAAACCTGAATTGATTTTCATTTGTTTTATGTTTCTTGAATACATTGAACCAATGCTTGTAATTCATAACCGCTTCTTCACATTCCTTTGTCCACCAAGGTAGTTTCTTTTTACTTTTAGTATTTTTTGTTTTGGGTATAGTAATCTCTGCTGTAGACAGTATAAGTTCTGTAAAGTTGCTCAGAATGTCATTTATTTGTACTGAATCGTCGATGTTTAATTTCTTTAGCTTCTGGACTTTGACTGCGATGATGTCTTGGTACGACTTCCAGTTGGCCTTTTTAAATATCCATCTGGGTACATAGATATCCTCAGGTGTAATAGAATTCTCATATGTCAATGTTATGGGGTAATGATCACTGTTGTGAAGGTCCTCCATCACATTCCATTTCAGATATCTCGCCAAAGTTGGATTGCAGATACTTAGGTCGATGCACGTTGAGTTTCCGCTGCCCACGTTGAAGTATGTAGATTTTCTGCAGTTGTTCAAGACCATTAAATCTTCATTATTCACAAAATCACCAACAATTTTTCCTCTACGATCTGTTCTGCCTGATCCCCAAGTCAAATTGTGACTATTAAAATCACCGACTATCAGTACCGCTCCTGATATTTGTGAATATAAATTGTCTAGGTGGTGATATTCTAGTTGAAACGCATTTGGGATGTATGCATTGCATAGATGAAAGCTACTACCGCCAATATACAGTTGTATCACACATACTTCTAGGTCACTTGTAATGACGCATTCACTACATTTGATCGAGTTATGAACATAGATCGCAACACCGCCACTGGCATTTGCACAAACCAATCTGTTTTTATAAAAACATTGATAACCTTTAATATTGAAATGGTACTTATTTTTGAAATTGGTTTCCTGGATGCACAGTATGTCATAGTTGTCATCTTTTAGAATCTTCTGAAGAAATTCATATCTGGTGTGAAAACCGTTCACATTCCATTGTAAAATTGTTATCTTCATGTTTGAAAATCTTCGCTTGTTATTTCGTTGTCGGACGATTCTCTTGAAGAATCTGAGAGAACTGGGTCCTTCAGTTTCTTCATAATTCTGGTAAATCTTGATTTTATTCCTCTGTCAGACAGTAATGGGTATATTTCTTTAAGCATTTCAATTAGCTTCCCTGTCTCTTTGGTATAACTGAGAGATATTTGAAGGGGATTACTTACACCGTATGTGTTTTCCAGGAAGTCTTTTAGTTGATCGTACGTGAGTACATTGTTTGACCCTTCCATTCTTTCTTTCACTGGAGCTAGTTGCTCCACTATGCTCTTCTTAGTGCTGCCACTACTAATGGGGTTCTCCCTAGCGACCTTCATTTTCTTTTTCTTATTTTGTTTTGCCGCATCTTTAATTCTACCTTGGGAATGGTTAAATTGTCCTTCCTGAAGTTCACTCGATTCATTGGTGGGAACACTTGTGATCTGTGATAAGGCTCTCTTAACAGGCTTGCCTTGGTCGAGTGGGGGGAATTCATGGTAACTGAGTACCTTGTCACTTTGTTCGTTGTCGGGGGAAACATTATTTTCAATTACGTCTTCCGATAGATTGGGGTTAACGTCTAAATTTTTGAAATTTTTGGCAATGTGTCCTTCTTCCTTACAGTGAAAACACTTAATGATGCCGCTAGACATGTAAATTCAGTTTCTTTCTCCTTTGTATGTGATCAGTATGGCTTCAGGTATCTTGCTTACTGAATCTTCCGGTACGAACACTTGTCTACGGAAATTTAAGATATGAGTGAACTTCTCTTTACCGAAACCAGCTCTGAGAAATGACACTTGAGAACTGCGTATCACTTTTAGTTTGTCTAGTTCATCTTCAATTACTGCGTTAGGAATCATAGGATAAACATTTGAAATTACAATGCGCTTTTGCCTACTAACAAGAGAACGAATATTTTGGGAGGAACCTTCAATATTAATAGTCTTGTACTTCTCTGTTACATCATCTACTAACTGTTTACTGCTCAAAAATATACACACTCTATTATTTGAAATTTTTGATGCATACGTGATGTGACTAGGTGAAACAATCATTGCTAGTGCTTCTACATACCGTTCGAGGGCTGTGCTGTGGTCTTTGCCTTCAATTATAATACCTTGTTCCTTCTCCGGGTACATGGCATTGGCAACAACTCTGTTGTACCTTGGACGGTCGGTCTGGTTTCTTTCAACGGGCTGGCTCCTGTAGTCAGAGGCCTGCCCTCCGATAGCCGCTTCGGTATCGGCCATTTATTTCCTGTTCCCCATTCACAATGAGAAACAGGTAGGTCGTAATCAGAACAGTTCTAAAGACGGAAGTATACTGCTCACTTTACACTGACACAAACTTTTGAGTTCGATGATAACACGCAAACTAGTCACAGACCGCGGAGCTACACTGAGCGGGCTACACGATGTTGCCTCGACCACTGCTGCCGAGCGAATTTTCATTGGTATTGGTTCAGTAGATTCAGAAATTATCGCGTTGTAAATTCGAAATGAACGCACTTCTGCCTTTATATATATACACATAGTAACGAGTTAAACTGGATGATATGTATTAAGATGTTCTTGTGCATGGCCTGCTTGGACTGACGTGTGTTAGCAAGGTCGAACACCATAGTGACAGACAATACACCCTCAAAATGAAAATCAGAAACAAGATCATACGTACACGTCATACTGAATGGGAGTTGTTCGCAGTCTAGTGGGTAATTGGACGAATGTACACAGTATAAAGCGCTGTATATACATATATACATATATGTGTATATATATATATATATATATATATATATATATATATATATATTCATGTATAAGGAGGAGCTGAATATTCGAATTGAAAATAAAGAGTAAACATATTTGAGATATTGAAAGATTCGGAATGCGGATGTTAAATGATTTATGGATGTGAACAAGGTGCATATGCAGAGACGTGAATGAACTGTAATTCAGAGAACTGTTAGGTTTAGACTTGTTTGTTTGTTTTTGTTTTCCAGATGTGAATCGTTCAAAGTTCCGTTCTTTACTTTCATTCTATTGTTTCGTTATTATGAATAAATGTTATGTTCTGATTTAAAGCTTGAAAACGTCTTCTAGATTTGATTAAGTTACCAATATTCAGATCTACGGTGAATGCAGTAGAATCATCGGCCCTACCAAATAAATGGACGTTTCTGTTTTTTTTCTTGATGGTGAATTTGATTCATTAAAGGGAAGACATTTATATATAATAAAATAAATAATAGTATATACTATATAAATAATATAAATAGATTTGTATGGTGGAAAAATGGGATCCAATACACATAGTGACGGTAGAAGATTGTGAGTGGCTCATTAGTCGTTGACATTTCAAACCTCACACGTCGAAAGTAAGTTATTTCTGGGACGTGACAAACGCTTAGTGTCCTGTGGAAGAACAATCAGTATAACTTTCCAACATCAAATTCAGACTGACCTGAGCGAGAGAGAGAGAGAGAGAGAGAGAGAGAGAGAGAGAGATGGAAAACTAGAAAGAGGAGAAAGAGAAGGAAAGAATGCTAGACATTCATTTGTTTTTGATGGTTCAATATACGAAAAGTTTTGCTTTTAAATAATTTCATATATATTTTTAATAATTCTCAATTTGAAAGTAATAAGGTACAATATCACAGCAACAGTTCCTTACTTGAAAACGTTTGGAGTTAATTTGATTGTCGTTTGTCTCCATTTAAGGTTGAAAAGTTGAAGAGCCAATCCTTCGTCGCCTACGTGACAAAGCGCTCCTTCCAAACGACATTGCCCTGACTTTGAAAACGTTCTGCGTATTAAAATAGAGCTTCCAAAATCTGTTTAAATGATATTTCGTGAAATGGAACAGGACATTTTTTTGTATTCCAATAGATAATCCAGTTTTCAAACATTTCCATTTTTTGTAGTTATTCGATTGCAATACACGTTTCAAAACGTATTTTACTTTTCACATTTTACATGATTACGGAAACTCAATGAAACTAGAAATATGGGAGAGGGGAGAAGAGAACGGCTATTTTCTAAAGAACAATGTCAATGAATGTGAAAGCGAGAGTGGTAAAGGTCGAAAACTGGCGTCCTGCAAAGCATGAAGGGGCCGGGAGCTGATGGATGAGAGAAGCGGGCGCACTGCCTCGTTGCGCAAAGCGCGATAGTTGCGGGTTTATCGCCACTTCCCGCCAGCCCTGCAAGTGCTCACCGGTGTCCTGGCCGCCGCCGCCACCTGTGCGTCCACCTTCCGCCTCCGCGTGCCCGCCACGCATCGCGTCCCTTTGGCGCTTCGCACGCCGTCGACACACTACAAGGACGGCTTCTTTACCACCCGCACCGCTTCGACGCTGCACAGCTTCCAGCTGCCTCCAGCAACCGCAGTCGTGAGTAAGTGGCTTGCAGATGCCTATCCAACTGCTCGCACTGCTTAGCATGCACTCTAGCGCCTGTCATCAATTTTCGCGCAATAATAGGGAGGTTTAGCGCCGCGTAAGGTAGCGGCGTTATGCACGTGACGAACCTTCAATTCATAACGTTTTACCTTAGGCCTAAGGTTTGACCTTATACCTTCATAAATAGTGCACCCTCAGGAGTCTCGACGGCGCCTTACAAACGGCAAAATGGCGCCTAAAAACAAAAAAGGTTGCATTTTTCCAACTCTGATAAACCAGTTCTCGTATGTGAGACAGTACCAATTATTCCTTAGCAAATCCACAACGCTGGCAAGAATTAACGGGAAATGTTGAAGAGGTTACGGAAAGAAATTCGCGAAAAACAAGTTGAAATCGTATCTTTGGTTAGGTTATGTCTTATGCTCATATCAAACGCTGTTTTAAGATATTTCCTACATTCTCAAGAAAAGCGGATTCAAAATCCCAGACTGCATAAATGTTTCACAACTCAAATAGTATAAAAGATTATTTGTCTTTTATACTATTTGTCACAACTAACCTACATTCTTTGATATATTATGCAACTTCTTTTTTCAACACTTGAAACGCTTCTTTTGTTATAATGCATAACGCAATGTCACAATTGCTAAAACGCTTCAGAACGTTGGTCATTACGACCGTATAAATTAGTATATATTAGTCATGATCACTAGAGTTTAATGATGTCTCCTTACGCCTGACGCCCTATTGCCAGAGGATTCTGAACTCTATGACGCATTCGAGGTTAAGAATGAAGTACGGTCTCTTATAGCAACAGTGATGTCAAACTTGGCGCATTTCTGCTGTACTGTGTGAATGCAATGTTACGCACTCGATGGGGGACGACGAATCCCACAAAGGGGCGGATGACTAGTTTAGCGCTAAAGTAGCTTGTCTTGAACCTTATCACTTTAATGTTAGCGTATTTTCTTCCCTTTTATCTAAAACTATTCCTGTGAGACTCCGATACACAGAAAACTTTCCTGCTAAGCTTCTCACGTTCTTTGTGTTTCGAAATGTCGTACGAAATCAGGAAGAAATATTAATTTTAAAGTGCACCACTATTTAAATACAATATCCATAATTAATGCCAACTACATGCAGTTAGAAAAAAGCGAAGGATGTTTCATTTTTAACTGTAGATAATTATAAGTTTTTTTAATAATTATAATTCCTTTCACGCAAAATAAGTCCCACGGGATCAAATTGATTTGATACGAGCTGCCTCGGGAAACAGAGCTGCCTCGTACCGGAAAAGCGGACAGTAATCTACCGGTAGGCATAGAGTACAAATCCCGTTCGAAAATGTAATTATTGTTAAATAGTTATAAACATTAATCCCCATTTGTTTTTCCTCAGAATGGAGCACTCTACAACTCTTATGTTTTACGGTTCGTGGATGATACATTTTAAATTAAGTTTGCAAAGAAAAAGAAATAAAATTAAAAACCAAAATGAAGATAAGTAAACGATATTACATTTAACTTAGACGTGATTATAACCATAAATCTAAAAAACTAAACAACTAAATATAGGCGAACAAACACAGGTAAACAACCGGCACGCGAACTTTCTGAGCACAGTATGATATGGCAACCGAAGCACGTGGCACCCCAGCCGTGGTTGATCCAACAGCCGAACGTATCCCTTCCTACAAAAAGTAATAAATTCTAAAGATGTTCATCACAGTTTGACGTAAATATATAATGTATTCGAGGTATTAGTTTACTAATGTAATTGTTATTATGAAAACTTATGTTAAGGAGGATTTAAAACATTTTGAAATGTTAAAACGGAGGGTGGACGTTTATTGTCAAAAAAAGCTCATTAAGCCCTGTACTTAATTCTGAACCTTGGACGCGCTATAGAAAAATCAGTCACATATGGCATGGAAGATCAGTTCATCGTTTGGTCTTAAGGATGGGCGTGGCAAGATGTTGGGAATTGGTGTTATGGCGTACGCCGTGGTCCTTAATTTGAAGTCATCCTGACATCCACCCAGAGGTGATCGACGTTCTAGAAACCAAGGTCATTGCGACCTGGGCTTAAACGACTTGATACTGAGAGCAATGAACTTCGACGAAGGTGCGTGGAGCACAGTAAAATTAAGTCTCCCGAAACGAGTGCCCAAGGCCAATCTAATAATCATTACAAGAAATTTTAGGCAAAAAAAACAACAAACAACAACTGTGCTCCACAAAGAGTTTTTTGACGGTGTTTTCAAGTGTAAACGAAAACTGCATAATCCGAATGATTGAAAGTTTAAGTGATCAAGGGATAAGGCAGATGTCACATTCTTTATAAATATTTTGTTAGTTTATTCAATATAAGTGCAACGTCTTATTGTTTTGCGAGAAACGAGGGCAGGAGGCGGTACTGAGTAACATTAATCGTGACCGAAGGCACCGCAACCCTTCCATTAATTGTGATTTGTAACACGAGCGCTGCGAGACATTATGTGCGTGTTGTCATTGTCTACATTGTCAGAAATGCCATTAAATTTAATGTAGATTAATGTATTAATGTGTGTGATACTTAATGTTCCTTGTACATAAAAATGAGTTTAATATATTTGTACATTTAATTTAGTACTTAAAATCAATGCAGATTTAAAGTAGAGGTTCTCCCGTTGCCCCTGCTTATCATTATTGTTATATATTCATAAATATATGGACATTTTAAAAACGTAAAATTATAGATTAATGATCTTCACGTAAAAGAAAAGTAAATTTGAATTCACGTTTTACTGTCTAGCAACCGCTCCATTATTTGTGAGATATTTGACAATAAATCTCAGTATTTAGTACATGGCATGAAATTCATGTTATCGATATTTGCCGTGTCCCTTTGTTTACATATAAATTTATTTCTGCTTTGATATAATATATGTATCGCATATATTTTTCGACTGAGAAAAAAATGCTCTTAACCTCTGCTGATCATCATTTGGAAAATTTGGAAAGTGTATTCGGAACTTTCAATATTAGGGTCATCTGAGCCCCCTCTTCCTTAAAAATGGTAGGATACAATTAGTGGGGTATTACCGGAAATACGGAGGCGCCATTTAAGATAAAGGAAGAACCGTTTAAATTGCAATACATATGCAAAAGCAGTAATTGATCGAATATTAAAATACATTTTTCAATTTGTATAACATCGTACTTTTAAAGTCTGTTAAAAATCAATACATACTATTTTTATATAAACAAACAGGAAGGCATCTTAAGAAAATATTGTAAGAAAAACGGATATATTTTAGTATAACCAAGCTAGATATAATCATATTAAAGTAAATACTAAAACATATGCATTACAGCTTTATTCCCATGTGTGCAAACATTACGTCCGTAGAAGGAAATTACGAAGTAATACAATGATTTGTTTTCCCTTGTGCGCCCCGCATTTTCCCGCTAACGGGTCATCGAAAGTGAGCCGTTAGGGCCGGAAATACGAGCAGGTAGTTCGGAATCCGGTTGTCTGCTTCGCTGCACCAAGAAATCGTCGGCGACGTCCGCCCGGTCTACTGCGTAACTAGAGCTGGCAATTTAAAAACTAGACGCGTTACAACAGCGCATACTTTCTCGCATTGTTGATAACGATTACTTAACCTTTAATTACTCGCGTCGCTTTCTGACACGTAATTACTTGCGCTGGGCACTGAGTGCGCCAACAAAGAAACGATTGTTTATAAAATAGTAAAAACAATAATTGCGATAAATTAGTGTTATTTATTAAGAAAAATGATAACTTTTTGCATAAAGTAACACGTAGTGTTAATTATATGGTATATATGAAATTTACAATACGAAATGAATTGTATGCCTCTAATAGGACATACAGTTGCGAGTGATGTGCGAGTGATTAAAGAGTTAATATAATATTGCAATTTGTTTCCTACAAACACTTCAGCGATTTAAACGAAGCCCCTGCGGTTCATAACCGTAATTATTTCGAAAGGAGTTATTTCGTGCTTATAGTTCAAGTAACAAACCTGAATAAATCTCAACTGTTATAGTGTTTGCAGCGCATTATACAGACAAGCAAGGATAATTTAATACAAGCTTGCCTTGATTACATCAAAGTGACTTGTACATTTATATCTTCTATATCAAGGGCGTTGCGTGATAATCTCTTAATATTCTGGACCAATGTCGATGAAACTTTTGCGCTAGCTTCCTTTGAAGGCCAAGAATGCTGTAGATTATGGTTTACAACTATAAATCTTAATATTTTAGTAAAATAATCACTTTTCGTGATTTTGTTCCCTAGCATTTCACCACAGATTCAAGACTGCATCAATGTGCAATAGTTAAGCTGCGCGCCACCAGAGTATGACGAGAGGATAGAGAGTGAATGTATTAAGTGTACAAGAGAGAAGTATGAAATGATTGGAAAAACACATTTTGCTGATGGATTTTTGATATTGACGTAAAAATATATGAATGCGCACATGTATTCTACATGAAATAGTTATTGGTTTAGTTATAGTACATTAAGCATGATTATTACGTATTTGCGAGTTACATGAGTGAAAGTGAAACATATTATGAATGATTTACGTATTATGCAGGAACTGTGACAGATTAAATTTTGCAGAAAAGTGTTTTATTATTGTGGAGAAAGCGTACGTTTAGCTGGTGAAGGAATTATTTAAATTGATGAGCGTTAAGTTCGACTAGAAGAAGTATAATTGAAGTAAAAGAGTAATGAGAAATGGAAGGAATTGAACGTGGGTCAACACTGTTTTTCAAGATTGATGAAAATAAAACAAAAAGGGTTCCTTAGATTAAGAGAAAAACTTTGGCCCAGCGCGGATATTTGGATGGAATCTCGGATTTTTGAGACTATGGAATCTCGGATTTTTTAGACATGTTATAATTGTCTAAGTAGTTAATTGCACGTTTCCGTTAGCCGCTATTAATCAAGAACCCTAAAACGCGAAAGTAAAAGTTTTTTTAAAAATTTATTCTTGCTTGGCCTGAGGCCCTCAGCAGCCGTGAACGACTGGTACAGTAGTTGATTTTATTTGATACAGCAAGTTTGCAAGATATTTTCTTTTATCGTGATTATTACATTTTCGGAAGCACTTTATATTACACGGAAAGGCTAATCTCTTCCAGTCTGCTTAAGGAGGGTCAAAAAATTCTCTGGGTAATTTCCTTTTCAATCGTTTACGATGAGGATTCTGTTTGCCAAGTTTGAAATGGGTAGCTGAAGGTATTCGAGAAATTTTGTTGTAGAATTTTGCGGATAGAAGGGAAAAATGTACAGTGATAGGTGTGATACCGAGTTCTTGATGGATTTGATAGTTTGGGATGAACCAGGGCGCTTTTGTGATTATTCTTAGGAATTTATTTTGGAATGTTTGGATTTTCTGAATATTTGTTTTGGATGCTTCGGCCCAGACAGGAGATGCATAACTTAATATAGGACGTATCATTGTTTGGTAGATATGAATGGATGTGTGTAATTGGAGTGGGGATGATTTTTTGAGAAGGGGATATAACTGATGAGTTCGTTTAGTGGCTAGTGCTATTCTATGCATGATATTGGGTCTCCATGTGAGTCGTCTGTCGAGTAATACTCCAAGGTATTTTGCCGTGGCATTCGCAGGAATCCATGGTATGTTATGGTTTTGATAGGTGAGTGTGGGTGGGTCAAGTGGTCTTCGAAGAGTGAATATTTTCCCTTAGCTCTTGCTTGCGTTTATCAGAATGTGCCATTTCTGTGCCCAATCGGAAAATACAGTGAGATGATTTTGCAGATCCTCTATTGCTGTTTCTATGTCTCGGTTTGTGGAGTAGATTGCTGTTTCATCTGCAAAAGTGTTGCAATGGATGTTGATGGTGTGGTGGGTATGTCAGCTATGTAGATATTGAATAAGGTTGCAGAGAGGCTCGAACCCTGCGGAACTCCTGCTTTGATGGGGTATGGTGTTGAGAGTGCACCAGGAAGTCGCACTGAAAAAATGCGTTCACTAAGAAAATCTTCTATTATGCGTGTGAGATATTGGGGAGTGCCAATGCTCCGGAGTTTGAATATCAGTCCTGGGTGCCATACTGTATCAAAAGCTTTTGCGATGTCAAGGAATACAAAGTATTTTGTTTATATTTATATTTCAATTGTCTCGTCATGCGGTCAAAGATCAATTTAAAACTTTTCTTTATAAATACGCAAGAAGAAAAAATATGAAAAAGAATGTTTTACAATGTGGCAACTGGTTGAAAATATGGATGTAACACATACAATTTCACGAAAATAATATAAGTACATGTATTTAATTTTTTTAGTTTAGATTTGTTTGATGTAAAGTAAGTGAAGTTTGGAGGGTGGGAACCCTAATTTTAAAAACATATAAACATTTTTAGTGAGAAAATGAGTGAGGAGATTGAGATTGGACAAGACGGAGCGAGGATACAATAGAATAGGTACAAGAGACTCCGTGGCAGGGCGGGAAAAGATGGAATACCTCTTCCTCTTTAATAAATTTTTGTGATGTATACCTCGACAACGCGGGGTTGTTCAACTAGTTTTTAATAATTATACCACAATCAGCGATAAAATATTTTTAAAGTAAAAGAAGTGTATAGATTTATCTAGAGCCGAAGGATATCTGACATATCGCCTTCTGAATGCACAAAAATACAGTTCTAAATCCATCGCTTTTTATCATTTAAATATTTTATCTAGAAAGCAATAGAAACTTTAGTACTAAATAAATTCTTTTAAACCAAATACATTATCACTAGACCGCGGATATTTAAGGATTTTTTCCCTAGGTTACCTAGGAAAAATATTTGAAGCCATTTGTAACACTTCATTTTGCAATGTTATTAGTTTACAAATTTTCAAAGAAAAGATTTCACTCAAAATGGGATCCGCACCAGTTTTTCGCTACATACGAGAAAAAAATTTGGAGCCTTATTTGAGCTGATTGTTTAAAGTTGTGTAAATATTGCCTATGTTTCTCCCAAAATTACGCAAAACCCACTCATTTATTTGGAAAAAAATGAATATTACCTTTTTAAATCTGCTGAAAAAATGTAATTTTCAATTTTTTGATGAAAAGAATTCATTAAAAACATCATTTCAATTTTCAATTTTGTAGTTGTAAGAAGACGGTGAAACAAACGTTGAACGAAAATGACACCTACCCAATTTCTTGAAGCGCCTTTTGCTTCATCCGTTGAAAAATGTCAAGAAAAAAATGTGGGGCCGAAAATTTTGTTGACGCTTTATATAAAATACCCCCAAACTCAAAATATCAGTTTCCAATTCAACAGGACGCGACACCAGACATATCAATTAGGAAATGTCAATTTTTATGAAAATGCTGATTGCGATTTAGCCGCTAGCTTTTTTTACAAATGGACGGACGTCTTGCCGCAATCAGAATTTTTGGTATCAAGGCTCCACTATACGTGAACTCTGACTACTCAACGTGTTAGAGGAAGTAATTTATGACATACTAGCTGAATGTGGCGTCGCCTCCTCATCAAACCGTTTAAAAGTATTTTTATGTGTTGAAAATTTCTAAATTTGATGCATAGCTTTGTTCAAATATGTTCTTCTAGTATCTGCCATTGGACTTGCCAATGAATCCTAGAAACTAATAATGTTATACTTCCATTCAAAACTTTCCAAACCCAATAACTTGGAATCTTAGCTGCATAAGGGCTAATGAACTAGTAATATTGCAATTTCAAAATTTAATCGCGTATTTCAGAAACCCATCAAATGCCAACAATCTAAAAAACGCATTAGCGACAGAATATTGATCCACAAGAACAGACACATTGTTTAGCGCATATTTACACGAAAAATATTAATTTATCAACTGCTTTAATATTAACAAATATTTTGAAATCAGAAAAACTGGGACATTTTCCTCAGTTTTCTCGAGGGATTTGGCGTTTGACGGGTTTCCGAAATTAACAATTCAATTAAAATCGCCGTAAAAAATACTTGCCATATGTATGATGCAAATTGAATAGTGTTCGTAAGTTCTGGATGGCTAATCAATGGGCAAAACTGTTATCTGCTCCGCGTTCGCGGATTTCTTGTCCTATATTCTCGGACCACCGATTAATTATGTCTAATACCTTCCTCAAGTCTTCCGTCAATGCCGATTCCCGGTAGCCGAGATAGCTAAGACATGGTCGTAGCGATCTCGGACCGAAGGGTCGCGGGCTCGAGTCCCGCCTCCGGCATGGTTGTATTTGTGTTCGTCCTTTCATCCCCTATCAACACCACATCATGTCATTTTCACAATTACCTTAACGTTAAATTCAGTAGTGGTCGCTAATGACCTAGGTCAGGGCTAGATCAACTTAGAAGGGCTTATGGGCCACATATCAAATTCTAGTTAAGCCGCGGGCAGCACCGTAATTTAAGATATTTTTTACCCTAACTACTGAGAGTATACTGAAACCAATATATTAGATATGACATTTATTCAACATACTTAATGTTTAATGTACATACGAGAAAATCAATATATCATGAAATAAAAATAAAATGAATTGTGCAGTTGTATTGTATTTGGTTGGCATAATAACATTTTTCAAAGCAGTCGCGGGCCGGACAAAAAGAATCGGCGGGCTTCATGCGACCCGCGGGCCGCCAGTTGGAAAAACCTGACCTAAATGTTGATGCGACCTTAAATAAATAAATTTAAAAAAAAAGGTTTCGACAATCTTCTAAGCTCTTGAAGACGCTACTAATTGGACATTTAAACACGTATTTCACTATAATACCACTAGTTCGCTAATCGTTATGCGTCCTTTTCTTAAGAAGTCTGGCCAGCTTCTCTGAAACAACATTCGGCTCCGTAACGCCCCATTCCGTACCTCAACTGTTTTATCTTTTACGAATTGATTCACTCGCATCAAGTTCCACATTTCCATTTCGTAACAAATTATAATCAGAATTTCGCTTTTGGAAAAACGTAAGTTGGAAAATGTCTTTCGGAAAATTTCGGAATCTTAAATTCGGAAAATTGAAAATCATATTTTCTCTTCACAATGAGTTCTTTGTTCTTCACAATGAGTTTTTCTATAATCTAAAATAACATCATTTGTTCTGTTTTCAACAACCTTGAAAACCAGAGTTGACAGACATGCAATTCCCCCAAATATCCATTTACCACGATTGATTTACTTGAATTATTCTTCTTGCCGAACTTGCATCAATTTAAATAATTATTCCTTCACTACCCAAACAGTGAATTTTTGTAATTTTAAAAAATCAGAATTTTTAATGAATACGAGCCCTACACCATTCTCTTAAGAATTCTATACGTTACCCGAGGTCAAAATTTAATCAAAATAATTGGTGTCACTTTTGAAAAAAAATGTTTAAATAAAATTAAAAATTGCCTATATTTCCCAAAAAAGTACTCAAATTTTCTAAAAATTGTACATGATCTTATTTCAAAATCTATTTTTATGGAAAAGATTTCATTAAAGGAAAAAAATCTATCTTTAGTATTTTAGTTGAAGAAAGACGCCAAAAAAATGTGAAGTTTTGCAATTTTAGAAAAATCAGGTTTTTTAACTAACATGAGATCTTCACCATTCTCTTGAACGTCCCTCTCACTCTCCAATAACAAAGTTTAATCAAAAACGTTGAAGCCGTTTTTTGAAAAATTTGAAAATGTCCCAGGGGCT